>CM056054.1:186362973-186797403 GCA_029574335.1 Rana kukunoris
GAGAGAGAGAGAACGGGAGAGGGAGAGAGAGATTGGGAGAGAGAGAGAGAGAGGGAGAGAGAGAGAGAGAACGGGAGAGGGAGAGAGAGATTGGGAGAGAGAGAGAGAGAGATTGGGAGAGAGAGAGAGATTGGGAGAGAGAGAGAGAGAGATTGGGAGAGAGAGAGAGAGAGATTGGGAGAGAGAGAGAGATTGGGAGAGAGAGAGAGATTGGGAGAGAGAGAGAGAACGGGAGAGAGAGAGAGAGAGAGAACGGGGGAGAGAGAGAGAGAACGGGAGAGAGAGAGAGAACGGGAGAGAGAGAGAGAGAGAACGGGAGAGGGAGAGAGAGAGAACGGGAGAGGGAGAGAGAGATTGGGAGAGGGAGAGAGAGATTGGGAGAGAGAGAGAGAGAGATTGGGAGAGAGAGAGAGAGAGATTGGGAGAGAGAGAGAGAGAGATTGGGAGAGAGAGAGAGAGAGATTGGGAGAGAGAGAGAGAGAGAGAGAGATTGGGAGAGAGAGAGAGAGAGAGAGATTGGGAGAGAGAGAGAGAGAGAGATTGGGAGAGAGAGAGAGATTGGGAGAGAGAGAGAGAGATTGGGAGAGAGAGAGAGAGAACGGGAGAGAGAGAGAGAGAACGGGAGAGAGAGAGAGAGAGAGAGAGAGAGAGAGAGAGAACGGGAGAGAGAGAGAGAGAGAGAACGGGAGAGAGAGAGAGAACGGGAGAGAGAGAGAGAGAACGGGAGAGAGAGAGAGAGAGAGATTGGGAGAGAGAGAGAGATTGGGAGAGAGAGAGAGATTGGGAGAGAGAGAGAGATTGGGAGAGAGAGAGACCAACGCAAAGTGGCACATAATTGTGAAGTGGAAGGAAAATGGTTTTCAATTTATATTTACAAATAAATATCTGAAAAGCGTGGCGTGAATTTGAATGAAGAGCCACCTTTCACTACAATTAAAGTTGCAAGTCTTTTTGGATATGTCTCTACCAGCTTTGCACATCTAGAGAGTGACATTTTTTCCCATTCTTTTTTGCACAATAGCTCAAGCTGTGTCAGATTAGGTGGAGAGCACATGAACAGCAATTTTTAAATCTAGCCACAGATTATGTCTGGACTTTGGGCCATTCTAAAATATGAATATGCTTTGACCTAACCCATTCCATTGTATGTTTGGAGTCGTTGTCCTGCTGGAAGGTGAAAGTCTCAAGTATTTTTGCTCCATCCATTTTCCCATGAACTTCGACTTAGCTTCCTTGTCCATGATGGAAAAAAAAAAAAGCATCCCCATGCTGCCATCACCATGTTTCAAGTGGGTATTATGTGCAGTGTTCGTTTTCCACCACACACAGCGTTTTGGTTTTAGGCCAAAAAGTTCAATTTTGTTCTCATCTGACCAGAGCACCTTCTTCCACACATTTGCTGTGTCCCCCACATAGCTTCTTGCAAACTGAAAAATGGGACTTCTTACTTTTAACAATGGCTTTCTTCTTGTCACTCTTCAACAAAGACCAGATTTGTTGAATGCATGACTAATAGTTGTCCTGTGGACAGATTCTCCCACCTGAGCTGTGGATCTCTGCAGCTCCTCCAGAGTTACCATGGGCCTCTTGGCTGCATCTCCGATTAATTCTCTTCTTGCCAGACCTGTCAGTTTAGATGGACAGCCATGCCTTGGTAGGTTTGCAGTTGTGCAATACTCTCTCCATTTTCAGATGATGACTTGAACAGTGCTCCGTGAGATCTTCAAAGATTGGTAATATTTATATATTTTTTTTCATAACCTTAACCCTGATTTAAGCTTCCCCACAGCTTCATCCCTGACCTGTCTGGTGTGTTCCTTGGCTTTCATGATGCTGTTTGTTCACTAAGGTTCTCTAACAAACCTCTGAGGGCTTCACAGAACAGCTGTATTTATACTAAGATCAAATAACACACAGGCAGACTCTATTTCATAATTAGGTGACTGAAGGCAATTGATTCCACTAGATTTTAGTTAGGGGATCAGAGAAAAAGGGGCTGAATACAAATGCACGTCACATTTCACATATTTATTTCTAAAAAAAATGTTTTAGCATTTTCCTTTCACTTCACGTGCGTGTGTGTGTGTAAAATCAGTAAAACCTTGGATTGCAAGCATAATTTGTTCTAGAAACATGCTTGTAATCCAAATAATTTGCATATCAAAGCGGATTTGTCCATAAGAAATAATGGAAACTAAAGCACATCCAAGTATGCAGGTATCTGGGGTAAAGCTGTCCACGTAGACCGTCCGCTGCAACACTGGCTCTCACCGCTGACGGTCTGCAATCGCGACCAGAAAGACTACCTTGCAATAGAGCAATCTAAAAGCGAGGCTTGAATCGCTCATGTAGAGCAAAGTGGAAGGGATGACATCAACGGCAGTGCGGAGGACGGTCTATGTGGACAGCTTTACCCCGGATGCCTACATACTTAGATGTGCCTGTTATAATCATCAACCATGTGAGTTGCTAAAATGTTGTGCCTTCATTAAATGTAACCATACTGCTACACTTAGAGGCGCCTCTCTTCTCTTTTATACTCAGTTGTGACATGACGCTACTTGTAAATCAAGACATTGCTTGTTTATCAAGTCCAAATTTATAAAAAAAATGTTGCTTGTCTTGGAAAACACTCTCAAACCAAGTTACTTTCAATCCAAGGTTTTAATTTTATATATATATTTAAATATTACAAACACACACACACACACACACACACACACTCGTGTGTTTTACATTTGTCTGGCATTTTTCATTAGCCAGCTATTCATGCAAAACGTAAATGTCTGTTCATATTGCATTCACTGGGGATACAAAAAACACAGCAATTGTGATACAGCAGACCCTCTGTGATGTATTGGGGTCTGTCACAGCACTGAAGTGAATGCTGTAATCTGTTTCTCATCCACTGTGAGATCCGATCCCCCCTGTAGCATGTGATCCTAAGCAGGACCCGTACATGCTGGGTGTGAATGATCAGTATCTGGTAACATTGCCCACAGCAGAAAACATGTGCAGGAAATGGTACTATTGCTACAGGAAGAAGGCTAACACATCGGTTCTTTGGTAAGGAAGCAATCTGCATTTCCACTGGGATGTGGTACTGATAGTCTTGCCAAGATGTGACACGGCTGTAATTATGGGTTAATCACAGCCTTAGGCTCAGATGTGTCAATTCATGTGAAACCCACCATACGTCTAATATAAAATTCAGCAGCCCAGCAGAATTGGGCAGGCCTGCTTAACCCCCATGCTCTGCAATGGCGGCTCCGGTCTTTTTATGTACTAGAAGTGGGTGAGGGGTGACATTACAAAGTAACCCCTTGCACTGATGTGTCACACAATCCATATTTCAATCTGCATCACTCCGCTGTATCCAGCAATTAGAGATTTGACACAATTCCAGCTTGCTGCCCACCTATGTGATTCTAGTCCAGTCATAATTCATTTACTATTTAAGCTTTAAGTACACATTAAAGTGGAATTTGCTTAAACTGTGCCCACAAGAGAATTGCCTGCAGTGGTGAGAATGTGACTTTTAAATGATGCCAGTTCTACTTGTGGGCATAGATGAAAAACAGTGGGCCACAGTCAACAAACAAATGGTTAGTCATAATTTAACTTCTAAGCAACTTCACTATAAGGCAAGCTAATTGCACGCTGACAGAAGCAAAGTAAATGAGATCTCATGTTACCACTCTTATAATATCATAATTTGCAGACCGCTTAAATTTATTTTATTTTTTTAAAGTAGGAGTTAGCACTGAGCAGTTTTTGCAGGCCTGTGGCTTCCCCTCTTTTTGCTTTGCCCAACTACAGAACAGGCAAAACTCCTCACTTCCTGGTACCGTGTTTCCCCGAAAATAAGCACGGGGCTTATATTAATTTTGGCAACAAAAGACATGGTAGGGCTTATTTTCGGGGTAGGTCTTACCATGTAATGTGTTGTCTTCTCTCCCTCCCTGCCTGTCAGGAATCCCCAGTGTGAACTGAGCTAAAATGCTTGTAAAATCCTATAATCCACTCCATCACCGTATTATATAATGTACAATGTGTGTGTTTCTGTAATATAATTGTGCCAAATACCTTCGTTATAGCGCCGCTCTGCGCTTCTGTGACCCGCCGAAGCTCTCTTCCCCACAATTATATTCCAGAAACACACATATTGTACATTATATAATACTGCAATAGAGTGGATTACAGCATTTTAAACTAGGGCTTATTTTCGGGGTGGGCCTAATATTGCAGCCCTCCTGGAAAATAACGCTAGGTCTTATTTTTGGGGTAGGTCTTATTTTTAGGGAAACGGGGTAGTGTCAAATTTGGCTCACACCCTCCTGCCTTCCCAAATGCCTATTGGCCCATCACTATGATGGACTGCCATCCTGCCCAATAGAAATACGAGTGTGTGGGGGGAGTGGTCAAGTTTCAGGACTATAAGGGTAGTGGCGCATTTTGCCCGTCCAGAATAGCCTGGCATTAGCCTTTAAATGTATACACATTAATGGGCTCAATTCACTAAAGGATGTCATACGCTATATTTGAGTCATGTGACATATTTTTCTCCAACTATCACATGTGATATTAAAAACGTCAATTCATTATCCGTTTATGCGGTATTTGCCTCAAAAAAATACTGCATAAACAGTGTTAAAGTCAATTCACTAAAGTAATTAAACACATGCGTCAAATAAGTAGTGGTCCAGGCAGGCAATAATTAAAGTGGTTCTAAAGGCTCAAGGTTTTTTACCTTCATGTATTATATGTATGAAGGTAAAAAAAAACAAAAAAAAACTCCTCTCTGCAGCAGCCCCCCCCCCCCCCCCCAATACTTTAATGAGCCCCATCTTGATCCAGTGATGTGCACAAAAGCCTCGGCTCTCTGGGACTCTCCTTCATTGGCTGAGACAGCAGCAAAAACCATTGGCTTCCCCTGCTGTCAATTACAGCCAGTGACCCAACGAGGAGAGATGGGGGCGGGTCTGAGCTATGGCTGTGTGTGTGAATGGACACGCTGCTCGAGAACAAGCCTGCTTGGGTGCCCCCATTGCAAGCGGCATATTCTGGGGGCACTCGGCAAGAGAAAAGGGCTGACGAGGGACCCGAAAAGAGGAGGATTCAGGCTGCTTTGTGTAAAACCACTGCACAGAGCACATAAGCAGGACATGTCACCTTCATGCATAGAATGTATGAAGGTGAAAACCCTTCAACCTTTAGAACCAAAACATTCAACCTGTAGATCCCCTTTAACCACTTCCCGACCGCCTGCGGTACATATACTGCGGCAAGGTGGCACCATTACGCAAAATCGCATACCTGTACGTGATTTTGGTGATAGCCACTGGGGGGGGGGGGGGGCGTGCATGCCCCTGGAGATATGAACGCATGCCGATTGGCCACAGGGGGAATAACATTGTGTCCAATGGTGCCTATTCACATCAATGCCTCGTAGCTGCAAATCTACAATGGGAAAGGATCCTGTGCTACTTTGGTGTGATTTGCGAGTTACTGATCAGCAACTGGTGGTGCAGAGTCTTTATACATAGTCTTATATTAGCTTTCTTTCAGAAAACATCTATATACATGAACTTGCATGTTTTAAGAAAGTAAAAAGATATATGCTTTACTTCTTGGTAACTGCACTTCTGGAACTGTAAAACAAGCACATGCATGAAGTTAATACACATCACAGGTCACCACCATGTTACATATGATCATTGCATTAGGAAGTACCTTCCATTGACTAAACCAGGAAAATGGTGCTCAAAACTAAACTTTAACTCGCCTAACATAGTACTGTCATGGCGCACGTTTTAGAGATTGTGAAATAGTAAAGATTATTAAATATGAATCATTTCAAAACTAAAAGCCAAACAATGGAAGGTACCTTCTAGACAGTTAGTAAAATTAGTAACAGAATTTTTTAAAACATTTATTATAATTTGTAGGCGATGCTTTGTAATTTAGAACAAATGTGCATGTTGTAATTAAAACAGAAGTCAAAAAAATATCTAGGGGTTCTCCTCTAAAAAACAAGCAGGTCCTTGGCGAAAGAAAAACTGCAGAAAGATCTGTTCAATACTCAGAATTTAAGAGATATGGATTAGAATGTAATGCAGGGGTGAGCAGCCTCAGCCCTCCAGCTGTGGTGAAACTACAAGTCCCATGAGACATTGCAAGAACCTGACAATCACAGGCATGACGCCTAGAGGCAGAGGCATGATGGGATTTGTAGTTTCAATACGGCTGGAGTGCCGAGGTTGCCTACCCCTAATGTAATGTCACTAAAAAACAATCCTATGCAGATAACTGGTGTGGGATTGTGGTGTGCAACCTCTCTCTGGCCAGGACTGGCAGAAGATCGGATCTGCTCAACACAAAGTGAATAAATGTAATAAAAAAAATATAAGAACAGTGAAAGCCATGAAGTGCAGCTACCTAATCCAAATTTCGGGTGTTCAGAAAGAGCAAAGCTTCGGGACAAAAGCTTTGCCAGGGAGGCAACCAACCATAATGGACCAATTGAAATGCGTAAGGGATTAAAGGCATGGTCTGACAATACCTATGACAGAGGAGGCATTAAATAGAAAAAACTTGAGTGCAATCAGTGCAAAAATATATAGACCATATAAGGATAAGTAAAAATTTATATATTTTGTGATAAATAATAAGTTATTCTGATAAATAAATGTGAAAAAACATCTAGTTTAAGTTCACCAGTATGCTAGCTGAACACTAAAAGAACATTCACAAGATCCAAAATAAACAATTGATAAAGAGAACAGTGCAGCGCAAAACCTATAAAGTGTAAAATATTATAGTGAAAATCAATAAAGTCCTGCCCTGCTGAGGAAGTTGTAATAACGCAACGCGTCCGGGGGACAGGAGCCTGAAGTCTGTGTCGCTCGCTGCCGCCCTGAGAGCCTAAGAATTCGACCTTAAAGATTCGATGCCCTGGTTGTGTTTTTAATGCCTTATGTTACTGGCTAAATGTGAGTAGCCTGTGTTTTTTATACATTCAATAAATATCCTTGTCCAGCAGAAAGCTCTTAGATTTGTGATTTTCTTCTTACATGTTCGGGTCCATGTGCATGGCTGATATATGAGGAATTGAATTACCATCTTGCTCTCTGGTCTCCTTTGTTGACATACCCGCTCATTTGACCATCTGGTAACACAGTGGTCTATTGCTAAAGGTGAGAGTAGCCATCTCTACTAGTGGAGGGATCATTTTTAAGTTTGGGGTGTTTACTATCACTTGGTGAAGAATCCTAAGAAGTGGTCTGATTGGATCCCCAATCTCTTTGGACTTTATTGATTTTCACTATAATATTTTACACTTTATAGGTTTTGCGCTGCACTGTTCTCTTGATCAACAGAGGAGGCCTTGTCTAACATTTGGGCAACGCAGAGGACACAGAACGTTGCTGCAGGTATGTGCAGGTGCCTCTGGGTGCCAGCATGTCACAGCTCTCTGAAACGTATAATCATTTTACACGTGAGGGAAATGAAATGACATCCAATTGGCAACTGGTTTCATTCCATATATTTATATATATTTAACAATTCTTGCTCCTTACTGGCAAGAAGATACAGAACCTCTGTTGAGTGGACACACAAGATCATTTATATATATATATATACACACACACACACACACACACACACTATATACCATATTTGGCAGCAGAATTTTTTTGGGGGTAGCTTGTTTTCACAGGTACATCCTCCCCCTCAGATTAACTAGCTGATCCAAACACCAGGCCACCCCCCCCCCCCTTCACCATGCATCTTTCTGGGACATGCCACAAAGCGCAGCACAGCTTGTGCATGCACAGTAGGAAGCCGGATGTTAAGCCACAAGCCATCACAGCCAGCTTCCCAAACTAAAGATGCCTGTGCTGGGAACCTGGAGACTACTGAAGAACTAGCCTGGGTGAGGATGGCACTGGATCCCCGGACAGGTGGGTGTCCTTATTAAAAGCCAACCGCTACAGTATTTGTATATCTCCCTCCCCCCAGAGAGACGAACCTCTTTAATATGGCGTGGAATTATCATTCATATGAACTGAAATAAAATGTACATGTACACTCAGTCAAGGCTAAACACTCATTCAGGGGACAAAGCCAAACTAGGGCTCCAATTTTTCTCCTGGCACAGCTGTATTAGATCCTATAACCCTCAGTAATGTTGTCAGTGATCTGGATGGAAACCCTTTGGCTTACCTGTTCGGAAAGCAGGGGAGAAATTCCCAAACACGCCCATCTTCTTCCACATACAGATGGCCAGAATTACCATTTTTTAATTGTAAAGCGGTACGCTGAGCGAATTTTGATGAGCCAATGCCTACATTCTATCAAGCTTTATTAAGCAATGACATATTCAACTGTAAATATTATCACATTACTACAAGAAAGAGCTAAATTAGTTCTTAGGGAAGACCTTCACCAATCAACTAGATGTTCATTTTGGATGAAGGGCAATGAGATCAGATTGTGCAGGTAAACATATTCTCTTTAAAGCAGTGCATGACAACAGGTGCACTTTAATGCCCATTCCCCAAACTCAACATTTCTTCCCTCCCCTGCTGGAAGGGAAGAAAGGAAACTCTTTGTAAGCTCTGAATCACACACACAGGGACGCTCTACCTGCCACTATGTGACAGCAGTGGGCCAATCACCAAGCAGCTAAAAATAATAATAATCACATGACAGGAAGTGAGCGAATCACATGTTGTACCATATCCAGTCATGTGAGTATTTTATTTTTGCTCCCAATAGTTGAACAGGGCTCAATTAAAAGGTATGTATTACTAGGGAAGGGGGTATTAATACAAGCCTGTAACTTCTCTCTGCATTGAAAAATCATAGACTTGCATTAAAAGTATGAGAGACATACAAGCAATAAAAAATACACACAGATATAAACAATACTCACCACAATGGCAAATCATTGCTCAGTCATATTATCACAAACCACATAAATCTAATTTTACCAATAAAGTGGTCAATATTTTGCAATTTTCCACCATGTTTGTTATTGAAGTAGGGGACAGCAGGTCATATTGAAAAGGACTGTCATATCATACGACATCATTCAACCAGCAATTTTTTTAACCAAGGACAGACTTTAACAATACCACATCATGTAATGTTTTTCAGTTAAAAGTACATTTTATTAAACAAGAAATATTTAAAAGGACCCCTTTAGGAGCACGATACATCTATATTTAGGGTTTGACATGCAACATGCTCCTATTCCCCTACCTCTCACACTCCCATCTATGTGACAGCGGGCAGGGGATCTTCTCCCACCACCCGATGTCACAATTTGCTGGTGAGCGCTCTCGCAGGCCACTGACTGTTCCTGCCATTCAGTAACTGCCTGCCCACATTGGAGACATGGGCAGATGAAATACTGATAGTCTGCAGGATCTTGGCCTTGCACCCACGGATCTGCTAATTGCGGGTGAAATGCTTTAACAACTGCAATGTAAGAAAAATAAATGCATTTTTTTTACGTGCAAAAGGATGTGCATTCGTTTTTTATTCATTTTTTTTTTACAAAAGGTGAACTTCGTCTTTAAAAAAAAATATAATGTAAATATTACTTTACAGATAAAAAAAAAAAGGGATTTTTAAATACAGCTTACCTGTAAAATCCTTTTCTTGGAGTACATCACGGGACACAGAGCGGCATATTCATTACTATGTGGGTTATATGGAGTACCTTCAGGTGTGGACACTGGCAATCTTCAAACAGGAAGTCCCCTCCCTATATAACCCCCTCCCCTAGAGGGAGTCCCTCAGTTTTGTAGCAAGCAGTATGCCTCCCAAAATGGTCACCCAAAAGAGGGGTGGGAGCTCTGTGTCCCGTGATGTACTCCAAGAAAAGGATTTTACAGGTAAGCTGTATTTAAAAATCCCTTTTTCTTTCTCGTACATCACGGGACACAGAGCGGCATATTCATTACTATGTGGGATGTCCGAAAGCAATGCTTTAATGAGGGGAGGGAGACATCTTCCAAAGAAGGATTCAATTTAGAGATAAACTTAAATCATAATAATTCCAACTTAGTCAAGAAAAAACTTTTTTTTTTTTTTTTTTTTATAACCAAGGGTGTTTCTGATCCCGAGGATTTCAAACTGCAGCCTGTAGTACTGCCTGTCCAAAGGCAGAATCCGCATTCCTTCTCACGTCTAGTTGATAAAACCTTGTAAACGTGTGGACTGATGACCACGTTGCTGCCTTGCATATCTGAGCCATAGAGATCTGATGGTGTGCTGCCCAAGAGGCGCCCATGGCCCTGGTAGAATGGGCCTTTACCGACAACGGAGGAGGCAACCTCTTCAATCCGTAGGCTTGAATGATTAATTGTCTAATCCATCTTGAGATGGTGGATTTTGCAGCTGCCTGCCCCTTCTTGGGGCCATCTGGTAGAACGAATAACACATCTGTTTTCCGGATCTTTTCTGTAGCTTTAAGATAGGCCTTCATGGCCCGGACAATATCCAAGGTATGCAGCAACCCCTCCTTTCTAGATGTAGGTTTTGGAAAGAAGGATGGAAGTACCAAATCCTGGTTTAAGTGAAATTTGGATATAACCTTTGGTAGAAAGGAAGGATGGGGCCGGAGAACTGCCCTGTCCTTATGCAGAACAAGATATGGTTCCTTACATGATAAGGCTGCTAATTCTGACACTCTCCTGGCCGAAACTATGGCGACCCAGAAAACCAATTTTCTTGTCAGTAAGAGTAAAGGAATCTCAGCCAGAGGCTCAAAAGGCTGTTTCTGTAGAGTGGACAGGACAAGATTTAGGTCCCAAGGACAAACTGGTGACTTGACAGGAGGATTAATACGCAAGACCCCCTGTAAGAAGGTCTTTACCAGCGAGTGGGTGGCCAGCGGCCTCTGAAACCACACTGACAGAGCTGAGATCTGTCCTTTGATTGTGCTTAGTGCCAGGCCTTTATCCACTCCTAGCTGGAGAAAACTTAACACCCTATCAATAGTATATTTGCGGCAATTCCATCTTTTGGATTCACACCAGCCTATATAATTCCTCCACACCCTGTAATAAATTACCCTGGAGACCGGCTTTCTAGCCTTAATCAGGGTAGGGATTACCTGCCTAGACAGACCCCTACCCCTGAGAATCAGGGATTCAGCCTCCAGGCCGTCAAATTTAGACGCTGTAATGTAGGGTGGAGGATCGGACCTTGTGAGAGTAGGTCTGGTTGTAGAGGAAGAGTCCAAGGGTCTCCCACTGCCATATTCAGGACTAGCGAGTACCAAGCCCTCCGGGGCCAAGCTGGAGCTATTAGAATGACTGGCTTGTGCTCCACTCTGATCCTGCGCAACAGGCGGGGGAGTAACTGTAGTGGAGGGAATGCATATAGAAGTTTGAATTGATGCCAAGGGCACACCAACGCATCGGTTCCGCAGGCCATAGGATCCCTCGCTCGCGACACGAACCTGTCTAGTTTCTTGTTGAACCTGGATGCCATTATATCTACGTCTGGCGTTCCCCACCTCTGGCAGATTGTCTGAAAGACCTGGGGATGCAGAGACCACTCCCCTGGCAACAGACTCTGGCGACTTAAGAAGTCTGCCTGCAGGTTGTCCACTCCTGGAATGAATATCGCTGAAATGCAGGGTACATGAGCCTCTGCCCATTGAAAAATCAAGTTCACTTCCCTTTGAGCGGCCTGGCTCCTGGTTCCCCCTTGGTGGTTTATGTATGCCACCGCCGTGGCATTGTCTGACTGGATTCTCACCGGGAACCCCTTTAATCTGGAGGTCCACGCCAACAGGGCTAGGCGAGCCGCTCTGATTTCCAAGATATTGATGGAGAGCTGCCTCTCTGCTTTCACCCAAGTTCCCTGGCGGGAGAACCCCTCGAAGACCGCCCCCCCAGCCTGCCAGGCTGGCGTCTGTGGTAACTACCTTCCAGACAACAGGGCTGAAGGATCTTCCCTTTAGAAGGTTCTGAGGGTTCAACCACCAGGCCAGGCTTTGTCGGACCCTTGATGATAGCGTCAAAGGGGACTCTAAGGCATGTGCCCTCTTGCCCCAGGCTGCTAAAATGGCTGCCTGTAGGACGCGAGTGTGGATCTGAGCGTATGGTACTGCCTCGAATGTGGCCACTAGCTTGCCTAGTAATCGCATACACAGGCGAATAGTTGGTCTTTTCTTGTTTATAACCAACTGAACCAACCCCTTGATCGCCTTGATCTTTACAAGGGGCAGGAACACCTTTTGACGTTCCGTGTCTAACCTCATGCCGAGGTATTCCAACTGCTTTGTAGGCTGGAATGCTGACTTTCCCTGGTTTAGGACCCAGCCGAATTCTTCGAGGTACCGAACCGTGAGGTTTACTGCCTTCTGCAGACCCGTCCGTGAATGATCTATAATTAAAAGGTCGTCCAAGTATGCTAGGACTGTGACTCCTTGGATTCTTAAATTGGCCAGAACTGGGGCTAGGATCTTCGTGAATACCCGGGGGGCCGTGGCCAGCCCGAAAGGGAGCGCCCTGAATTGGAAGTGTCGCTGCCCGACCGCGAAGCGTAAAAACCTTTGATGCGACTGACAGATTGGTACATGAAGGTAAGCATCTTTTATGTCTATGGAGGCCAGAAAATCGTTCTTCTGAAGCGCGGCGGCTGCTGACCGGATGGATTCCATCCGGAAGGACCGCACCCTTAGATAACCGTTTAACCTCTTTAGGTCCAAAATTGGCCTGACATCGCCGTTGGGCTTTGGTATGACAAAGAGATTGGAATAGAAACCTAGGCCTTGCTCTTGGGCTGGCACTTCTAAAATTACGTCCTGGCAAAGCAGGTGATCCAAGGCTGCCAGCATTGAGGCCTTCCTTGCTGGATCCCTTGGTAGCCTTGATTCTTGAAAATGAGGCGGAGGATACCTTAGAAATTCAAGTCTGTAACCTGTGGTTACAGATGCCCGGACCCATTTGTCGGGGATCTTGGCTTCCCAAACTTCTGAGAAGAGACGAAGCCTTCCCCCCACCCGTGAGAGTGGGGGCGCCCCTTCATAAGGCAGACTTAGGGGCTGCCTTTGACGGCTTGCGATACCACGGCTTCTTACCCCCAGGGGTTTGTCCCTGCGATCTACTGTTACCGTTGGATCGCGCAGGCGGCCGTCGATACTGCCTGGAATTAGAGGGCCCCGAGACAGGAAAAAGCTGCCTTTTAAATGTAGGAGCCCGGAATGTCTCTTTGACCGGTAAAAGGGTACTCTTGCCATTTTGAAATAGTCTGAATATATTTATCCAGATCCTCTCCGAAGAGTCGCCCTCCATGGAAGGGAAATCCTGCCAGAAGCTTTTTGCATGGGGGTTCTGCCGCCCAGTTCTTCAACCATAAGAGCCTTCTCATGTGTACCAAACATAGTGATAAACGAGAAGCCTGCTGGATGGAATCTTTTATAGCATCTACCGCAAAACACAGAACTCTGGGAATGTCAGCAAACTCTTCTGCTTGTTGGGTAGGCATGTCTTTTAACATCTCTTTTGTCTGGTCTTTTAATGCCTGACAAACTCCAATTGCAGCTACCGCTGGCTGCACCACTGCTCCTGCCGTAGCAAAGGATGCTTTTAAAAGTGTTTCTAATCTTTTATCAACCGGATCTTTAAACATATGTATATTTTCCACCGGGCAAGTTAGTGATTTATTCACACATGAGATGGCTGCATCCACTACTGGGAGCTTCCATCTCTTGGAGAATTTTTCCTCCATGGGATAAATGACCGCAAATCTTTTCGGTGGCAGAAAAACCCTGTCCGGCCGTACCCAATCCCGAAAGATCAATTCCTCCAAGAGAGGATGGACCGGAAAAACTGCGTTGCTTAACGGGGCTCTCAAAGAGCCCAGAGAGGATACCGGAGGAACCTGAGGTTCTGGTAATGGCAAACTAAATGCCGAGCGGACCATGTCCGTCAAAGACTGTACCCACAGTCTTTCTGTCTGGGAGTCTGAAAATGGTTCCTCAGAGGTAGACCCCTCAATCCCTGAACCCTCTTGGTTCAGGTCCAGTTGATCCTCCTGTGATTCTAATTCCTCCGGAGAGAGAATCTCAGCATCTGAGGATACACTCCCTGGTGATGGGGATCTAACCCGTTTCTTACCAGGAATAGCTCTAGCGATCAATGCTGCTATTCTCTCTTCTAGCCCCCCTAGGGATACGGCTAGCATCTCCTCTGTGATAAACACAGGGCTGGGCTGATCTGGGCCAGCCTCCGCACCAGATCCCCCTAATGGCTCATCCAAGGCGCTTCTTAAATTAATAAGCTGCGGGGAAAGAATCGGCATATCAGAATCAGAAAGGGAACCCTTTTGTTTTTTGGTCTTTTTTGTACCCTTTGACCCCGAACCCTTGGAAGCCATAATACAAAATCGAGGGACTCCGCCCACACAACAGACTGTAGTGGCCAGGAGTACAATTCCAGAGTTTAGGGGAAAGTAGATCACTAGTGTCCCCACAAACTGATGGGCCCGTATGTTGGTCTTTTTTTTTTTTTTTTTTTTTTTTTTTTTTTTTTAAATAATTATATATTTTCTATGACCATACACAATGCCCCTAATTTAAGTTTGCCAGCCTCCAACCTGCTGTCAAATAAGGGGGATTCTTTGGCTTAACAATAGACATTGGGACAAAGTCCACATGTACTACCCCTTTTCCGCCACCGGGAGTCACTGTTCTGCCGCCCTGCGTCCTCTCTCGAAACAATCAGCCACAGACTGAGCCCTGACAAGGCCTGCTGTCTATAACAGCAGAAGGGCGCGCCCCTGTATGACGCCGCAGGCCCGCCCCCCCCCGCCCTCCTGTCTGGATGGCGCGAAAATTCGTCAATAAGACGCGCGCGTGCACGCGCGCGCGCGCGCGTACCCGGAAACAGGAAGAACATGGAGGAGCCGCGCTGCTGGAGATCCATGGCGCAGAAACGGCGGCAGATTCAAAACTCCCGGCCAGGTAGGACTCTTTTAAGGCCCCTAAGGATCCTTTACTAGCCTCTAGGAAGAAACAGCAGGTTAGCTAGCAACACTCTTTAGACAGGGGGGGGCCTAGTGATGGGGGGAGAAAGGGTGTCATCCTGTCTCTAAGACATAGTGATCACAGTTGCCCATGCAGAGCATACTCAGGCTATCCCCCCTTTTAGGTTACCCCGGGGAGCCTGCTGTCGAACCAAGTCCCGCAGGCTCCCCCTTACCTGCTCCATGCTGCAGGATGTTTGACCAGCAAACTGATCCAGTCTTCTCCCATCTCCGTGGGTAGCGTAGTAGACCTTCAGGCCCTGGGGTCCTATGAAGGTACCCACTGTCCTGGACCTATATAGCACCCTGGCAAAACAGGAACCTTATGGTTTTTTTGCAAACTCCAAGTCCTGGGCCCAGGGTCCAGCCCTCCAAAGAGGAGCATTATAGGCAAAACCCCACGGTTTGGGGCCCGGGTACTGTCCACTTTGGCACTGAGGCTCCTTGGACAGATCCGGTTAGCCCGCCCTTAATCCCAAAGGATGTGGAGCAAAGCTATTCCGTGACCAACACCTAAGACACTGGCGAAAAAACTGAGGGACTCCCTCTAGGGGAGGGGGTTATATAGGGAGGGGACTTCCTGTTTGAAGATTGCCAGTGTCCACACCTGAAGGTACTCCATATAACCCACATAGTAATGAATATGCCGCTCTGTGTCCCGTGATGTACGAGAAAGAAATAAACATTTTTTTTCACTACACCACTAGTCAGCTATTAATATATTGTTATATATGTACATATTGCTATACATTCATACAGCATCTGCTGATACTTCAGTGGAGTGAGGATAATAATGTGTTTCATAGGTATAAGATTGTTTCTTCAGGAGGCCTCCAGTATCTTGTGACCGATTTCTACAGATACGTCAAAGACAGAACCACAAAACCTTGTGGGTGCATAACACAGGGGCGTATAATTGAGCAGAAAGCCACAATAATCCTTATATGGATCAATTAGAACTGTAGCCAGGCTACGGACATTTAAATATTTACATATTCTTGAAAGCAACAAAAAAATATGCTTTGAAAATAAAGCGTCACAAACCTCTGTAGCTACAGATACTATAGAGCTGCTCTGTATTTACATTAGAGATAAGAAGGTTGGCCTGTCAAGACACAGCTGGGAGAGGGCAGAAAAACAAGCTACTGATATAAAATAAACATTTTTATTGTAAACCTTGAGGATGAATTGTTCTAGAATGCCTGCAGCTACAGAGAACAGTGAGGGTTTGTAAAGGTAATTTATTGCTGGTTAAGAATACCATATATGCCTGGTCAATGTGCTTGTTTAAAGGACAGGTTCACTTTTTTTTTTTTTTAAATGCACATCTTTTTGCAGGTTAAAAAAAAAAAAATGTGCATCGGTTGATTTTTGAATCCTACAGACTTGTCGGTATATCTGTCTGCTTGTATCTCATATGGGCAGGCAGTTACACACTTACAGGAAGAGACAAGCTACTGAGGGCAATTAACAGCGCCCTGGTAGTACAAGCTGTCAGCCGCAAAGTCTGTCGGTACTTGCAGTTTCCCCAATCACAGAGCTCTGTGAATGAATGATGCGGCCAGAGACCCACACAGCTGCATTTAAAAAAAATTGTGACAGCAAGTGGGGGGGGGGGGGGGAAGAAGATCCCCCCACTTGCTGTCACTAGAAGGAACAGATTGGGGTGATGCTGCAGGAGTGGGAATGTTACATACTCCACCCCAAGAACAGGTGGGATGTGTAACATGTTCTCAAAGGTGAACTTATCCTTTATAAAAACAGCCATCAAACTCTTGCGCAACGCAAACTCTTAACCTGAACTAATCAATCGATGCCTTGAAAACAAAGCTAGGTATCTGGTAACTATGTTTCTAGGAAGACTTCCAGGGCAGCACTCGTCTCAGATGGTGCCCTGGAAGACTTCCTAGAAAATGAGTTACCCAACTTTGTTTTCAAGGCACCAATTAATTAGTTCAGGTTTAGAGTATGCGTTGAGCAAGAGTTTGATGGCCGTTCTTATATGATGAGTCTTAAAAGGATAAGTTCACCTTTGAGAACATGTTACACGTTCCACCACCATGCAATATTCCCACTCCTGCAGCATATTTACAATCTGTTGCATCTAGTGGCAGAAAGCAGGGAGGGGGATCTTCTCCCCCCACTTGCTGTCACAATTTTTTTTTTTAAATGCACCTGTGCAGTGCTCTGCCCGCCTGGCCACGTCATTCACTCATCCAAGACGAGTGCTCGAATATGACTTGAGTTAACAGGGTTGGGTACCTGGTAACTATTTTTCTAGGAAGTCTTCCAGGGCAGAACTCTTTTCAGATACTGCCCTGGAAGACAACATGAAAAATTACCATCTGCCTAGACACACCTATGCCCACAAAACACCAAAATTTACTTACAGGTCTTTATTACTTCTACACAGCAGGTACAGTATTTAACATTGTCACATACCTTGCTCCCCCGGTGCCATCTCCAGAATCCTGACTTCCAGCCTCACTCGGTGTGCTCACAGACTTAGAGGAGGGAGACGTTGGTGGAGGGACTAAATAGTGAAACAGACACGTATCCTCTGTTACTATTCGCAGGGGTTGGACCGCTTAAGATGTTTCCAAAGCAAGTTAAAGTGAGGGGTTGGTATAAAAAAACAAAACATAAAAAACGGGATAACAGAAAGAGAAGGATGGCGAACCAAAAACATACATGGATGGAGGTGAAGAATGGGAAAAAAGAAGGGAAGAGAGAGTTACCAATCACATGCTGGATTACTCATGCATTTGCATAAAACATGTCGGTGACACACAGGGGAGAAAGAATGAGAAATGATGAGAGGTTTAAGACATTCCATTCTCTTAGTGACATTGCATTTTCAGGTTGAGGCAGAAGCTAAATGCAAAGCTATCACCCTATCACAGCAATTTATCTTTATTATCTAAAAGTAGAAATATGGCCTCCGTTAGGATAACTAAACACCCTTGTCAAGTTTTTGCTGCCGTCTTTGTCCTGATTAGAGAGATTCCCCCTCTATCTATCCTACTGATGATCATCATCAGTGGAAAAGAAACTGATCAAAAATCTGAACGTTTGAGTTGCCACTAGAACAAGAATAGAGGAGAAATCTCCCAATGGGAACACTTGCTGTGACGACAACTGTCCAAGAGGGGACTTAAGTTTTCCTTTTACTTCCTGTTGCAGCTACAGGACAGGAAGTGAAGGTACATTTTTTCAATGAAGCATTGCTGTTGCAGGAGGTAGTTTTGGGGGTTTTAATGAGGCTTGTGCATCATATGGTCAATGGATCTGGGATGTCTTCAGACAGTCATACAGGAATCGTTAATACTGCCCATACAAGTTACAATAGAACTTCTCTAAAATAATAATTTGATGGCAGCACCACATCTTACAGATATTAAAGAGACACTGCCAACTTGTAAGTAAAAATTACAGTGTCTCTGCAAAGCCCCACCCCCTTATACTCACTCATTTTTGCATCACAACTAACACTATATATTTTGGGGCATCGGCAACCTGGGGAGCTTTAATTTAATTTCCTTGGTCATGTGACAGTGTTTCGGGCCTAGCGATTGGCAAGGCGTTGGCACCATCACATAGGAACTTGTCACATACTACAACATATTCAGTAGTGGCATGTAGTCATGGAGGAAGGCAAGCAAAGCGAGCATGAGAAAGTCAGGGGTCCCATTTCAAAGACAATGTCACTTTGCCCTGCATACGCAGGCCGACAATGTTATGCACCACTACAACTTTCTAGACACTTCTAGAACCAGTGATGTCATGGCATGGCATCCTAACAACCAGTGATGTCAATTGTTTGACCCTCCTGTGCCCCTCTCCCCCAGCACTGGGGTCAAATTAGCTAAACAAGCTGCACAGTGGAGGCAAGTATGACTTTTTTTTTTTATAAAAAAAGGGAACCTTTAGTATCACATTAAATAAAAGCATGCTGCTGCTAGTAAAATGTATTATGTTGGCCATACATATATTGATTTTTTTGGGCAATGTATATAATTTTTGTACTTTTGAAGAATGGACGACGAGTGTCCTTTGAAAATTCCACTTCATTCAATTTTAAAATGAATGCAACTTCTGAGCAAAAACCACATACAACATTTGAAAATTCGTTTGATCCAGAAAAGTTTTCTCTTCTGCTCCTTCATATTTTCCCGTTACTGTGGTTGAAAACGAACACTGATTCAACCCCTCTAATGGTTAGAAATCCAGACTAATGTTCTTAAAACAAGCATTTCCGAAAAAAAAAAAAATAATTAAATTCCTATATGGCAAGCATAAGTGACAGCAGGCGGAGGGAGCTTGCATCAAGCAACCTGCCTATTACAAGGGAGTCTGTCATATATAATATTATATTACAGTTCTATCTGAAAATCTGCAAAACAGTGTTTTAGGTCTTTATAAAATTGTAAAAATGTTGATCTTTGTACCAAATTCAACCTCTAATAATACATATATCTGACGGTTATAACCATATAGCTGGATTTTTAGATTATTAACTAAATTATAAATCAACCTTTTATTAAGGTTTTTATCCAATTAGTCGATTAATGGAAACAAAAAAAAACGGAAAACGAAAGGATTATGACATAATAGTTACCGGTAGTTGCAGCACTACTCCTGCTGAACTCTGCATTTGTATACCGTTTGTGCCAAAATTAAGTCCAATACTGCTAAAAGTTCATTTCTATAAATCTCTTCAGATTTCTTTAGGGGGGCGCTGGATTTAAGTTGCGTTACACTAAATCACAAAGCAGCAGCAATAGTACTATAAGCCGACACACTGCCCAAGTCCTCCAAAACCCATAGAACGGACCTACTTATAAAAGGTTTCTGATAATAAACTACAAACATACATCATTATATTCTGTGTGTGCGAGACCAAGGTTGAAATTAAGTTTAGATTAACCACTTGAGAGCCGCGCTATAGACGGTAGATGTCTACAGCGTGGCTTCCAACTGCCAGGTGGATGTCTCTGGACGTCTTCCCGTTTACATTCCAGCGCGTGGCAGGGAAAAGCTGTACCCGTCGCTTCACGTGGTGCCGATGCCCGCCAGGTACTCGCGATCGGCAGTTACAGAGGTAGAACATGGAGCTCCAGGTCCTGTCAGGGAGAGAGGAGACCGATGGTGTGTCCCTTGTACATAGGGACACAGATCAGTCACCTCCCCCAGTCAGTCCCCTCCCCCCACAGTAAGAATCACTCCCAGGGAACACGTTTTAACCACCTTGATCACCTCCTAATGTTAACCCCTTCCCTGCCAGTCACATTTATACAATAATCAGTGCATATTCATAGCACTGTTCGCTGTATAAATGTGAATGGTCCCAAAATAGTGTCAAAAGTGTCTGATATGTCCAGCGCAATATCGCAGGCCTGACAAAAGTCGCAGATCACCGCTATTACTAGTAAAAAAAAAAAAGTCATAAATCGAACCCATATTTTGAATGCGCTAAAATTTTTGCGCAAACCAATCAATATGCGCTTATTGCGATTTTTTTAACGAAAAATATGTAGAATAATACGTATCGGCCTAAATTAAGGAAAACTTTTTTTTTTTATTGGGATATTAATATAGCAACAAGTAAAATAAAATATTGCGTTTTGTTATAAATTTTCTGTCTTTTTTTGTTTATAGCGTAAAAAAAACAAAAACGCAGGAGGTGATCAAATACGTATTAGTAATGGCAGCAATCAGTGACTTACAGCAGTACAGTGATATTGCAACAGACAATCGGACACTGGCTGACATATTTGACACTTTTGCAGGAACCAGCGACGCCAATACAATTATCAGTGCTAAAAAATATGCACAGTCACTGTACTGATGATACTGGCTGGAAAGGGGTTAAACATCTAGGGCAAAAAAAGGGTTAAAGCGGAGTTCCATCCTGAAAAAAGTTTTTTCCCCCCGAGGATGATCCGTCCATCAGATCGGGTGCAAGCACTGCCATAGTAGCTAAGGGAAACCGGCAGTGGAGCCTTCAGCCACTTTCTGAATGGCCAGTCATCTTCTGGGACACACAAAGGTTACAGGGATTTCCTCACTTCCTGCTTTGGCTATAGGACAGGAAGAGAAGGGAAAGCTATATCTGACCATCCCATCTATATACTGTTTAATAAGACAGAACGGTATACAAGAGTGGAATGTTTTTATGATGGCAGGATCTTGGCAAAAAAAAAACAAATGTCCTCTGCTAAAGTTATCTATGCTTCTGTAAATATTAAACCTGTAATTAAAATGTTCACCTGAGAAATGAAAGGATGAGTTTTATTGCACATAATTGAGGTTCTATCTTACAAGTATTTAAATTATTTGAAATTAAAAACTATATTATTTTTTTGAGAAAGGCCAGTCATTAATTTTTCCTTTTTAATGGTCAGCACAAGTGAAATTCTTCACATTTGAGTGCTTTAACATGTTTATAAAAGTGTTGCTCCGGCATTTCTATGTAAAAATACAATATATACCGGCGTATAACGCGCACTTTTTTGCCCTGAAAATCAGGGCAAAATCGTGGGTGCGCGATATACGCCGATACCCGTGCCGAGTTTGAATACTGCGCCGACATATACCGAGCGCAGTACACTCGTGTATAGTCGGGCAGGCTCGGCTCCTCTCGCGCTCACGTCCTGGACACCCGAAGCCGCAGACGGACGCCGGAGCCGACGAGGCCGCCAATGGACGACGTGCAAGACACCAAAACTAAGTACAAAAATCTTTTTTCCCACAGGAATAGGGTCCACTTTAGTGGTGCGTGCAATACCCCGATAAATACGGTAAGCTATTTGTATCCAAAAGCCAGTGTTAATTTTGGCAGCAAATTTCGATTTAGTTTTAGTCTTAGTCCCATTTTAATCTTCTGCAATTGTTTTAGTTTTAGTCGTATAGTACATTTTAGTTGACTAAAACTCATTTTAGTAATCTAAAATCAAATTGGTGTAATTAAATTGTAATGCATTAGTTAACATTTCTCTACAATTTCCAAACTCATTATATACTGCTGGAGTGAAAAGTCTAATATGTTATTATTTATGGTATTGAGTTATGATCAGTGTTCATTTTGAAGTCAAATTTCAATTTAGTTTTAGTCAGTCTTTTGACTAAAATGCCATTTTAGTTTTAGTCGTATTTTAGTCATCTCAGTTGTTTTCGTTTTAGTCGTATTTTAGTCACCTAAAATAGTATTGATTTAGTCAACTAAAATGTTTTAGTCATTTTAGTCAATGAAATTAACACTGCCAAAAGCATGACTTAGGATAGAGCAACTTGATTTGAACAGTATAAAAGGCATTTGAGGTTTAGTTTTTTGGGTGAATACAGCAATCTTGTACACACCCCCCCTAAAAATGTAACCGCTCTAGCTTTGTGTTCTTGTTCTGCACCCACAGCCCAAATGGACCCTATTGGCTATTTCTACAGTTTAGGGCTGACATATAAATGTAAACAATGTGTAATCAGCGGTGCCGACGATTGCACACTATTGTTTATATGCCAGCCCTGAATGAGTCAATCATGTGGTGGCAGTGCATCCGTAGAATGACCAGCCTTAAAGTGGTTGTAAAGGCACAAGGTTTTTTACCTTCACGCATTTTATGCATGAAGGTAAAAAAAACTTTCAGTGTGCAGCTCCTCCCTCAGCCCCCATGAATACTTACCTAAGCCCGATCCAGCGATGTGCAGGAGACCCGAGTCGTGCCGACCCGCTTCTGTATAATGACAGTTGGTCGGCAAGTGGTTAAAAGGAGAAGTATACCCAAACTTTGGCTATACTTCTCCAATGGATCACAGCAGTGCAGTTCGTTCTGCACTCCGCGACCCATTTTCAGCCGACAGCAAGCTAAAGCCCGCTGTTGGCTGATGTCACAGGCCAGGTCCAGCCTCTGAAAAGCTCCTGACCATATGGTCGGAATCCACCCAGAAGCCTGGTCCAGTAGTTGGCTCAGCCTCTCATTGAGGCGCTAAGAGGCTGAGCCCAGCACTTCAGTGAGTTCTGGAGGGGCAGAGCAGAGAGCAACTGGCTGACCGTCACTGGCTCTCTGCAGGCTAAAGACCAAGAGCTGAGCAATCAGCATTATGTGATCGCTCATCTTTCGGTCTTAGAGGCAGTGAGGGACAGATGCAGCATCAAATCGTTACTGCAGTCTTCTAGTTAAGTATGATCATTTATTTTTATATTCCATACTTCTCTTTTAACAAAGAGTTTCATTGAAGGATTACAAAGTATTTTAATAAAAGCTACAATTATTTATTTTTTTAATGAAAGCTCATATGAGATTTTAGCGACTGGGTTTGCATACATGTTCATTTTTCCATATCCCTTTTTTGTGCCATTCTTCACATAAAGCTATACACTAGTTTCTATACCAGCTGTATGCAAATGCCATTCAAGGTTACGCTTCCTTGGCCCTCTCTCACACTGACAACACTTAGTAGTAATCTATAGCGCACTATACTCTTCTCTAGCTTACTGAAAAAGGAAATGTCAATCAGGGAAATGAATTCTCTTTAACTACTGTGCAAAGTCTCAGCAAGAATTATGTTACATGTTCAGGGTCAGCAGCATAGAACATGGACAGCCTGCAAAAACGACAGCAACAGCCTGCATGACAACATTCTAAACAAAAGATTCGAAATACTGTAACATAAAAAAAAAAAAAAAAACATTTAGTAATTCTGGCAAATGAGAATATATTTAACCTCAAGAGCAGCCTTGCTTTTTTTTTTTATATGATGTGCAGGTCTTTATGTATACTGAGCCACCATGTCTTTAACACACTTCTGGACAAATACTGCCATCTAGAGCTCAAAAATATTTTGCATCCTGTCAAAAAATACTTAACGTGGTGCAATAGGTTTATTTGTTTATACAGATATCCAATTAATGTTACAGAAAAACGATGGGAATACCAACTAAAATTTGTATTTAAAAATTATATGTAATGATGATAACTGAAATAATAATAGAACTACTGTAATAAATGTCCACTCAATGTAAAAAGTGACCAAAAAAAGTGTCACCATTTTGCTACATGCAAAAGATCTAGAAGGCAATCTCAGACAAGCGGAGATCCTAAACATGATTCCTACAGAGTTATGATACATCATGGGGCCACCCGACCCCATTTAAGTTCTGATCATTTATAAAACTTTTATTCCAGACTCTATTTAGATTCCCAACAATCCTTTCCAAGCATATAAACCAGAGGATGATCCTTACCAAATTCTTACTGTAAATTCAGTACTATAATTCACATATTCAGCCAGGTGACCTGCATAAGACACCTATACTATGCCACCATTGTCATCAGCTGTGCAAAAAAGCAATGGTGGTGTGCAAAGAGCTGTAAGCCATAGCGTCCAATCAGCTTTCTAGTTTGGTTTGTCACGCCGTTGGCATGCTGGCACAATGCATGGGTTTATGGGAAATTTGAGGTGACTAATGTGATTAGTGCTTTAGGACTTTTTAAAAAATGTCATTAAATAATTTTGAGTCTGCAGAGGGAAATTAAAAAATATTCTCAAAAGGCGCCCCTATCGAACCACATTGAAAGCAAGAGGTCATGTTTTACATTTATGCAGAGGCAGAATAATTCATCTAGAAGTCAGGCCGAATCAAGGAACCTGTAAAGTAGGGGCCAGTTGTAAATTTATTTTCTTCTGACTACCCTGCACTGGTGTAAAAATTGACGATTAAAGGCCCGTACACACGATTGGATATTCCGACAACAATTGTCCGATGGACGTGTTTTTGTCGGACAAACCGACTGTCTGTATACTCCATCGTACAAATCTTGTGGGAATTTCCAACAACAAATGTTGGCTGTGCATGCTCTCAAATTGTCTGACAACAAATGTGTTCCGTCGGATTATCCGATCGTGTGTACACAAATCCGGACTAAAATCCAAAGCACAAAACACGCATGCTCCGAACCAATGCTAAACATCAGACAATAGCAGAAGTTGCCCAAGGGTGGTGGTAAAGAGCTGAAAAAACACATGGTGTGGTGAATGTTGGCTGAAAATGTTCTGCCGTCTGTATGCAGAACCAGTTCACGGACAGCGCCCTTCGGACAAAAATCCACAGATTTGTCCGATCGTGTGTGTACGATACTTAAAGGGGTGTTCCAGCCCAAAATTGTGTTTATTAAAAGTCAGCAGCTACAAAAAGTGTAGCTGCTGGCTTTTAATAAACACTCACTTACCTGCTCCTGCGTTCCAGCGACGCGCCGACCGGGGCCCCGCTCCTCTCCCCCCCTCCCCAGCCGGCGTCTCCATCCCGACTGTGGGCACCCAGCCGTGACAGCCTTCGGCTTCACGGCCGGGCACCCACTGCGCATGCGCGCGGCTCGCCGCTGATTGGAGAGGCGATTGCATGGGACCTGTCATGTGTCCCATGTGATCGCCTACAGGGAGGGGCTGGTGTAGGTGATTAAGGCTTAATCGCCTAACCAGCCCCTCGGCGGAAGCAGGAAGTGGGACAGGAAGTCCCACTCCTACTGAAGCCCCCACTCCCCCCCCCAAAAAAAAATTACATGCCAAATGTGGCATGTAAGGGGGAGGGGATTAAAGAAAAGTGAATTTTTAGGGTGGAACGCCTCTTTAAGAGAATCAAGCTGAACTCCTATTCAACATAAGTTTGTTGGGTTGAAAAAAGACACAGGTCCATCCATTTCAACCTATGTGTGTGCGATTTTAATTGTCTAACAATTTCCAATGCCCTGTATATTTTGCTTCCAGAGAAAGATATCTAAAACGATTTTGAAGCTGATGACACTTTCAGCAAGTACCATTTATGGTAGAGGGCATTCCACATTCTAAATCTAAACTTAAACCTCTTTCTAACCTCAATTAATGGTCAGTTGGTCACAGTCCTCGTCGGGGACCTTAGTCAGGGACAGTTTATTACAGTTACTGGAGTAACCTTTGATATATTCGTACATTGTAATCATATTCCTTCTTAAGCGACTCTTCTCCAGAGTGGATAACTAATCTATGCAATCAATCCTCATGGTCGAAATCCTCTACCCCCCTATTAATTTTCTATCCGTTCACTTAAAGTGATTGTAAAGGTTATTTTTTAAACAACAAACATGTCATACTTGCCTGCTCTATGCAAGGGTTTTGCATAGACCATTCTAACATCCTTTTCTGGGGTCCCCCGGGAGCACTCCTGACTTCTCCTCTTCATCAGGTGCCCCCCATGAAGAGCCATTTTCCGTGCTTGTCTCACGAGTCCCGCTGCTGCAGCCTCAGCCCTGCTCCCAGTTCACTGGATTTCATTGACAGCAGCAGGAGCCAATAGCTCCTGCTGCTATTTATCTGTCCACTGAGGAACTGAGACAGCAGCTAGAATGCCTTAAGGTGAAAAACCCTGAGACTTTACAACTCCTAATTTAAAGAATTGCTGAAAATTGGTGACCAAAACTGAACTGCAAATTCAGGATGCGACCAAACCAGTGTTTTGTAAAGGGGTAGAATTATGGATTTATCTATGAAATGTATGCCGCTTTCAATACAGGACAATATTTTGCCAGCTTTATTAGCAGCGTCTTGCAAATGCTATTGATGGTCTGACCTACGAGCATCCCCAGATCCTTATTCATCACCGATTCTCCTAGGAGAGCCCATTCCTAATGTGTATTATTGGCACCTAACTGCAACATGTTACATTTATCAATAATAAACCTCATCTGTTATGTAGCTTGCCCAACCAGCTACTTTGTCAAAGTCTTAATGTAATGATGATCCATCCTGTGCCAAAGTTATTTCCCAGCATAAGTTGGTATCACCAGCAAACACTGAAACTAAGCTCTTGATTCCAACCTCTATATCATTAATAAACAAATTAAACAGCATTGGCCCCAAGACAGGACCCTGGGGCATGGCACACACAACTTTAGACTGTTCAGGGAAAGAGTCATTTATCACTACTCCCCAGACTTGTTTATGTACCCCATTTTTTATCCATGTACATATAATTTCATCAACTTCCAACAGGACTTATTTTATAGATTAAAGTGGTTGTAAACCCCATTCATGAAATGTGATCCAAGCACATATATTTGTAGTGTTTACTTTTCTCTCTCCAAAGCTCTAAGTGCCATTTCTCTATGGTGCTTTGTTCCTCTGTTACCAGCATAAGTCACTTCTGACAAGTTCCCTGACACATGAGATAACAGCAACTAAACATTTTGTTTTCGGGGAGGGAGCTTAGGGGGAGATTAGCAAGAAGTTGGTCTATTGAGACTGCAGCTCTGCATGTTCCTTCGTGCCTATGTGTAGGGGGTTCCTTTTCTACAATCAGCTCTTAAACAGTGTAAGTGCAGACTCGCCACCCACTGCTGAGAGAGGAAGAAAGATTTCCAACAAGATCTTTATTTTTTTTCTATTCAATTTTTCTATTCTTTACCAATACAAAAGAAAAAAAGAAAGAAGATTAACAAACACTGGAAAGCTGAATTTGCAGTTCGGGAAGACAGCAGAAATACATGTAAAAAAAAAACTTATGAAGGGAGATTTGTTTCAGTCCAGTGTATCATCTGAGGCTGTTTACTTCACTGGGTATATGTTAGGGTTTACAACCACTTTAAACCTTTATAAACATACATTATAAAATGCCTTCGCAAAATCTAGATTAATTTTGTCCACTGGAATTCTACCATCCAATTTCTCACTAACTTACTCATAGAACAAAAAAAAGGATTTTTAATAACAGCTTACCTGTAAAATCCTTTTCTTGAAGTACATCACGGGACACAGAGCGCATAGTCATTACATATGGGTTAAATGGGTACCTTCAGGTGTGGACACTGGTGTAATCAACTTCACAGGAAGTTCCTCCCTATATAACCCCCTCCCACTGAGAGTGCTTTAGTTTTGTAGCAAGCAATTTCTCTGAGGTTACACAATGTTCCCCAAAAGAGGGGTGGGAGCTCTGTGTCCCGTGATGTACTTCAAGAAAAGGATTTTACAGGTAAGCTGTTATTAAAAATCCTTTTTTCTTTATCGTACATCACGGGACACAGAGCGCATAGTCATTACATATGGGATGTCCCAAAGCAATGCTCCATGAAGGGAGGGAGACCGTAAGGCCAAAAATAGCCAAACAAAAACATTATCAGGAGGTAAAATAGCTCCACCAACAGAAAAAAAGGGGGCGTGAACCGGGCCAGAGGATTCTATACTGCTGCCCGTAGGACCGCCTGCCCAAATGCTGCATCCGTAGCCTTTGCGACGTCCAACTTATAAAATTTAGTAAACGTATGTACGGAAGACCAGGTTGCCGCTTTGCAAACCTGTGCCATAGAGATCTGATGGTGTGCCGCCCAAGAGGCACTCATGGCCCTCGTAGAATGGGCTTTAACTGATAAGGGAGGTGGAACGCGCTTCAGACCATAGGCCTGAAAAATCAGCTGCTTAATCCACCTAGCCAAGGAAGACTTGGCAGCCGGCTGACCCTTCTTGGGGCCATCCGGAAGAACGAAAAGCACATCTGTTTTCCGAATCTTCTCTGTAGCCTTGAGATAAACCCTCATGGCTCGAACCACGTCCAAAGTATGAAGCAGTCTTTCCTCTCTGGACTGGGGAGTAGGAAAGAAGGATGGTAGGACTAGGTCCTGATTCAAGTGAAAACTGGATATGACCTTAGGAAGGAAAGAAGGTTGAGGCCGCAGAACCACTCTGTCCTTATGCAGAATAAGGTACGGTTCCCTGCAAGACAAGGCTGCCAGCTCGGAGACCCTTCTGGCCGAAGCCATAGCCACCAAGAAAACCAACTTTCGGGTTAGCAGCACAAGAGGGATTTCTGTCAGAGGTTCAAACGGCTGCTTTTGTAAAGCTGACAAGACCCGATTTAAATTCCAGGGGCCGAGGGGAGCTCAAATAGGGGGATTCACATGCAAGACCCCCTGTAAGAAGGTTTTCACAAGCGAATGCGTGGCCAAAGGCCTTTGAAACCATATCGATAAGGCAGACACCTGCCCCTTTAGAGTACTAAGAGCCAACCCCTTGTCAACGCCAACCTGGAGGAATCGCAAGATCCTGTCAATAAAAACTTGCGAGGATGCCCTCCTTGAGACTCGCACCACTCCACATAGGTCCTCCAGACTCTGTAATAGATATTTCTAGAGACTGGCTTTCTAGCCTGAATTAACGTAGATACGACCTGGGCTGAGAGGCCTCTGCCCTTAAGAATTAGGGATTCAGCCGCCAAGCCATCAAATTTAGCTGCTGTGAAGCAGGGTGGTAGATCGGGCCCTGAGACAGCAGATCTGGGCGCAGGGGGAGTGGCCACGGTGCCCCTACTGACATCCTCACGATGAGTGCGTACCAAGCCCTTCTGGGCCAGGCTGGGGCCACCAGGATCACCGGCCTGCGCTCCACCCTGATCCTTCGTAGAAGGCGGGGAATCATCTGTAGTGGAGGGAACGCATACAGGAGAGAAAACTAGTGCCAGGGGCAAACCAACGCATCGGTCCCGTAGGCCGAGGGGTCCCTGGCTCGGGATACGAATTTGTCCAATTTCTTGTTGAATCTTGTTGCCATGATGTCCACCTCGGGAACTCCGAATCTTTGGCAAATCTCTTGGAATACCTGGGGGTGAAGAGACCACTCTCCCGGGAGTAACTGTTGACGACTCAAAAAATCTGCTTGAGAATTGTCTATCCCTGGGATGAACAC
This sequence comes from Rana kukunoris, assembly GCA_029574335.1. Taxonomy (NCBI): domain Eukaryota; kingdom Metazoa; phylum Chordata; class Amphibia; order Anura; family Ranidae; genus Rana; species Rana kukunoris. The sequence continues at coordinate 186,392,728 of CM056054.1, forward strand.
TGCTGAGATGCAGGGTACATGGGCTTCGGCCCATGAGAAAATCAGGTTTACTTCCCTTTGAGCCGCTAGGCTCCTTGTGCCCCCCTGGTGGTTTATGTATGCCACCGCTGTGGCATTGTCGGACTGTATCCTTACTGGCAGACCCTGCAGGGGGAGAGTCCAGGCGACCAGGGCCAACCGAGCAGCTCTGATCTCTAGGACATTGATGGGAAGCAGACTTTCTGCCTCTGACCTCTGTCCCTGCTGGGTCCATTTTCCTAAGATTGCCCCCCAACCTGTTAGGCTGGTATCTGTGGTTACTATTTTCCACGTGATGGGGCAAAAGGTTTTCCCTTTTGACAATTTTTGAGGGACCAGCCACCAGTACAGGCTGCGCCTGACTCCTGGGGAAAGACCTAATGGACGGTCTAATGCCTGTATGGACCTGTTCCAAGCAGAGAGAATAGCTGCCTGGAGAACTCTGGTATGGATCTGGGCATAGGGCACTGCTTCGAAGGCGGCTACCATCTTTTCCAGCAGTCGCATGCATAGGCGAATAGTCGGCCTCTTTTTGCCTAGGACTATTTGAATTGTTTGAGTCAATGACCTGATCTTTTCTTGAGGTAAAAATATCCTCTGGCATTCTGTATCTAACCGAAGGCCTAGATATTCCAACTGTCTTGTGGGTTGCAACCTCGATTTTCCTTGGTTCACAACCCACCCGAATTCTTGTAGATGCCGAACTGTGCGGACTACTGCATGATTGAGGTTGGAAGCTGATCTGTCGATAACCAGGAGATCGTCCAGGTATGCCAGGACCAAAATGCCTTCTGTCCTTAGGACGGCTAGCACCGGGGCTAACACCTTTGTGAATACCCGCGGAGCTGTTGCCAACCCGAAAGGGAGGGCTACGAACTGGAAATGACTTTGATCTATCATAAAACGAAGAAACCTGTGATGTGCTGGGTAGATCGGCACATGCAGATATGCATCCTTTATGTCTATAGATACTAGAAAGTCGCCTTGATGCAGGCTGGCTGTCACTGAACGTATGGAATCCATACGAAAGGTCTGAATCTTTAGAAAGCGATTTAGTCGTTTGAGGTCTAGGATAGGCCTGACGTCGTCATTGGGTTTTGGTATAATAAAAAGGTTGGAGTAGAATCCCAGACCCCTTTCTTGGGTTGGTACTACAATTACTCCTTGGAGCCAGAGGCGATCCAACGCCTTTACGAGAGAGGCCCTCTTTAACGGGTCGCTTGGAAGACTTCACCCCTGAAAATGAGGAGGGGGGATTTCTCGAAACTCTAGTTTGTAGCCTGTGGCTACCACGGACCGAACCGAAGAGTCGGGAATTCTGGCCTTCCAGACTTCGGAGAAAAACTGAAGTCTTCCCCCCACCCAAGAGAGTGGGGGCGACCCTTCATGAATCTGACTTGATGACTGGTTTAGCCGGCTTGCGAGACCAGGGCCTCTTGTTTGCCGCGGCTTGTCCCTGTGGGCGGCTATTAACTGCTGAACGCCCGGGAGGCCGTCGATACTGACGGGAAGTCGAAGGGGCCGAGCCTGGAAAGGCCTGTCGTTTAAACGCGGGCACACGCGGTCTTTCCTTGACCGGTAAGGAAGAACTTTTACCACTTGATATGGTTTGGATATATTTATCTAGGTCTTCACCGAATAGTCTTCCCCCATGAAAGGGAAACCCTGCTAAAAGCTTTTTGCAGGGTGCCTCTGCTGACCAGTTCTTTAGCCACGAAGACGATGCATGTGAACCACCAGCAGAGATAACCGGGATGCCTGTTGGATGGAGTCCTTAATAGCATCTACTGCAAAGCAGAGAGCCCTAGGGAAATCTGCTAATTCACGAGTTTGCTGAGCCGGCATGTCCTTTAACATCTGTTTTGCCTGATCCTTTAAGGCCTGACAAACGCCAATGGCTGCCACCACTGGCTGAACCATGGCACCTACTGTGGTGAAAGAAGCCTTCAGTAGGGTCTCTAATTTTTTGTCGACCGGATCCTTGAACAACTGGACATTTTCAACCGTACAGGTCAGGGATTTATTCACGCAGGAAATGGCCGCGTCCACTGTGGGGAGTGCCCATTTCTTTCAAAATTCCTCTTCCATAGGATAGAGAATAGAGAACCTCTTAGGAGGGATAAAGATCCTATCAGGTCGAGCCCACTCCTGGTAAATCACGCTCCGCAGAAGGGGGTGAATCGGAAAAGACACACAAGTTAATGGAGCCTTTAAAGAACCCAATGAGGATACCACAGGGGCTACTAGTTCTAGCACTGGAAGTTTAAAAGCAGTGCGAACTATATCGTTTAAAGACTGGATCCACAGGCTCTCCGCTTGAGAGGCCGAAAAATATTCATCTACAGTGGACCCTCCATGTCTGAACCTTCGGGACTTGGGTCTGCTTGATCCCCTTGTGGGTCCCGTTCCTCCGAAGAGGAGACCTCCGCATCTGAAAACACCAAACTAGGTGAGGGGGATCTAGCCCGTTTGCTACTTGGCAAAGGGCGGGCAAACAAAGCAGTTAACCTTTTCTCTAGCCCACCCAGGGTGGTCGCTAGCATTTCTTCCGTTACGTAAACGGGAATGGGTGGATCGGGGGCCGCCTCTGCCCCCAGCATCCCCAATGGCTCTTGTACTATGCTACTCGGTGGTCTAACTGGTGAGGGTGGGGCCGTTGAAGCCTGGCCCAAATCCTCTGACCCCGATGGAGACCCCTTTTTTTTTGGCACCTTTTGCAGCCTTGGCTGGTCCTGATGCCTTTGGAGCCATTGCACAACCTTGAGTCACCCCTCTAGCCAACACCTGACTGTTGTAGCTAGGAGTAATTAATATGAGAACAGGCTGAGGAAAACGAAAAAATTTTTTTTTTTTTTTTTTTTTTTTTACCCGCCTGGGAGGTGGCAATACTGAGGAAAACCTGTGAGTATTGCAACACCAATGCCCGTTAGCCGGAGTCCAAGGTTGACTCAGATACTGCTGGATCTAAGGCTGAGTCCCTTTAAGCAAAAAAACTTTTTTTTTTTTTTTCTTTTTCTGGTCAATAGTGGAACTAAGTCCTAGACCTGAAGATCCACAAACCGCCACTGGGTGTCACTGTGGCCAAAAGACCCAGCTGCACGCTCTGTATCCTTTCTTCCTCTGCCTCCAGGAGGGAAAGACCAGCCAGAGAAAAAGTTTTTCCTTTAAACAGACCCTGACGCTGCTGGCCCGCCCCCCCGACGCACGCTATAAAAGGCGGCGTGCACGCGCACACGCGCGCGCACCCCCCCACGCTGAAAACCACATGGAGGAAGCAGAGCAGAGGAAACAACACGGACCAGCGCCAGGCAGCACCAACAGACACCAGGTAAGCACTAATCTTATTGTAGTGCACACACAGAGAGGAAGCTGTCCCCATGGGCTTCCTAAGAAACAGGAGTTTTCACCAGCAATTTCCTCTTTAAAACATGTGGGGTTGCAGTATCAATGCTAACAGGCAGACCTGGGGTGAGTAGCAAATATATATCTTACACAAGTATACATATATCTACATGTTATCTGGGTAAACATTAGTATCCCATCCTGCCCACACAGACATAGTGGAGATAGTGGCTGATGCACAAGCATACTGTTAGCCAACCCAGAACCCCCAGGGGGATACCTACTGTCGAACCAAGTCCCGCAGGTTCCCTCTTACCTGCTCCACGCCGCAGGGTATTGCAAACTGCAAGAGGCCCAATCTTCCCCCATCTCCGTGGGTATTGTCTCGGACCTTCAGGGACCGGGGTCCTGTGTTTAAGGAACCCACACCCCTGGACCTATATAGCATCCTGGCATCAGTAGCGTTTAGTCCTGGAAGAGACCAAGGCACTGGAGCCCAGAATCCAGCCCTCCAAGGAGAGGCATTATAGGCAAAACCCCACTCCAGCAGGGCCCGGGTACCGTACACCTTGGCTTTGAAGCACTTCGGACGGATCCGGCTAGCTATCCTGGGTCCCGAGACCTCCGAGGGACAGCTAGACGTGACCAACACCTAAGACACTGGCGAAAAAACTAAAGCACTCTCAGTGGGAGGGGGTTATATAGGGAGGAACTTCCTGTGAAGTTGATTACACCAGTGTCCACACCTGAAGGTACCCATTTAACCCATATGTAATGACTATGCGCTCTGTGTCCCGTGATGTACGATAAAGAAACAGGTTGTTCTGACAAGAACAGTCTTTTATAAATCTATGCCGATTGTCACTTATGACACACTTTTTGCACAAAAAGTCTATTACTATTCCCTCAAGTACCTTACATGCTATTAATGCTAGGCAGACTGGTCTGTAATTTCCAGGTATATACATATCTTGATCCTTTTTTGTACATTGGTACCACATTTGCTTTACACCAAACAGATAGTACTATTTCAGTTAGTAATATTTCAGTTAGTAAACTTTTCTTAAAAATTATAAATAGTGCCTTGGTTATAACCGAGCCAAGTCCCCTAAGGACTCGCAGTTGTAAGTAATCTGGACCTGGCGATTTGTTCAAATTAAGTTTCTCTAGCTTCTTTTGCAGGTGGTTTTCAGCAAACACACAGAGATATGGATTTTCTTTTCTTTTTGACTGGTAAAAATTAGGATGCACTGTGAAACTCTATTTTTGAGTTGAGAGCAGTATGTAAACTCTAAATAAATTTTCAGTACGTTTAGCATCATGCATCTTTGCATGCAAATTTATTAAAAGGAGAAGTAGGGCCAATACTCTTTTGGCCTTACTTCTCCTGTGGGGAACAGGACTACAGTAAGTTCTGCATTCCTGTGACCCAGGTTAAGCTGGCAGCGGGCCAAAGCCTGCTGTTGGCTGATGTCACTCAGGCGGTCCTGGCTCTGGAGTGACCCCAACTTTAGTTTGGAGAGCCTGGGCAACAGCTGGCTTAGCCTCTCATCGCTCCCCTAGACCCTCCACCTGACCCAGGTGCTCCTGCCCCCTTCACAGTCCAGCATTCCAGTGAGCTCTGGAGGGGCAGAGCAAAGAGCCGGTGATTGACAGTCACTGGCTCTCTGCTCACCACTGAAGACTGAAAAGCAAGCGATCAACGGTCTTTGATTGCTCAGTTTTCGTTATTAAGTGTTCAGGTTGATGTTGCAGCCAAATAGATGTGTATACATTTTTGATTTTATTTTTTCACAGATAGTTTTTGTGAACCGGTTTACAAGTTTATTATGAATCGGTTTACTAGTTTATTATACGAGATCCTGCCAGTAACATCACTTCCTGTTGCAAGCAGACAATGCTAAGCCACTGCCTCTCATTCAGCAGCAGTGTTGTCACCCTGTCATGCAAGCTTTTGGCTTGGGCTGCCGAAGACTTGAGAGGTACCTCAACAGCCAACTGAAGGAGAGCACATAGAAAGGCAACAATGCTGCTGCTACCTACAAAAGCAGTAGATTGTTGTTGTCAGCTTGCAACAGGTCTTGGCTTTACTGGCAGGATCTCCGAGTAGGAAGCTTTGCAATAGCTTCACAAATAAGTATTTACTAAGGAAACTGCCAAACACTGAAAAATAAACCTTGGGTTTATATGCTTTTTTTTCGCACGTGCAATTTTACAAACACGTGAAATATGTACATGAAGGGTCCTGGTCACTGCATGTTGTATATTTGTAAACCCTTACATATATATATATATAAAAAAAACACACCATGATCAACATAAGTTGCTGCTATCAATGTGCTAAACTGCCTAGTCCTCATACACAACTTTTTCCCTAAGATAAGTACATGGATTAGCGGTGAATAAAATCAAGTTTGTTCTCCTTTCTCCAAGTCCTGTCCAGCGGTACAAAAGTCGTTAGAAGTGTGTATGCTGTGTGAATAAAAGGACACAATGATGTAGCATCCCCAGGAGCCGCATCTAAATTCCTCCATTTCCCTTTGAAACGGAGACGCTGCTTGTATCAATAAGAATTTATTTGTTCTTTCAAAACTGCTGACAGGTTACATAGGATTTACAAAATCATTTACATTTAAATCCTCACCCCCCCTCCTTCCTATTTAAGCATGTAATCTGAACAAGAGAAAATGCCTAGTGAAAACGTAATGAGGCATGAGAAGATTAGGTCCCTCACTGCAGGCGGACATAATAATACAAGCTACTATGTCTTAATATGTGACACTGGCTTCAACTTTTGTCCAGTATCTTAGCTATTTGTGACAGGGACTGTGAAGGAAATGTATCAAAAGTAATTGCATTAATAATGGCGTAACAAAGATGATGGGCCAAAGTGATCATGTTTACAGTTGCTTGCTAATTCCTAGAAATGTTTCTGAATATAGTGTTGTGGCAATAATAAACCCATGCAAATCTGAAATAGGATCAGCCATTTAAGGTATCTTCTATTATTTAAAAGTGATGGATCACCACATGATAGCAAGTTCCAGCATATACCACTAAGCTCTTGCAATTATTCCCAGCATAATAAAGGAAGCAGTATCTGGGAATATTGGAGGTAGAAGGGTTTTAGTGTAAATTTTAGGTTCATTGAAAAATCATGATGGCTAAAAGTTTTCATGGCTATATGTGTAGGGTGGCTAAAATTTACTTGTGCAATTCACTGTGGCCAAAACCCTATACTTGGGTAAAGTATCTATGTACTGTGTGTCACCAGTAGTCAAAAATTGTTGTGCCCCACTTGCTCGTATTTGCATGGTCAGCCCTGGTCTGTTGCTCTGAATTCTAGGGACTACAAAGAATTGGAGTATCTCAAGAAACCAGCTGTTGTAGAATTACAAGTCTTACCATGGCATTACACATATGTAAAAAATCTATAAAAAGGAGAGACATGTGCCTCTAATGCCCCATACACACGATCGGAAATTCTGTTCAAAAGCTCACATTTTGCTTTCGGAAATTCCAATCATGTGCATGTTTTATCAGACTTTTGCGGTCGGAATTTCTGCCAACAAAAGATTGAGAGTTGGTTCTCAAATTTTCCAATGGAAAAAATTCCTATTGGAAAATCCGATCGGCTGTAGCAATTCCGACGCATGCTTAGAAACAATTCAACATTTGGAAGCATTGAACTTAATTATCTCGGCTCGACGTAGTGCTGTACGTCACCGGGTTCTTGATGGAAGAAAGTTCAGAGATCTTTTGTGTGACCGTGTGTATGCAAGTCAAGCTTGAGCAGAATTCCGTCGGAAGAAAACATCCAAGGTTTCGACGGAAAATCTGATCGTGTGTCCGCGGCATAAGTGTAGGAGTATAAGTACCACTTTAATAGGAATCAAACAATTAGCAATGCATATAATATGCTTGAAGAAGTACATTTGTAGGACGCATGCTCGGAAACGTGCGACATCACCCAGTGACATCACCACGCCTCACGCTGCACTCCATGTCTTGCTTCATCTCACAGCAGACTTCCTGGTAGCGAGTGAAGGACTATCATGGCAGGAGCCAGCATTATGGCAAATAATCACCGATTACAGCTTACTCGGTATGCCTTTACCGTAGGGAAAGGTCTGCTTGTTTGCTTTCTCCCTCCCTCCACTGCCACATTTGGCACCTTTCAGGGGGCACGAGTACCTGTTTGACAGGTACCTGTGTCCCCACTTTTAGGAGACCTTGATGCACCGAGGTCCCCGGGAAGTTCGGTCACCCCTCGTCCTTCCCCCATGCCATACACAAAGCACAGCATGCTTTGTGCATGTGCAGTAGGGAACTGGATGGTCTCCCTTACAAGAAATGGCGGCAGCACACCTCATGCACACTGGATGTTTTTAACGCTGCTGTTTTTGGCTTCAGACGTTTTTTTTTTCGACAGTCAAACTCTACAGCATGTTATCCTATGTGTCCATGCACACAAGCTGTTATCAACTGTTTTTGGATGGGGTGTTTATTGGCTGGAAAAACAAAAACAAAAAACTAGTAGCTTATGAGCGGCATTTTTCAGCTGTAAAAATTCTCCAACGTCAAAAAATGCCTAAAAACGCAGATAAACACTGCTTTGCAGCGTTTAACTTTTATGATCCATTGAAAAAAAAAAAAAAAGATATAATATACAATTATATACATATTAAGTGAGTTGCCAATTGTTTTAATTCCATTAAAGTGGTAGTTATACTCCTACACATAGAGGCGCCTCTCTCCTTATATTTTTTTTAGCTACAGCTGGAACTTGCTTCAGATTCCTATCTGGGAGGCTGCCAATTGTGGGTGGACTTTTTTCTGCCATAGGACTCTTTAGACTGTCATGCTTTTATATGGACTAGAAATCTTAGTATTTGGTCTTAAAAAATAATAAAAACATTTTATAGGACTATTCAAGTCCCTTAGGCTCCATTCAGATCTAGGCGTTTTGTCGCCCTACGCCCGACGCTGCAGCAGCCTGTGATACGCTGGAGGGGCGAATTTACATTGTCGGCTATGGAGATGGTTCACATCTCTACGCCGTACGCCTGAAACCAGAAACAAGTCCAGGACCCTTTTTTTCAGGCGTATTCGGCGTTCGGCCATAGCCGACAGTGTGAAATTCTGCCCTCCAGCAAAAAAACAATAGGCGTTTTGTCGCCGCAAATCGCGGGGACAAAACACGCCGCTGCCACCGAAGCCTGGGTCTGAATGGAGCCTTACTCTTTAATATCCACGGGTGTACGCTATATGCATACCTCTCACCTTTGAAATGGAAATGAGGGACACCTGTTAGCAAAATTATGTAGACATAGATCACACACCCTGCCACCCCCCCTAAACAAACATTTTTAAATAAATAATTAGTTAAACCCACAAGTATTTTTTTTTTTTTTTAACCACTACTATTCCCTTATACATACATTTACAAATGCAGCAATTTAGAAATTGGATAAGTGGTTTCGCACTGGGAAACACTTTTTGAAAGACAAAAAAGTGCATTATATATACACACACACAACTAAAAAGATCAGACCAAAATGAGGGACAAATGAGGAAAGAGGGACAGAGGGACAGTTTCTTTTAGCATTAAGAGGCTGAGGTTCAAGTCCACAAATGACTAAAATAGATCAGTCCTTTGTAAACATAAGCTAGCCAAAAACAGTCAAGATTTCTCTTACTCAGCCCCATGGTTTGAATGAGAGAAATCAATTTCTTCCCACCTGCCGACTATTGTACTGAGACAGCTCACACCCAGGAGTGTCCGAATACCAGAATAAAATCGGGCTGCATGCAGTTACTGTTTGGCCAACAATTTTCCACCCAGGTCCTTTGATTCTGAAAAGGAATTTCAGCTATATTTCGAACTGTGAATGGCTACTGACAGAAAGATTTCTGTGCCTTTTGCGATTGCTTTAAAGCGAAGTTCCAGCCTGGGTAAAAAATAAATAAAAAATAATTAAAAGTCAGCAGCCACAAATACTGTAGCTGTTGACTTTTAAATACAAGGACACATAACTGTCCAGGGAGCCTGCGATGTCGGCACCCGAAGCCGACCCAATCATCGGCTTTGGGTGCCGACATCGCAGGCTCCTGGAATCCTAAGGCTGCATTCACATCTGAGCGTTTTGTCTCCTGAAGCGCGACGCTCAAAGACGCTAGAGGGGAAAAATGACATTACTCTCTATGGAGATGATTCACATCTCCAACGCAAAACGTTGTACGCTGAAAGAACGCCGAACGCCTGAATTTCAAACAAGTCCCGGACCCTTTTTCGACGCGCGTATCGGGCGGCTTGGGTGTTTTCCATAGCCGACAATGACCTGTACAAAACCGCGTTTTGTCACGGAAAATCACGGTAAAAAAAGCCGCAATTTATCGCTGTAAATCGTGGTTAAAAAAACGCCCCAAAACGCCTACGCCTAGGTGTGAATGCAGCCTTACTAACGGAAACAACTGTTTCCAACTGTGCAAATCACACATCGCTTTCAAAACGGTCCCATCATCTTCTGGGACAAACACAGGTCCCAGAAGGTGGCGGGGGGGAAGGAGAGGGCAAAAAAAAAAAAATCACCCTGCAGAAGTGACGTATGAAATCACAATAAAAATAAGGGTATGAAAAAAAAATGTACCCAAAAATGAGGGGAGGTGGGGTGTGCTTACGTTTTATAAGGAGTTCAATTTTTGTCTGAACTGTGCTTTAAAAGGAGATTTTCACTTAAAAAAAAAAAAAAAAAAAAATGCAGGTGAAAAGAAAATTGCTGATCATGTGTGATCATTGGAGGAGAAGCAGGCCGGGTTCCCAACGTATCTAGAGAACTGACCGTGGTGTCTTCTCCTGCTTAGTGTGGTCAGTTTTGAATAGGAAAGCAGAGGGACTGGCAGGGACACCAGGATTTTCACATAAAGAAAGCAATACAAAGAAAACAGGATACTTTCCCATACAAGTACATGGTACAGTGGGCATATATCAGGATCATGAAGTAATGGGGTAACAATAATAATAATAAAAAAAATCACAGAGCAGGGGTGTCGAACTCAATTTCATCATGGGCCGCATCAGCATTAGGATTGCCCTCAAAATGGCCGGTTGTATCTGCAAGATTAGATGTCCAGGGCATCCCCTCCCCTTTACATTAGATGTCAAGAGCCACCCCACCATCAGAAGGTGAGCCCCCATCCTCCCTTACATCACAATGAACCCTCCATTATGCTGCTGGAAAGAAGCTGGCTGCATTGCTTGAAAGCAAAAAGTAAGGGTCTGGAGTAGAACCAGAGGAGGGCTGGAGCTCTCCTGCAGCTGCAGGAGAGGTGCGAGGGCCACATGAAATGGTCTGAAGGGCCGGACTCGGCCTGCGGGCCTTTCGTTTGCCACCTTATGCCTCTTTTCCACTGAACGGAACGGTTCGGGTCGGTACAGTTTGGAGCGCTTAGAATGGTCCGGTCTATTCTTGTGAGTGTTTGCACTGCAAGTCGGGCCATTCAGGGTTTAGAAAAAATGCCTAGGGTGGCCACCCATCAGTGGAATGTATTGTAGGTCCGCCCTAACCAAACCGTTCCATTTTCTATGGCCCTACATCTGAAGCAGGACCCAGAATGGTCCGGTACGGTTCGGTTTTATGGCACACTTTCATAATGGAAACACCTAAAATAGCATACCGAACCGATCCGCTCAGTGGAAACAAGGCTTTAGAGCAGCCTTTCTCAACCTTTTTACCCCAGGGAAACCCTTTAAATTATTTTCAGGTCTCAGGGGACCCCTGATAAAACCCATTTATTGGGAACAATGCCCCTTACTTTGGTGGTCAGTGAGAAGAATGCCCTTTTTTACAGTGGTGGTAAGAATGGTCCCCTTACAGAGAGCTATAAAGATCATTGGTGTCGTACCACCGGTTCCTCCAAGTGAAATTGGCTCAGAACTATGTAGGCACCATCAAACACGAGGTAAATCAGCCACAGCTCAAGGAACTCCTAGTCACCTCTGGAGGAACCCTAGGGTTCCATGGAACCCTGGTTGAGAATGGCTGCATTAGAGGGTGTGTGGAATGTGTTCTTTCAACACACGTCAAACGCTTTAAACACACATGTTGCTATAGATGCGTTAGTTTGTGTAAATGTTGGAATTTTTAGCAAGTGTGACCCTATATTACTCGATCATCACAGGTGACACTTGAATCAGCCCCTGTAAAGCCACCGTTCGCTTTTAACCACTCACCAGCTGTGAAGCCAAATATGCAAAATGGATAAATTTGTAATCCTCTGACGGTAGAAGAACAAAACACGCTGGATGTAAGTTAATAGGACAAAAAGAAAAGCCATTTACAAGTTACATTTTAATGTCTCCAGCATTTAATATATAACGAAGGCATAAATTAAGTAGCGTTGTATAGTACAATTAAATCTAATGGCAGGCAGAAAGCAAACCATTAAATATGCATATGTAATGCGACTGCTGCGAGTGAGCACGATACGTTACAGCACTTCCCAACTGTTCTATTGTTGGTAGGGAGCCTGGCCACATTGACTCTGTATTTAGGTCATCTGAACAGGGGACAGATAAGCAGTGTGGGGAATGGGAGTGCTGCCGGTTCACAAGAGCCAGTCTTTTACCACTGACTTGCCTTCTAATCCCTAGCTTGGGCTGAAGAGAGGATGAGAGTGGGCCACCTGCGGGGCTTCGTTCAGGCTCTCTGGCCATTCACTTGTAGGGTGCTTCTTGGAAACTGCCTAACAAACCAATTAAGGCCAGTTAAGATGCAGACACCTGGCCAAAAGTGACTGTCCTTAAACCAACTGTTCACAAAGGGATATAATTAGGCCTCAAACAGCTTTATACACATTTGCTGGGTATGTGTTACAAGAGAATTGATTGGCTCAGAAAGGAAATCTTTCACTTTGCTTATACCTAGTAAAACACAGCTTTCTGACGCACAACATTATTGTTAAATCTACTAACTCCACTATTAAATCCAGAACAGGATGTCGTCACTAGTCCCTTCTCTGTTCATCTGCAACTCTTTTCCCAACTGCAAGAGCCATCACCCACATTGAGGATTATTTCTTCACCACTTGCATTTAATAAATTATAGATTAGGTAAAACAAAAAATTCCGAATGGTTATATGTTTTTCAGCAGCATGCACAAGGGTGTCACTAAGCTTTACGATTTACTCCAATGCCCTGTACACACGATCGTTTCATCTGATGAAAACGGACCGATGGATCGGTTTCATCAGACGAACCGATCGTGTGTGGGCCCCATCAGTTTTTTTTCCCCATCGGTAAAAAAAAAATAGAACCGGTTTTAAATTTTTCGTATGGTTAAAAAAAAGATATAAGAAAAACGATCGTCTGTGGGGAAATCCATCGGTCAAAAATCCACGCATGCTCAGAATCAAGTCGACACATGCTCGGAAGCATCGAACTTAATTTTTCTCTGCACGTCGTTGTGTTTTGGAGACGATTGGATTTTTAACCGATGGTGTGTAGGCAAGACTGATGAAAGTCAGCTTCATCGGATAGCTGATGAAAAAATCCATCGGTTCGTTTTTATCAGACGATCCGATCGCGTGTACAGGGCATAACAGGACCACTATAGTGAACAATAGGGATGAGCTCCGGTGTGTTCGCACACTCCACGTGCAAAGCCCGCCAGGAAGTCTGCACGGCGCTGGGCTAACCACAGGCAGGGAGACATTTCCCGATCTTTGCAGCCGCGCATCAAAACCATGTCTCCCTGCCGCCTGTGATTAGCACAGTGCCGTGCAGACTTCCTGGCGGGCTTTGCACGTGGAGTGTGCGAACACACCGGAGCTCATCCCTAGTGAACAATATTGTATTGGGGAGAATACATGAAAGGATAACATTTTGTATATGCATTTCTTTTTATAGGCTGCAAGCCTTTATTTAAATGCATTTCTGAAATACATTTCTTGTGCCCTGCACTTGGGAATTCTTGCAATTTCTCGATTGCTTGAAGTCTCCTGAAATATTTAAAGTGATACTTAAGTTTTGTGTTTTATTTTTTTTATTTTTTTTAATACCAAACAATGGTTTTGCACAGAGCAGCCCTGATCCTCTTCTTTTTAGGTCCCCAGTCGGCGCTCATGGCTCCTCCTCCTCGAAAAGTGCCCCCAGAAAAAGGTGCTTGCCCCTGGCGGCACCACTGTGTGCTCGCTCCGGAGCTTCTGCTCTATGCATCCATCAGACACAAAGCCACAGCCCCGCCCTGCGCCCCCTGCTCTATCCTCATTGGCCAATGAGCTCCCACTGATGTCTCAGGCAATACAGAGGGAGAGTCCCTGTATAACAAAGGATATTGTGAACGTAGATGGATCAGAGGGGCTGGAGGAGGCTGCTGCACACAGTTTATTTTTACCATCATGCATACAATGCATGAAGGTAAAAAAAACTTCAGTTTTTAGAACCACTTTAAAGCGGTAGTAAAGCGCAGTTGATGAAAAAAAAAATCCCCTGCAAAGCAATGTCATAATGTGCTAGTATGCATCCTAACCTTAGAACAAAGCCCTCCAGCGCTGCACTGTCACCACTGAGAGAGCTTCCATCTTTCCCCGAAATTTCTTCCAGGTCGCGGAGCTTCGGACCGGGTTGCGGGCGCGCGCTCGCGACCCACGGCTGGGCACTTAAAGAGGACGTACCTGTACGTGCTTGTGCCCAGTCGTGCCATTCTGCCGACGTATATGTGCAAGAGGCGGTCCTTAAGTGGTTAATACTTTAGTAAGAATAAAAAACACTACAAAGACCAATTGCTGATGCCCAGGTTAACCAACAAAATATAGAATAGACTAATGAATTCCTGATTGGTTGCTTCCCTTGATTTTTTTTAAATATATAGATGTAAAACTAAAAGGCTACTTGTTCCACGCTAACATACAATTACAGTATAACAAACTAACAGTATTCAGTTTTCAATTAAAAATTGGCTTATAGGAATAAACTCCCTGTAGGCGATTGCATGGGACTCATGACAGGTCCCATGCGATCGCCTGTCCAGCGGCGAGCCGCGCAGTGCGGCTCGCACATGCGCAGTGGGTGCCCGGCCGTGAAGCCGAAGGCTGTCACAGCTGGGTACCCACAGTCGGAATGAAGACGCCGGCGGGGGAGGGGGGGGGGGGAGAGGAGCGTAGCCCCGGTCGTCACGTCGCTGGAACGCAGGAGCAGGTAAGTGAGTGTTTATTAAAAGCCAGCAGCTACACTTTTTGTAGCTGCTGACTTTTAATGAACACAATTTTTGTCTGGAACTCCCCTTTAAAGTGGTAGTAAACTCCGCTTTTTCACTTTTACCTACACATAAGCTTATAAGTCATTCCAGTAGATGCAGTATATATATTTCCTAAAGTTGCACCGTTTAGGAGATATTTACAGTTGCAGCAGCCATTGACATCACCGGAGCATGCCCAGTGTCTTCATTAAGGGTACACCGAGCCATCATCATGCATGTGCAAGGCAGAAATGTCATTGTGACCTTTATTCAAACGGTCAAAGTGTGCGGACCTGGAAAGAAGACCATATGGAAGCATCTGCAGGGGCCATGCATGCCGCTGGAAGGCTCTGTTTGGAACCCAAGCATGTCATAATGTGCTAGTATGTGGTGCATACTAGCATATTATATCATCAATCCACATGAAGGGCATTTTTAATGACTGAACCCAGTTTTGCTTTTCCATCTAGGTGAATTATACTCCTTTTTCAGGACTAAATGGGAATTCATTTAGTAGTAAATGTTAATAGAAAAAAAATAAAAAAAATAAATCCATTATCAAAGTAAAACTGGCCAAAAAAACTTTAAAACTTTTCTGAACGTTAGATATAGATATAGATAGATATATATATATATATAGCTATGTTTCTACTCCTGACACATATGGGGATACATATAGGTGTGCATTATTTGTGGTTTGTACCCATAGTAGGACCCAGAGACAACAGTGCGTGTTTTCCTGTGGTGTGGGCAATTAATCCAATTCAAATTATCGGATATCAGACACACATGACAGACACTCTGCAATACAAAACTTGGCTATATACACTGCACAGTACCACAGTAATAAAACGTAAACTATTTTTCTTATCCTAACTAGAACACTGACACACCACATAAAAAAAAATCTGAAGTTTAGACAAAACTGTCATTTTTGCTATGCAGCTCCAGGGACATAACTTACCTCTGATGAAGTGTGTCCTATGCCCACCTGGTTACTGCACAGTGTAGAAATCTTTTCCACAGAACTGATCTTCCGGTGCTGCCACTGCAAGTGTGAAAGAGTTGCCCACCCCCTGCCACCCACCTCATCTATAGAACTCTTAGTATTGTTTCCTAGAATGCGAAGAGTTCTGCGATTGGAGGAGGTATTGGTTTGGAACTTGTCATCCATCTGCCTTGTCCTCTATTCACAAAATGCTTTGCATTCTAGGAAATAATAATACAAGTTCCATGAATGGAGGAGGCGAGCAGAAAAGTAGGGCAAGCTGCGCAACTCATCACTCTTGCTGTGGCCAGCGTTAATCCCAGCAGTATCAGCAGATCAGTGCTGTGGGAAAGACCTGGCAGCAATGGAGGGGTTGATTTCTACACTGCGCAGCGGCCATCTGGACATAGGACACACTTCATTAGGACTAAAGCAGGGTAAACGCAGAAAGGTTTTTTCTTTTTGTTCAACCAGTAGGCTGAATAAGAAATAAAAAAAAGAGAATCCCTGCATCCACACAAGTGATATGGATGTAGGGATCTCCCCCTGCTGTGCTTTTGTATTCTAACAGCAGGGATCCCCCACAACTAAGCTTCGAGGGGCAGAGTGAAATGCATTGGAAGCATGGCCTGGTGGGAGGCCAGGCTGAGGTTGGCTCTTCTCATACCACCATAAGACTGTGGATGTGCAGCACCAGGGATCTTTATGCTCTTCCTTCCAGCAGGGACTCCCCCCTCTGTCAGATTACACAGATCAGCACTGTAGCCATTGGCTGCAAGCACTGATAGAATGCTAGTTTTCCAACATAACGGCTTGAAAGAAGCCAGGCCAGTTTCTGTAGAACAGACAGCGGTACACACATGCCAAAAATGTGTCTGGTTCCTGCTGAACCAGACATATTTCGTTATGTGTATACCGAACTACAGTTATACCCTTGGTGCTGCATTGCAAAAAAAAAAAAGTGCAACTAAACTGTAGCTTTAAATGTAATTATTTTTATCAAACCTAAAACATACAACCGTTAGCTCAGTGCTTGATCTAGTTTGTTATATTTTATGTTTATGTAATTTTTTTCACTACTTTCACTTTTTTGGGAGTCGTGACTGCTGGATCCTTCTCTATACTAGATATGGACACATATCCACCATGAGGGGGTGCTATAATTTCCAGCATTTTTCTACGTCCTCACTGGGTCTCACCCGGTAATGGGGGAGGGTTTGGTTATGGCTTTTTCTCCCTGTGGAATGTGGCCCCCCATGGGGTAGCCCTTTTGGCTATGTCCACATAACTGTATTTCCAGATCTGCTGGTGGCCGCCCAGTTATTGCATATATAAATCGCATGTGTAGTTATTACAAAGTCAACAAATATGAATCTTGGTTTTGTTCGCTCTTGAACAGCGCTTTAGGAACACTCAGACGCATATCCTTTCTCTATATATGCAGGCATCCAGGGAGGGTATATACCCATGAAATTACAAACAGATAGGAGAGACCGCCGCTCCAGGTGAAAACACCTAGGCAATCAGTGTCCACTCAAGAACCAACGGGTGCTGGCAATGCACGGAGCATGGATAAAAGAATATATGGACAGCCGCACTCCAGTAAATCTTAAAAAGACATTGCCCTTTAACAGGACTGACTTGGTTCGGTATGTAGCTTATCCACTATTCCTGTTTTATATAAGTCAAGTGTTTGCATCTTGAAGCTCATACTATGTGTACAGCTTTTCTATGATGTATTTTCTATCATTTTCTATCATTTTTAGTGTGAAAAAAGAATATTGGTCCCTGATAACGGTCTATTTCCAGAAACGCATTGGGCATTTATCTATCATCCAATAGGAGAGTTTTCTGTCTAGTTGTCACACCTAGTGTGGCGTATGTGCTGTTTTATTGTTTGATATTTGTTTACTTGTCTTTTTATATGTACATTAGGTGCTTGTGACCTGCACTACTACCAAGTGCCATTGTGTGTACCCGTTTCTAATAAACCTTTTTATATTTCAACACTTTTTTTTCCCCTAAATTCCCACCTAGGGGGAGATACTCTTTTTTGTTGACTGCTGGATCCTGATCCACAAGTTGTCAGAGACAGTTTGGTCTTACTGTTGGGGGCGCACAATCGAGAATGCTCCTAGCGTAAAACACAGGGATGTAAATATGTGGCTGCATGACATAAGTAAGGCCAAGTCTGTGCTGCCAAATTTATGCAAACAGACATACTTAGGGGGTTATAACCACAAAAACAAAAATACAATGCAGTATTCTTCACCTTCTATAAATACATGTTTGTAATTTATAATTTGGAATGTACTGTATTTAGGAATATCATTAAACCCTACTTATACACTGAGTGATGTCTGGTCAGCAATGGAATGGCTGGCGTTTATGTGATTAGTAGGACAAGTTGCAGGCAGCATTACAGGAGAGCAGGCAAGCATGCGGTCCAGTGCAGAGAGTAACATTCATGCAGTATGCTTACCCAGGGGGGTATCAGCGGTAATTCCAATACTCTGCAGTAAGGCTTCAGCTTCTCTTCTCTTTTTCTCCAAGTCAGATTCTTCTGGTGGAGGAGCCGCCTCTTTCTTCTGTTCTGTCTAGAAACAGAAACAATATCCAGAAGTTAATCATGATAATGCCAAACAGGCTTATGACAGAAATGGTGTTGCCCATAGCAACCAGTTTGGTTTCATCCATCATTTGCTAGCATAGGTTAGAAAAATAAAACAAGCATCTGACTGGTTGAGGAACGCTGGTATTCGTTTTCCTTGTCTTTGACCAAAAGATTCACAGAAAGCAGACACACTGTTTGCAAAACTAAAATATTGAATGAAACCGATTTTGTGCCTATACTACATTAGACATGCCAATTAGAAGTTTTAATCTTTGCTGCCATGCAGTCCCGGGCCTGGATGCATCGCAATTCAGACACTCATGATTCGGCATCGATGCCGAGTCTCCACTGAATCGATTTCCGGTGATGTCATCCGATTCGCCATACTGTGCTCTGACTCTCATGGAGAAACAGAGGCAGAACCTGCATGGTAAATAAAGCCCCTTCCCCTTCCTCACCCACAAAGATGGACGCTACAGAAAGTCAGCTAACGAGCTGAGAGCCAGTACAAGGGGAGGAGCTTGAGGTGACCAGACATCCAGAGAGGGATCACTGGAGACAGCGAGTGCCAGTGTCACCGATCCCAGCCATCCCAACCATCCCACTGCCACCGATCCCAACCATCCCACTGCCACCGATCCCAACCATCCCACTGCCACCGATCCCAACCATCCCACTGCCACCGATCCCAACCATCCCACTGCCACCGATCCCAACCATCCCACTGCCACCGATCCCAACCATCCCACTGCCACCGATCCCAACCATCCCACTGCCCCGATCCCAACCATCCCACTGCCACCGATTCCAACCATCCCACTGCCACCGATCCCAACCATCCCACTGCCACCGATCCCAACCATCCCACTGCCACCGATCCCAACCATCCCACTGCCACCGATCCCAACCATCCCACTGCCACCGATCCCAACCATCCCACTGCCACCGATCCCATCCCATCGCCCCTCCCTCTGCCCGATTACCCCACCATCCCTCTGTCACCATTACTTATTTTTTGTGCATTTAGGACAGGAATGCATAACAGGTCTTAGTTGAAATAATCTACCGAGCAGCGCAGAACGAGTTTGTCAGTCTATTCCACATTTTCCCAGCTCTTACGGCATAGAAGCCTGTTTTTCCCTTTGAACTAAAAATGAAGAACTTGTAGGATGGTTATGAGAATTACTTACCCCAAATAGGATATTGCGCTAAGAGCAGAGGAAAATGAAAAAAATTTAGTTTGTCTGACTACTTACATTTTTGGATCAAAACCATGCGTAGTAATCGTGATGCATCGCAGAATTGAATCGTGAACAGGATAATCGTAAACGAATCACGAGACCAGTGAAGATGCGCCTCTAGTCTGAATATCCAAACATTGACTGAATCAGACAGAATGCCATTACCGTTCAGCTGACAATATCCCACCTTGATCAGTTGATAGCCAAATTTGCTTTTGTTGAGTCGGATGGTGCCAACAGGAACACCCAAGGCTCAAATTTTAGCCGATTCAGCAAAAATCAGCCAAAATTCAAGCGGTGTATGGTCAACAATAGAAAACAAGTATATTGCTGCAGAACTGTTCCAACAACAAAAGGTAGAATCCAGCACTTGACTTAATGGTCTCTTCTCCAGTACAAATATGATGTGATTAAATTAACAAAAATACATCAGATTTAAAAAGGAAAAAAAAATACATTAGAAAAAAAGTGCTCTAAAGTAAAGTAGTTATTAGTGGACAACATATTGTAGATCTATCTATATTCCAACCAAGATTGCAGATAACAGCAAAAAAACATCACAGTACTAGATAGGGATTTAGTACCCCCTGCTGTACACTTTGCTAATTGCAAGTGGGACTTTCTCAGTGGTTATATTATAAGCAACCTAGCAGCCCACAGGCAAGGTAATGTGGCCAAGAAATTACAGATATCACTGTTTAAAGCAGACAAAGCTCATCGGGTAGGCACCAGGCAAAAGTTATTAGCCAGATTGGACTCAACTAATGAAATATTTTAAGAGGACTATCAGATATTTTTCTTACATGAGCAAACAAATGATAACGAAAAGACTATTTTATAGCAGTTACAGTATCAGCTAAACACTGCAAAACCCCAATAGTAAAAAGCAGAAGAAAACAAACTGCAGCCTCAGGAAAAAAATTATCATTTAAAAAAAAATAAAAAAAGTTACTTCATCAACAAATCAAGTGTGATCATTTACTTTGACACTGAAGGCGTTTTTCAGGCATTTTAGCGCTGAAAATAGCACCAGAAAAACCGCCTCCCATGCCACGCCGGTGTGAAAGCCCGAGAGCTTTCACACTAGGGTGGTCCTGCAAGCAGCATCTTTGGGGCAATTTGGGAGCGCTGTATACAGCACTCCTAAACTGCCCCTGCTCATTGGAATGCATGGAGAGCACCTGAAAAGCAATTCGAAAGCAAGCAAAACACGGGCGATTTTTACCCTTTCTTCAGCCACTAGCAGGAATTAAAAGCACACCACTAGCGACTGGTAAAAGTGCCGCTAAATCTAACGGTGCTTTACCGCCAACGCGGCGCGCCCCCAGTGTAAACGTAGCCTTAGGATGGCCTAAATTACAGGTCGACCGATACTGGTTTTTCTCTGGCCGATATTTAGAAATCACGGTGGCCCATGGCTGATATATGATGCCGATTTTTTTGGCCCGATATGTTAGGCCGATTTTTTTTTTCCCCCCTTTATCTCATAAAATCAAACAGTTAGTCCCCTTTCACACTGCACTGGGCGTTTTGGGCTAAAAATAGCGCCTGTAAAGTGCCTGCAAAAACGGCTTCCCTGCAGTCTCAGTGTGAAAGCCTGAGTGCTTTCACACTGAGGCGGTGCGCTGGCACCTAGCTGGGATAAAAGCGCCCCGCTAGCAGCCAAATAGCGCCGTTAGAATGACAGTCCAGTGTGAAAGCAGCAGAGTTCCGCTGAATTTTTTTTTTAAAGTCAGCAGCTACAAATACTGCAGCTGTTGACTTTCAATATATGGACACTTGCCTGTCCTGGGCGCACGCAATGTCGGCACCCGAAGCCGATCTCTACCTTGGGTGCTGCTACCACCATCTTCAGTAAGGGAATCCTACAGTGCATGCGCGAGTCGCGCTGTGCGATCCCACTGGTCCCTGCTGTCTTCTGAGACCTGTGCGTCTCCCAGAAGAGAGCGGGGGGGGGGGGGGGAGAGTAGGCTCCAGATGTGGCGTAGGTCACTACAGTCACCACAGTGATCTATGCCCGGAAAAGGGAGCAAATACCTGGATTACACAAGTATCTGCTCCCTCCTCCCCCCTGAAAGCTGCCAAAATGTGACACCGGAGGGGGGGGGGGGGGGGTTCCATAAAGCGCGAGTTCCATTATTACTCCGCTAAGTAATACAGAAAATGTCTTACATTGAAACATTTATTTTAAACACAACAAGCCTCCAATCAGTGCACTTGTACTGTATGTATAATTTAGATAATTATATATATATATATATATATATATATATATATATATATATATATATATATATATATATATATATATATATATATATATATATATATATATATATATATATATATATATATATATCCTAAATACACCAAAACAGGTAATCAAAACTTTGACAAAAAAAAAATGGCCTAACTTTACTGTTTAGTTTTTTTTAAATTCGTTAAAGTGTAGTTTTTTCCCCAAAATGCAGTGTGACATAAAATATTGCAACAATCGCTATTTTATTACCTAGGGTCTCATATATATATTGTTTGGGGGTTCTAATTGATTTTCTAGCAGAAAATACAGGATTTTTACTTGCAAGCAACAAGTGTCAAAAAAGATTTAGTCTTTAAATGGTCCTACACACAAGTTCAGTTCATTGAAGTTTAAACATTGTATCTCTTATCTCCAACTTGGCAGGCTGCCCAGGAGGGAGAAGTCACTTCCAGGGGAAACTTCCCAGGCAACTTGCATTTACTTCTAAGAAGCTATTTGCAAGTCCTGCTGAAGTTTATTCGGCTTTCTTTCCGAGCACAATGGGCCGATGCCGATTAATTAAAAAACACTAAATATCAGCTGATATATCGGTCGACCTCTAGCACAAATATGTATAACTGTTGACTCAACATTTAGGCCAGTTACACACGGGTGTAATAATTTATTGATGGTTACTCTAGAGATGCACGGAATGGAAATGTTGGTGACGAAACCAAAAATTCAAGATGCACTTGGCCGAAACAGAACATGACAGTTTTAACCCCTTATGGACTGCCGCATGTACATTTACGTCGGCAGAATGGCACCGACAGGCACATCAACGTATATATACGTTGGTGCCTTAAGGGGGTTTGGGGGTCCGATCGGGACCCCCCCCCCGTACATGCGGCGGTCCGGTTACCTGGCCGAGCGATCCGTGCAGAGGGGGCGGCGGTTCGTTTTTGTCTGCCCCCTCCGGATCGCTCTCAGCCAATCCGCGCGCTCCCCTGCAGTGTCGGGAAGGAGGAAGTGATGTGATCTCTCCATCTGCGTTTTTTTCAACCACCGCTGTGGAGAGATCACATCGCACAGTAAGTCTGCACATCACTACACTGACACACTTTACACATAGGCACATTTAACCCCCACGATCACCCCCTCCCCCCTGTCACAGTGTCACTGAATGCAGTGATTATATGTATGATCACTGCAGTTAGTGTCAGTGTGACAGGCAGTTCGTGTCAGGTCCAGGGTAGCCCCCGTACCCCCCCTAATAAAGTTTTAACCCCTTGATCACCGCCCTAGTTAACCCTTTCACTCCCTATTGCCAGCGTCACTAAGTGATCATTTTTCTGATCGTTGTATTAGTGTCGCTGTTCCCGCTAGGTAGCTATTTTTTTTTTTATTGCGATTTTTTTTTTACTAAAGACATGTGGCTAAATAAATTTTGGCCTAAATGTTTGACTAAAATTTAGTTCATTTGATTGTTCTTAGAACAAAAAGTAAAAAATATTGTTTTTTTTCAAAAATGTCGCTCTATTTTTGTTTATAGCGCAAAAAATAAAAATCGCAGAGGCAATCAAATACCACCAAAAGAAAGCTCTATTTGTGGGAAGAAAAGGACGCAAATTTTGTTTGGGAGCCACATCGCACGACCGCGCAATTGTCTGTTAAAGCGACGCAGTGCCAAATCGCGAAAAGGGGCCTGGTCATTTACCTGCATTTTGGTACGGGTCTTAAGTGGTTAAAATTTTTTTTTTTTTATATATAATTGTATTATATTCAACTTTTTTATTTAACATCATAAATTTAAAATAAATATGAATTTATTGTCGGCCACTTTTGGCACTTTTAGAGCAAGAAAAGCTCAAGAAAAATTGATCCCTTTAAATTCTTTGCATGTCTTCACACTGGTCCATTGCACTTCCATTGTGGTGTTAAAAATATTGCTTGCTGCATGTATGTAAAGTAAAAAAAAAAAATGCAGCTCCCTGTTGAAATGCATTGAAAACGCAGGATAAATGCATCAATAACTCATCGTGTTATGGGTTTTCCAATCGGGGAAAATTGTGGCACAATCACGTGTTTTCAGCACCTTTTTCTCTATCAGTAAAGAAAACCATTTCTGGACGATATGTTTATGCCGCTGAAATTTTGGTGCAGCTCTAGTTTACTCAGAACTTTTTGCCAGAAAAAGTCTGAGTAAAACACTATGGGGGTTATTTACGAAAGGAAAATCCACTTTGCATAACAAGTGCACTTCGAAGTGCAGTCGCTGCAGATCTGAGGGGGACATGCAAGGAAAATTAAAAAAAAACAGCATTTTAGCTTGCACATGATTGGATGACAAAATCAGCAGAGCTTCCCCTCAGATTTACAGCGATCTACAAGGATTGCACTTTCAAGTGTACTTGCAGTGCACTTGTTCTGCAAAGTGGATTTGCCTTTTGTAAAGAACCCCCTTTGTGTAATGACCTGAGCGATGTGGAGTATCAGTGAATAAATGTGTGTAAGCATACAAGACAAGTAAAATTCTTCTTCATTGCCAGAGTTGTAATATGCTCATGTAAACCTGCTTATAGATAAGTAAATTACTGCACTCAAATGTACTTTTGTTTTACTGCTCTGCACCCAACGCTGTATTACAGATCTTTACCCAGCCGTGTGCAATGTTCTATAGACAACTATGCATCTCTAATCAGTAAAAAATGTGCAAGAGGCCTTAACATGCAAGTTGGATAGAGTGTGCAAAGTTTAGAACCCCAGTCAGGTTTTAACTATTTGGTTTTTAGTAGAGGAGGGCTAGAACCCCTTTCAGCTTTGTATGGCTCTTGTCGCTGCTGCAGGTTCTCTCTCACTTCCCCTTTATAGTCCTGTTGTACGTGTTGGACGTCACCACGCTTTGGTCAAGCGTTTTTTTTACTTAACGTGTGTATGCAAGGCAGGCTTGAGAGGAATCACATCAGAAAAATAGTCAGGAAAAAAAAAACTTTGGGTTTTGGCATGTCAGGAAAACCTGTGTACAGGGCATGACAGTTCCGCTGATCGGAACCCTCCCACATTTGACACCTTTCAAGGGGAGGGGGGTGCAGATACCTGTCTAAAGACAGGTATTTGCACCCACTTTTGGCCCGCAGTCTCGGGCAAAAGACGGGTTTTTCCCGTTGTGTGCTGGGAACTCTCTTCTCCCAGCACACAGCGGGAGCCAATCGGCGGGCGCAGTGCAACTCGCGCATGCGCCGTAGGGAACCGGACAGTGAAGCCGGAGCGCTTGGCACACATGTAGCCCCACTCTTCCTCTACAAGTGTCCGGGGGACCTACGGCCGGAGAGCACCGATTTTTAAAAGCCCCACTCTACAAGTGCAAAGTTTGTTGTCTGGGGGACCTATGGCCAGGGGGCACCGATTTTTCAAAGCCGGGCACCCCTTCCATAGACTCCAATGTTAAACATCAATCTAGTCATGAACACAGTGAGGCATGGGCACAGTGAGGCATGCAAATGGACACCCTAGGCTTATACAAGTCAATACGTTTTTCCATTTTTTTGTGGTAAAATTAGGCGCCTCGGCTTATACTCGAGTATATACGGTATATGGGGACTGTCAACTCATCATTAGCCTTTTTTTTTTTTCATGTCCTTTTATTCTTGATTGGTCTCTAATATAGATTGATAGTAGAATCTGTTTTAGGGATTTTGTTAGAGGCCTTGCAAACAATGAATATCCAGGGTATGAAAGCCACCACAACAATATTTAAAGGGATTGTAAAGGTTCATTTTTTTTCACCTAAATGCATCCTATGAATTTAGGCGAAAAAACATTTGACAGTTACAGCCCCCCCCCGTTTTACTTCTCTGAGCCCATTCATCTGCTGCGCTCGCCCCCGATGTCCTCTTCTCCGCTCAGTCTGGCCATTGTTTGGCTAGAGTGGATGGATTGATAGCAGCGCAGCCATTGGCTCGCGCTGCTGTCAATCACATCCAATGAAATGGCCAATCACATCCAATGAAACGGCCCGGCGGGGCCAAGTGAACAGCTATGGCCACCAGCTGTATCACGGCAGCGCAGCCGCAAGAACTAACCCCCATGGGAGAGAGCTCCCATGAAGGGGGTTAGTTTTTGTGGGGAGGAGCCGAGACAGCCACCGAGAGACCCTAGAAGACCAGGTTCAAGGCCACTCTGTGCAAAACGAGCTGCACAGTGCAGGCAAGTATAACATGTTTGTTTTAAAAAAAAAAAAAAAAAAAAAGTTATCCTTTATAACCCCTTTAAAGAATGACCCCCCCACCACAACATCATTATACACAGGGAATGACCCCCATTACAATCACTAGATCCAGGGAATAACCCCCTTGACTCAGGGAAGGACTCCCACCACAATCATTACTTTATCTAGGGAAAGACGTCTACCACAATTTCCACTAGATCTAAGGAATAACCCCTACCACAAGCATCGCTTGATTCAGGGAATGACCCCCAGCGCCTCTACAAAATCATTACCTGATCAGTGGAAAGACACGTACCACAACGACCACTAGATCCAGGAAACGATCCCCACTACATAGGACTGGGTGCAGGAAATGAACACCTCAATATTATAAGGTAGAAAGTGGGGAAGCGTTCTACCCATTTGTTAGGTCACACCCACAAATTTAGGCCACTGCCCTGAAACCAGGGAAAGTGCTGCTTCCATCAAAGGTTTCTCACACCAGTCTCTTCTAATACACCCACCTGACTCTTTTTCTTCTCTTCTTCCTTTCTTTTTTTCTCCTCCCTGATCTGAGCCAATCGCTGTTTCTTTCGCTCCAATTCCGCCTTCAGTTCACTTTTATCCGACATGATGAGAGATCTGGAAAGACAAAAAGAATCTTAAGGCCCCCGTCATCTAAAGGGATATTTCAGTTCTGAGCAGGCACCAGCGTAGTAAATCATCTGTTGGCTCCTATTATCTTATACAGACTGCAATTTGTTAGATTTCTGCAATGAAAACTATGACCACAAATAATGTGTTCAGTTTTACACAGTATGTGATTTACCATCATCCATGCAAAGCTGAAATGCTGAGCCAGCTCTATGGTGGCCCTCAGTGGACCTCCTGATGTTTTCCCAAACCTGCTGCCAGTCCACATAAATATCACAGTAATGCCGCGTACTGACAATCGGACATTCCAACAACAAAACCGTGGATTTTTTTCTGACTGAATTTTGGCTCAAACTTGTGTTGCATACACACGGTCACACAAATGCTGTCGGAAATTCCGAACGTCAAGAACACAGTGACGTACGACGAGCTGAGAAAAATGAAGTTCAAAGGGCGGTGTGGCTCTTCTGTTGATTCCGAGCATGCGTGAAATTGTGTGCATCGGAATTGTGTTTGCGCAACCGGAATTTCTGACAACAAAACTTATTGGAAAATTTGAGAATCAGCTCTCAAATTTGTTGTCGGAAATTCCAACAGCAAATGTCCGATGGGGCATAGACACGGTCGGAATTTCCGACAACAAGCTCCCATCGAACATTTGTTTGTACGTGGCATAATACTGATCCTCCACACATGGGGCATTGCCAGTCGCCACACAAATTTGTGCCAAAAGATAAAGACGTATATACAGCATGGAGCGATCACTGAAAACATTCCACGGTGTCTTCTGCAACCTTATAAGCTTTCTTACCCTATTTTTTTTAATATGGAATTTAGCTATAGGGCAAAAAAATGCACTTCTAAGGCCGCGTACACACGATCGAATTTGTTCGATCGTGTGTATGGGCTAGCGGACATGTCTGACTGGCGGACAAATTTTAAAACATGCTTTAAAATTTGTTCGCCGGAGACATGTCCGTCGGATATGTCCGCTGGTCAGTACACTCACCAGTGGACATATCTGCCCGCACAAGCGTCGTATGGATGCGACCCATGCGTGGAAGTTGTTTACTTCCTGGTGCGGTGACGTGGCGGCGTCAACGTCACCGCCACGTCACCGTGCTGTCTGCCGGCGGGGATTTTGATTCGATGGTGTGTACACGCCATCGGACCAAAATAGCCCGGCGGACAAATCCGATGAAAACGGTCCGAGGACCGTTTCCATCGGATATGTCCCTCCGTGTGTACGCGGCCTAACAATAAGAATTTCCATTTCATAACAGATCTGAAAAGTACCTTTCAACTCATTTAACAAGCCTTTTTAGTGAATGATGTAAATGTCACTTCGCACAGGGCCTGGAACAATGTCAGAAATGGGGTTGCCAAGTTATATAGGTAATTGAGAGATCTCAGCAACACACAAGCCTATTAAGTCACATTGCATCTTCCTTCCAAGCTTCAGTACAAGTCAGAACACATCAGCATTTCTTGTAAACACCTTTAATCCATGGACAGGACCGCAAAATACTTAAGACAAGCATTTAAAGTATAACTTCTCTGCTGCCAGACGAACTGGCAGGACATTTCTAAACCCCCAAAATGTCTGGGTTGAAGTGGACCTGTAATTTTTGGCACACACAGTCCAATAAAAATAAACTTGTACTTTTGGCTTGCAAAGATTAAAACCCTCGTCATCTTGTATGTGGTGCCAGACGTTTAGGCTGTAGGTTGGTTTATGGGATTGATGCTGAGAAAATAAATTTAAAGGGGTTGTAAAGGTTTAATTTTTTATTTTTTTTAAATAACAAACATGTCATACTTGCCTCCACTGTGCAGTTCGTTTTGCACAGAGTGGCCCTGAACCTGCTGTTCTGGGGTCCTTTGGCGGCTGTCTTGGATCCACCTCGCAATAGCTAATCCCCTCTGGGAAGCTCTCTCCCGAGGGGGGTTAGCGTGCGGGGGTGCTCCGTTATAAATTCTGCATCCATAGACAGAGTGTACGGCTCCGTCCCACCCCCCGGCGGCCACGTCATTGAACTTGATCGACAGCAGCGGGAGCCAATGGCTGCGCTGCTATCCATCTATCCAATCAACGAGTGAACAGTGAGACTCCGTGGAGAAGGGACGCACACAGCAGGTGAACAGGCCTCAGGTAATTAAAATGGAGGGGGGTGGGGCTGGAGGGCAGGTGTGAACCTTTACAACCCCTTTAGCTTTGACCTCCCATGTGATGATGCCTGCATAGCTCCAAGTCCACAACCACTTGGCAGAACCAGTTGCATGACACCAATAATCTCTTTAGCTGAAACGGGGGCAATTCTTACCAACAACCTAACAGGCATTTTCCCAATGACCTATGTGTGCAGTTTCCTGTCACGGTGTAAAAAGGCAGTCTGGGCAAGGTTTTGTAGACACCAGGCACAATGATGGGACAGGTGTTTGCTGGGTTCCTAGGATAATCAGAGCAAGGGTTCTGGGCTCCACCTTCCAGAGGAGTCCTTGTGTGGTTGCAAGGGAGCAGCCAGAGAGGTGTGCATGTCTGGGACAGGACAGAGGCCCGAGCCTGAGCAGCAGGGAGCTGCCGGAAAGAGATGGAGAGCTGACAGAGGTAGAGCATTTATGCACAAATACTGGAAAGTTGTGTTAGATGATCAGGACCAATAGGGGCCTGAGAGGCAGGAGGCTGAACATTGTTATGCGTTGATGGTGGAAACCCATGTGAGGGATACGGACCGCTGTGAATTTTTTTTTTCATTGCGTTTGATGAAAGTGGCCAGAAAAAGCCCTAAAAAAGGAATATCTGCCATAGATTGGACTCACTGCGAAGCACTACTAATGAGCCAAAGAACCCCCAAGTTGTCGCACCCCCAATAAAATCATTTAGACGGTAGGGTTCCCAGAGACATTTTTTTGCAGGGTTCCCCAGGAGGTAAATATGTTGAGAAAGGCTATCCTACGCAATCTAAGTGCTTGCATCCAATAAAGAGGCAGCAGTTCTCGTCAGTAAACATCAATGTCAATCCTAATTTACAATGATCTCCGTACTTGGCACACTACAAGCTTTGTAAAATCTTAAAGTGTTATTAAACCCAGGAACCTGCATTCATGATATCTGGTCTCCCACAGTACATGGGAATGCAATTATTTTAGTAAATATAAACTGCTAAATACATTTTTTTATCAGCAGTTAGAGCAGTCTTGTGACTTCTATCAATGGCCCCTGGCTTTATAACATTCATGCACAGACTGCATAAAAGGTTAAAAAAAAACAAATGTAAATTAAAGCTAGTAGGGCTTCTGTAATGAAAACCGTTTTATGTTTTATTGGCCCTCACACATCTGAGGTCTGTCTCTTCGGTATTCTTGAAGCGGAGCTGCACCCAAAAAAGTGAAGCTCGGCTTGTCTGCCTCCTCCCCCTTTGCTGCCACACTGGGCACCTTTTGGGGGGGGGGGAGGGTGTACCTGGTTTTGACAGGTACCCGCTCCCACTTCGTCCCTCTCCCTCCTTAACCCACAGTTGTCCAGTTCACAAAGCTCAGCGCGCTTCACGCATGTGCAGCAGGAAACCACAAGGCTTCACCGCCGGTTTCCCTTAGTCAAGATGATGGCAGCAGCACCCGATTGATAGGCTCCAGTGAGGACACCGCAGTATTCCTGCACAGGCAAGTGCCCTAAAATTAGAAAGTCAGCAGCTACAGTATTTGTAGCTGCTGACTTAAAGTCTGGAGCTTTTCTTTAAAGGGGTTGTAAAGACAAAAATATTTTCCTCTTAAATTAAAGTCTGACAGTAGCTGATAAAGTAAAAAGTAATGTTTTGCATTATAACTAGTTTGATACCTGTTGAAATTGAGCTGTTTTATTCACCTCCATCACTCCTGAATCGTTTTTCTCACTGACTTCCTGGTTTGCGGTGCACATTCATTCTTGCTACATCACGGCCTAATGGGAACTACAGTTCCCATTAGGCTTAGCCTCCATGCCTGTGAGGGATAAGACAGCATCTTCACGCAGGGCTGTAGTCATAGGGAGGGGATGAGCACATTCTGCTTTCCACCATGCAAAACAGCTCAGATGCTGGTGGAAAGCAAGAAGAGGAGACAGGAAATGCCATTTTCAAACCTAGATTACTGTATTTTGGAGGTCAAAAGGAAAAACGAGGTAAGTGATATTTAATTGCTCTAGCTTACAGCAATCAATTGATCTAATAAAAAACGAACCTTTAGTGTTCATTTAATGACTTTGTACCACTAAAGGCTCATACACACGATCTGACTTTTTTACAATTGTCCGACGGACCTGTTTTCGCAGACAATCCAACCGTGTGTATGCTCCAGACAAACTTTTTCATTGGACAAATGTTTGCTGTGAGAACAGACAAACTTTCCAGCAACAAATGTCCGATGGAGCAAAATCCAAAGTCCAAACACACATGCTCAGAACCAATGAATGAATGAATGAATGAGGAACTTATATAGCGCAGCACATGCGAAGTAAATCGCCTCTGGGCGCTTGTTGTTCCTGTCTCCTTTGAGATCAAAAGAGATGAGTCTTAATCTTTCTCCTGAAGACTAAGTAGTTCTCCTCCAGCCGAATGCTGGCTGGTAAGGCGTTCCATAGTCTGGGCCCTTGGACAGCGAATCTCCTGTCTCCTTTGGACTTGTATCTGGCTTTCGGTATCTGAAGCCGATTTTGATTGGTGGATCGTAGAATACGATTGGGATTGTGAATTTTTAATTTTTCGCATAGATAATGGGGAGCATTCCCATGGATACATCTATGCGTTAGACAGAGAGCTTTAAAAGGTGATTCTGTCTTTAACTGGTAGCCAGTGAAGGGATCTCAGTGAAGGTGAGATTGATTCCCAGGGTTTTTTCCCAGTCACAAGTCTGGCGGCCGTATTTTGAACGACTTGAAGACGAGCGATTTGGTACTTGGGGAGTCCGAGGTAGAGGGCATTTGCATAGTCCAGTCTGGAGTTTACAATAGCTCCTACCACGACCGCTATGTCATTCTTGGGAATAAAAGGCGTGAGTCTGTGTAGTAGGTGCAGCAGATGGTGAGATCCGCTGACTACTGCCCCTATTTGTGCGTTCATTGTCATGTCGGAATCAAAGATGACCCCAAGACTTTTGACTTTGGCGCTAGGGGTGATGATTTTGCCCAGAATGGGCGGGGGGATCCAGGTTGTTGTCGATTGATTCCTACGCTTGGCGTGAAACAGAAGAAGTTCTGTTTTAGCTCCGTTGAGTTTGAGATAACTCTTTGTCATCCAGTCCTCTATCAAAGAGAGGCATGTCTCTAGATTGAGGTGGTGATCCTTTTTATTGCAAATGTGGAAGTACAGTTGCGTGTCGTCTGCATAAGAGTGATATAGCAGTTTTTGGCTGCCGAAAAGAGGACGCACATAGATGTTGAATAACATTGGCGACAGGGGAGATCCTTGAGGGACCCCGCACGATAATGTGCGTTGTTCGGAAGTGAAGGGTCCTAGCTTCACTATTTGCGAACGGTTTTCCAAAAAAGAGGAGAACCAGGATAGATCGCTTGCTGCGACTTTGGCTATTTTAGCCAGCCGAGTCAATAGTAGCTTGTGATCAACTGTATCAAAGGCTGCGCTTAGGTCCAGCAGAACCAGAAGAGAAGATTCTCCTTCGTCTGCGGCCTCAAGAACGTCGTCCCATATCTTAAGCAATGCTGATTCTGTCCCGTGTCCGGGACGGAATCCTGATTGCAATGGATCGATGCAATGGACCAATGCTAAAGATCAGACAACAATAGCAGAAGTTGCCCAAAGGGTGGCAGTAAAGAGCAGAAAAACCGTGTGATTTGGTAAAAGTTGGCTGAAAAAGTCCTGCCATGTGAATGCATACCGAGTTCATGGCCAACACCCATTCGGAGCAAAATCCACCCAATAGTTGGAAGTCCGATCGTGTGCGAGAGGCTTTACACATACTTACACAAGGTTTCAAATAATGTTTCCAAGCTAGGAAAGCTATCCTACACAACTGGAAAAATGGACTGACTTTATCCCAAGCAGGGCTTTTATCAGTAGGAACTCAGTTCCACCACCACTGGCTCAGGCCCTCTGCACACCACTACCACTACCACTTGTAAACACAAAAGCCTGGCTTCTGTGTTTACAAGTGACCCCTTGTCTCCCAATGGCTCCCACTGAGTACAGGATGGAGACAATGGAGATGCAGTTGCCTGGGGTGCAGTGCAGATGTCGATACCACCACTGGATGATCCCCTGCAAGCGAGAGATTTGGAACCACCTACAGCGTGCAAAGTCAGCTGGATGTTTTAGCTTACTAAAGAAACAAAAGTAAGACACATGGAAGATAGAGCTTTTGAAGAGGGGGGAGAAGTAGAGGGTAGTATGCAGGAGGTCAGAGCAGAAAGAGGAGGTGAAAGCGAGATGTGGATGCAGAGGTAAGCAGTTGTGCACTCTGCGTGCACAGCTGCTTACCTCTGCACAGCATACTAGCTCATTATGTGACACTTACCAGCGATCCAATCCCCCGAAGTCCTCCGTCCCGTCCACCGCCGCAATGTCGCTTCTTTCTGTTATCGCCGCTGTGATTGGCCGGATCGGCGATGTCACTCCCTGTAAGGCTACGCCTGACAGGTTAGGAATACGGATCTCAACTGCGGAGACTTCTCAGGTTCGGACCCAGGTTTCACTCTCTTTTGTGCAGAGAGTTTGGTATCCTAGCATCACAGTCTCAGTCACGCAGTATGGCGCATATTCCTTCATAGGCGCCTGTGCGATTTAAGGGAAGACCCTGGACGCTAGGTCCAAGGCAAGTTAAGGTTACTCTAGATACAATAGCTGGCGTGATCCCAGAAGGGGATACGTCCACTATAGTACTGGATAAGAAATACAATGTTTCATAGCAAGGTAAACAGCATCAACGCCATAAGCCTCAATAGAGATGAGCTGCCACAGCGCGGCAATATAGAGGGAATTGCAAACAGGAACGTTATGGAAGGTTTCCAGACATTATGGACCTGACTCTAATAATGCAGGAGGCTGAGCATGCTTGGTATGTGAGTTATACTGTATGACAAGTCCTCAGGTAAATAGCAGTATGCACCCAAACATTTTAGAAGAGGATACATGAACATGAAAGGACTTCCAAATATACTTGGTTATATCCAGGATGCAGTAAACATGAGAAAGTCACATTAGAGGTTTGAACACAGAGAGGTTATGGCTGCAGCAGGTCATGGCATAGCATCGCATACATAGTAGCATGGTTCACAGGGCAGTACATATAGCATAGATCAGGGTACTTGCGATACTGAGGTACTGGCTAGCAGGGTCCAGGATCCGGGCTGCTGGGACTTGTAGTTCCACAGAGTAGATTGAGGTGTCCTGGTAGAAGCTGCAGGTGAAGCTGGTCAGGTCCCAGGATAGCGTGGTGAAGCTGGTCAGGTCCCAGGATAGCAGGCCGGTGGTGCTGGAGGAGCCAGCTGACAGTGGGGCGTCCCCACGCAATCACCCCCCACACTGACAGCCTGGCCAGTTTAAATAGGCCGTGCAGCCACTAAACAGGAAGTCACAGACTAATCAGGACGTAACTAGCTGAACTCCACGTGAGAGGCTCTTCAGAAGGAAGATTGGAAGGAAGTAACGGGTGAGAGAGAACTGGGAAGGAAGTACATATAACTGTACTCAAGGAAGGTTAGCGGTGAGACGTTACACTCCCGCACATGCGCGTGGGACCGCCGGCAGGTCCCTGCGCATGCGCAGAAATACGGCATTAACCCCATTAATGGCATTAGGAAAAACGGTGCGCTCAGTGCGCCTGCGTCGTTGCCCATCTAAGTTGTAAATATCTCCTAATCTGTGTGGGTTTAGGAGATATTTCTTGCACCTACAGGTAAGCCTTAATCTAGGCTTACCTGTAGGTGCAAGATGTGTGGTTGGGTTTACAACCGCTTTAAGTAAATAACATTAGTAGGGTTTATCTTTAAAGGCAAGGACATTTTATTATCCTATACCTTCTACAAAACTTGCTCAAAGATGCAGTATTTGCAAAGTGTTGGACTGGGTTGGCCATTGACAATATTGCCTGAAGAATAGGCCAGCGAACCTCGAAAGCTTGCACTTCAAATGTATTTAGTTAACCAGCTCAATAAATGGTATCATCCTAAATCCAAACTTCTACTGTTCAGATTATTAATTACATTACAATTAAAATACATGAACCATTTACACTTACAGCTACATAACCAGGTTCTTGTTCTACACTGCTGTAATATTATATCCAGCAGAGAAAGTTCAACAAAACCTCCTTTGATGGCACTGCATTTCCATCCCCAAAACGCTTGATATCACATGATGAATCACAGTGGATGAACAAAGACAAAAGTTCCATCGCTATGGCATTCCATTGTAGCTCTGGCTGTATGTTTAGGGTTGTTGTCTTGCTCAAATCTTTTGCAGAATCTAACATATTTTCTTCTAAGGTTATCCTGAATTTCACTCCATCTTCTCATCAACTCTGACCAGCTTCCCTGTCCCTGCTGAAGAAAAGCATCACCACCTACATTGTGCTGCCACCACCATGTTTCACAGTGGGGGTGGTGTGTTCAGGGTGATGTCCAGTGTTAGTTTTCCGCCACAAATACAGAGGGGGAGGGGGGGGGGGAGTAGGTTTGTTTTAACAGCGAGAGACAGAAAAACAACACACATATATATATATATATATATATATATATATATAAAAAATTAAAAGTTATAAATTGATTTGAATTTTAATGAGTAAAATAAGAATTTGATCCACTATCAATCAGCAAGATTTCTGGCTCCCGGGTATCTTCTATACAAGTAATGAGCTGAGATTAGGAGCACTCTCAAGGAGAGTGCTCCTAATCTCAGTTTGTTAATGGCATCAACTCAACTCGTGTTTGGAGGAGAAAAGCTGATGACCCCAAGAACACAATCCCCACCTTCAAACATGGTGGAAACATTATGCTTTGGGGGTGTTTTTCTGCTAAGGGGACAACTTCACCACATCAAAGGGATGATGTGCAGTCAAATCTTGGACGAGAACCTCCTTCCCTCAGCCAGGGCATTGAAAATGGGTCGTTGATGGGTATTCCAGCATGACAATGACCCACACGGCCAAGGCAACAAAGGAGTGGCTCAAGAAGAAGCATATTAAGGTCCTGGGGTGGCCTAGCCAGTCTCCAGACTTTAATATTAAGTCTGCTTTTTAACAGAAAAGCTCTCTTGCAGTTACAGTGATAGACTGACAGACTATTTTCCACTGATAGAGGTGATTAAAATGTTTTTTTTTTTTTTTATGTATTAATTCATGTTAAACCTTTATCCCAAGAGAAGGTATGGACCAAGCAGGAGTGTAGTCAGCAAACAAGCTAAAAGGTTGGTAACGAATGGTAGCGAAGATACAGACCACAGCAGGAGAGACAAGCGTGAGATATTGGCTGGAGAGAGCACAATAATATGGCAAACAGGAAGTGCGGAGACATGGCTTAAATCAGGAAGTTCATGGGAGGAGCAGAGTTCAAGGTTCCTGCAAAAACAAGGAAAAAGGCAAGATAGTCTAACAGATCCAAAGGGAGCTGTCCAGAATCACCTGGTGGCTCAACAAGAAGAGTCATTGCCAGTCATAACAGAGGTCCAAAATCCAAGTCCAGGCACCGACAATAGGACAGCATCTTTAATGTGAACCTGAAGTTCATAGCACTGTAAGCCCACAGAAAACCCCTATGCATTAAAGTGGATGTAAAGCCTCCATACACCCAGTGACGTGAACAGCCTCAAATGATACACAGAGATGAAACATATCTCCCTACATATGTTTTACATCTATATCTGTTGTCTTCACATTTATATACTGTTTACAAAGTTCAGATCCTGTTAAGAGATTTTCTCTTCCTGTTTAACACAGAGTGTGATGTCTGGGCATACAGCCAAGATAGCCAACATTGCTGATTGAAGGAAAGGCACACACCCCCCTCTCCAAATAAACAGACTCTCAGAAGTGTTTTGTAACAGGTCCAGCTCCCTTCTAATCCATTTATAGCAACCTCCCCTGACAAAAAAGTCAGGCTACTTTTATCTGATGCGTCTGAGAATTTGTCAGGAGTTATAAGGCCGATAACAGAGGAATGGTTCAGGAGAGAGCTAGGGGACTTAGCTCTTTGTAGAGAGATAAAACACTGCAGATATATGTGCCCAGCTCAAATTTCATGAATCGTGTTTACATCCACTTTAAGCACCCCAAGTAAAGAAAGCAAGAATATCTTCTGGACAGCCGCATTCCAAATAAAATTGAAATCCAACACAACACTACAAGTCACAGCACACTGGGAAGCTGACGCGTTTCAGACTATACTTGGTGTTTAACCACTTCAATACCGCGTCACGTCCAAAGACGTGAACAGCGCGGACCTGAGGCGCCGGGGTCACGTCTTTGGACGTGATTTGCTTGTAATTCCCCGCGCGCGCCACAGGGTGGCGCGCGGCGGGGAATAACAGTCCCGACGCATCACCGAGGATCTGATGCGTGTACTCGGCGGCCGCGATGTCCGTCAGGTACACGCGATCGTCGGTGAGAGAGCAGGGACGTGGAGCTCTGAGTGTAAACACAGAGCTTCACGTCCTGTCAGGGAGAGGTGACAGATGCTGTTACTCTTGTACATAGGAAGACAGCATCGGTCACCTCCCCCAGTCACCCCCCTCCCCCCATACAGTTAGAACAAACCCAGGCAATACATTTAACCCCTTCCTCACCCCCTAGTGTTAACCCCTTCAATGCCAGTCACATTTATACAGTAATTAGTGCATTTTTATAGCACTGGTCGCTGTATAAATGTGAATGGCGCCAAAAATGTGTCAAAAGTGTCCGATGTGTCCGTCGCAATATGGCAGTCCCAATAAAAATCGCAGATCGCCGCCATTACTAGTAAAAAAAAAAATATAAAAAAAAAAATCATAATTATGTCCCCTATTTTGTAGGTGCTATAACTTTTGCGCAAAGCAGTCACTTATTGTGATTTTTTTTTTTTTTTTTACAAAAATACGTAGAAGAATACGTATCGGCCTTAACTGAGAAAAAAAAATATAAAAAAAAAAAAAAAAAAAAAAAAAAAAAATGGGATATTTATTATAGCAACAAGTAAAAAATATATATATATATATTTTTAAATTGTCGCTCTTTTTTTCATTATAACGCAAAAAATAAAAACCGCACGGGCGATCAAATACCACCAAAAGAAAGCTCTATTTGTGGGGAAAAAAGGGACGCCAATTTTGTTTGGGTGCCACGTCGCACTACCGCGCAATTGTCAGTTAAAGCGACGCAGTGCCGGAAGCTGAAATTTCGCCTGGGCACGAAGGGGGTTTATGTGCCCAGTAAGCAAGTGGTTAATTAGGCACCCCAAGTACCCACAATGCAAATATACTGTATATGCATAGTTAATGGATCGATCACCAGCCTGGTCCCGGCCTAGTTAGTCCATTATAAAAACCAGATGCCTCACATGCCAATAGTGGGGGGTTAAAAGGCAAAAGGTATCCAGACCAGGCACTCAACCCATCAACCCAGGAATTGCGTACATAACAGAGCATCTGGGCATTTTGGGCTGCAGTGGGGCGGAGGAACTGACTTGCTGGTCCCTAAAGGATCCTGCTGTGGGCCAATATCGCTAGATCAGGTATTTTACACTTCACATTTGCTTTCAGAATTGTGATTTAGAACTGGAAAACTGACATCTGGCTTGACAGCTAGCGTGATGAAGTAAAACAATTTCATTCCAGAGCATCAAAGACGGTATGACTGGAAAACATTACAGCCTCGCTGTGGCTTCTGAGGTATGTGTGTGAAGACGGGTACATTAAAAGACGCTCGCAGACAGGATGCAAGGGGAATCTTCAAAAAGGAAGCTTTTTTTCATTTTCAGGTAGACAATAATTACAACTTAGCGGAGCAGACGATGAGGAATGACGGAAGTGTTCACACTTTGTAGCAGACACTGCATTTAGAGGGAACGGTCAGTCTCCTCATAATGACTCAGTCTCTGGTGGGTAGAAATATAGCCAGTCACGTCAGGAACCAAGCTACATAAGTGTTGCATTTTTATGAATTGTGGAACGGGTGAAATAAAAAGTAACAATTTTGGACATATCAGGATCAAGACATTTACAAGACAAACATTTATGTTCATATTTCCTTTGCCTTAGTTAGCGATATTAAAAAGGCAAGATAAAAATGTATATATGTATATATATATATATATATATATATATATATATATATATATATATATATATATATATATATATATATATATACACACCTTGTTATACTCACCTGCTCTGTGCAGGGGTTTGCACAGACCAGCCCAGATCCTCCTCTTCTCAGGTCCCCCACCAGCGCTTCTGGCCCCTCCCTCCTGCCAAGTGCCCCCAGGGCAAGCACTTTGCAATGGGGGCGCCCGAAGAACTGCTCTGTGTGTCCATTTAGACACAGGGCCAAGATGGGGCCCTTAGATAAGCTGCACACAGAAGGATTTTGACCTTCATGCATACAATGGTAAGAAACCTTGAGCTTTAAGCCCAATTCACACTTGTGCGACATCTCATGCAACTTTGGACATCAGGTTCTTCTTTTCAAGTCGGCCGTGGCGGTGTAATTGACCACAGGTCTACAATGGGGGAGTTTTTTTTTAATTTTTTAGAATGGAATGTTTTTATTAAATTTGTACACTTTTATTGGTGATGGAGTAGGAATATTCACATGGGGGGGATGGCAGCATATGGGGGCCCCCTAATTAAAGGAGGCTTCCAGATTCCGATAAGCCCACCAGCCAGGGTTGTGGGGATGAGGCCCTTGTCCAACATGGGGACAAGGTGCTTGGAAGGGGGGGGGGGAGGGCAGAGCACCCCTACTCCCCATGTTGTGGGCATGAGGTCTGGTATGGAACAGGAAGCTTGTGCTCGCAGCCCCCCCCCCCCCCAAACACATACACACACACACACTTTTCCTGACCTGCTCTGCTGCATGCTCAGATAAGGGCCCGATATAGATTTTGGGGGGGGGAGGGGGGCCCCATGCCATTTTTTTTTTTTTTTTTTTCTTGGTTCCCATTAAATTAATACCAGATCCGAATGGCCTGGTATAGATGGGGGGGAGAGGGGACCCCACACTTTTTTTTTCCTTTTTTTTTTTATTAGCGGCATTCTTTTGTTTATATTCAGGTGTCAGTGGGGAAACCCGTTGACAACTGCTGAGTTATCGGTTGTTAAGGACGCAGCAGCCGACTTTCCGGCCCACTCCTTAACCAGCTATTCTTCACACAGAATTCAAAATCGTTCAATCAATTTTCGACTGGATTCAAATTAGAATCTTTCTGAATTTATTAGAAAATTAAGAGGCCAAAACAAAACAAAAAAAAGACGGCAGCTGCAGTATGCGCAGCTGCTGGCTTTTAATTTTTGCAGCGGTGGGCGGATCTCCGCTATAAGACTTTATGTAAAGTCTTAGAAATCTTTCATTTAGGTCTTCATGTTATATACTTTGAACACCATGTACAGACAAAGGGATTTTTAAATACAGCTTACCTGTAAAATCCTTTTCTTGGAGTACATCACGGGACACAGAGCGGCATATTCATTACTATGTGGGTTATATGGAGTACCTTCAGGTGTGGACACTGGCAATCTCAAACAGGAAGTCCCCTCCCTATATAACCCCCTCCCCTAGAGGGAGTCCCTCAGTTTTGTAGCAAGCAGTATGCCTCCCAAAATGGTCACCCAAAAGAGGGGTGGGAGCTCTGTGTCCCATGATGTACTCCAAGAAAAGGATTTTACAGGTAAGCTGTATTTAAAAATCCCTTTTTCTTTCTCGTACATCACGGGACACAGAGCGGCATATTCATTACTATGTGGGATGTCCGAAAGCAATGCTTTAATGAGGGGAGGGAGACATCTTCCAAAGAAGGATTCAATTTAGAGATAAACTCAAATCATAATAATAATTCCAACTTAGTCAAGAAAAAAACTTTTTTTTTTTTTTTTTTTATAACCAAGGGTGTTTCTGATCCCGAGGATTTCAAACTGCAGCCTGTAGTACTGCCTGACCAAAGGCAGTATCCGCATTTCTTCTCACGTCTAGTTGATAAAACCTTGTAAACGTGTGGACTGATGACCACGTTGCCGCCTTGCATATCTGAGCCATAGAGATCTGATGGTGTGCTGCCCAAGAGGCGCCCATGGCCCTGGTAGAATGGGCCTTTACCGACAACGGAGGAGGCAACCTCTTCAACCCGTAGGCTTGAATGATTAATTGTCTAATCCATCTCGAGATGGTGGATTTTGCAGCTGCCTGCCCCTTCTTGGGGCCATCTGGTAGAACGAATAACCCATCTGTTTTCCGGATCTTTTCTGTAGCTTTAAGATAGGCCTTCATGGCCCGGACAATATCCAAGGTATGCAGCAACCCCTCCTTTCTAGATGTAGGTTTTGGAAAGAAGGATGGAAGTACCAAATCCTGGTTTAAGTGAAATTTGGATATAACCTTTGGTAGAAAGGAAGGATGGGGCCGGAGAACTGCCCTGTCCTTATGTAGAACGAGATATGGTTCCTTACACGATAAGGCTGCTAATTCTGACACTCTCCTGGCCGAAACTATGGCGACCAAGAAAACCAATTTTCTTGTCAGTAAGACTAAAGGAATCTCAGCCAACGGCTCAAAAGGCTGTTTCTGTAGAGTGGACAGGACAAGATTTAAGTCCCATGGACAAATTGGTGACTTGACAGGAGGATTAATACGCAAGACCCCCTGTATGAAGGTCTTTACCAGCGAGTGGGTGGCCAGCGGCCTCTGAAACCACACTGACAGAGCTGAGATCTGTCCCTTGATTGTGCTTAGTGCCAGGCCTTTATCCACTCCTAGCTGGAGAAAACTTAACACCCTATCAATAGTATATTTGCGGGAATTCCATCTTTTGGATTCACACCAGCCTACGTAGTTCCTCCACACCCTGTAATAAATCACCCTGGAGACCGGCTTTCTAGCCCTAATCAGGGTAGGAATTACCTGCCTAGACAGGCCTCTATCCCTGAGAATCAGGGATTCAGCCTCCAGGCCGTCAAATTTAGACGCTTTAATGTAGGGTGGAGGATCGGGCCTTGTGAGAGTAGGTCTGGTTGTAGAGGAAGAGTCCAAGGGTCTCCCACTGCCATCTTCAGGACTAGTGAGTACCAAGTCCTCCGGGGCCAAGCCGGAGCTACTAGAATGACTGGCTTGTTCTCCACCCTGATCTTGCGCAACAGGCGCGGGAGTAACTGTAGGAGGGAATGCATATAGAAGTTTAAATTGATGCCAAGGGCAAACCAACGCATCGGTTCCGCAGGCCATAGGATCCCTCGCTCGCGACACGAACCTGTCTAGTTTCTTGTTGAACCTGGATGCCATTATATCTACGTCCGGCATTCCCCACCTCTGGCAGATTGTCTGAAAGACCTGGGGATGCAGAGACCACTCCCCTGGCAACAGACTCTGGCGACTTAAGAAGTCTGCCTGCAGGTTGTCCACTCCGGGAATGAATATCGCTGAAATGCAGGGTACATGAACCTCTGCCCATTGAAAAATCAAGTTCACCTCCCTCTGAGCGGCCTGGCTCCTGGTTCCCCCTTGGTGGTTTATGTATGCCACCGCCGTGGCATTGTCTGACTGGATTCTCACCGGGAACCCCTTTAATCTGGAGGTCCAAGCCAGAAGGGCTAGGCGAGCAGCTCTGATTTCCAAGATATTGATGGGGAGCTGCCTCTCTGCTTTCACCCAAGTTCCCTGGCGGGAGAACCCCTCGAAGACCGCCCCCCAGCCTGCCAGGCTGGCGTCTGTGGTAACTACCTTCCAGACAACAGGGCTGAAGGATTTTCCCTTTAGAAGATTCTGAGGGTTCAACCACCAGGCCAGGCTTTGTCGGACCCTTGATGATAGCGTCAAAGGGGACTCTAAGGCATGTGCCCTCTTGCCCCAGGCTGCTAGAATGGCTGCCTGTAGGACGCGAGTGTGGATCTGAGCGTATGGTACTGCCTCGAATGTGGCCACTAGCTTGCCTAGTAATCGCATACACAGGCGAATAGTTGTTTTTTTTCTTGTTTAGAACCAACTGAACCAACCCCTTGATAGCTTCGATCTTTACAAGGGGCAGGAACACCTTTTGATGTTCTGTGTCTAACCTCATGCCGAGGTATTCCAACTGCTTTGTAGGCTGGAACGCTGACTTTCCCCGGTTCAGGACCCAGCCGAATTCTTCGAGGTACCGAACCGTGAGGTTTACTGCCTTTTGCAGACCCGGCCGTGAGTGATCTATGATTAAAAGGTCGTCCAAGTATGCTAGGACTGTGACCCCTTGGATCCTTAAATTGGCCAGAATTGGGGCTAGGATCTTCGTGAATACCCGGGGGGCCGTGGCCAGCCCGAAGGGGAGCGCCCTGAATTGGAAGTGTCGCTGCCCCACCGCGAAGCGTAAAAACCTTTGATGCGACTGAAAGATTGGTACATGAAGGTAAGCATCCTTTATGTCTATGGAGGCCAGAAAATCGTCCTTCTGAAGCGCGGCGGCTGCTGACCGGATGGATTCCATCCGGAAGGAACGAACCCTTAGGTAACCGTTTAACCTCTTTAGGTCCAAGATTGGCCTGACATCGCCGTTGGGCTTTGGTATGACAAAGAGATTGGAATAGAAACCTAGGCCTTGCTCTTGGGCTGGCACTTCTATAATTACGTCCTGGCCAAGCAGGTGATCCAAAGCTGCCAGCATTGAGGCCTTCCTCGCTGGATCCCTTGGTAGCCTTGATTCTTGAAAATGAGGCGGAGGATACCTTAGAAACTCCAGTCTGTAACCTGTGGTTACAGATGCCCGGACCCATTTGTCGGGGATCTTGGCTTCCCAAACTTCTGAGAAGAAACGAAGCCTTCCCCCCACCCGCAAGAGTGGGGGCGCCCCTTCATAAGGCAGACTTAGGGGCTGTCTTTGACGGCTTGCGATACCACGGCCTCTTACCCCCAGGGGTCTGTCCCTGCGATCTACTGTTAACGTTGGATCGTGCAGGCGGCCGTCGATACTGCCTGGAATTTGAGGGCCCCGAGACAGGAAAGAGCTGCCTTTTAAATGTAGGAGCCCGGAATGTCTTTTTGACCGGTAAAAGGGTACTCTTGCCATTTGAAATAGTCTGAATATATTTATCCAGATCCTCTCCGAAGAGTCGTCCTCCATGGAAGGGAAACCCTGCCAGAAGCTTTTTGCATGGGGGCTCCGCCGCCCAGTTCTTCAACCATAAGAGCCTTCTCATGTGCACCAAACATAGTGATAAACGAGAGGCCTGCTGGATGGAATCTTTTATAGCATCTACCGCAAAACACAGAGCTCTGGGAATGTCAGAAAACTCTTCTGCTTGTTGGGTAGGCATGTCCCTTAACATTTCCTTTGTCTGGTCTTTTAATGCCTGACAAACTCCAATTGCAGCCACCGCTGGCTGCACCACTGCTCCTGCCGTAGCAAAGGATGCTTTTAAAAGTGTCTCTAATCTTTTATCAACCGGATCTTTAAACATATGTATGTTTTCCACCGGGCAAGTTAGTGATTTATTCACACATGAGATGGCTGCATCCACTACTGGGAGCCTCCACCTCTTGGAGAACTTTTCCTCCATGGGGTAAATGACCGCAAATCTTTTCGGTGGCAGAAAAATCCTGTCCGGCCGTACCCAATCCCGAAAGATCAATTCCTCCAAGAGAGGATGGACCGGAAAAACTGCGTTGTTTAACGGAGCTTTCAAAGAGCCCAGAGAGGATACCGGAGGAACCTGAGGCTCTGGCAATGGTAAACTAAATGCCGAGCGGACCATGTCCGTCAAAGACTGTACCCACAGTCTTTCTGTCTGGGAGTCTGAAAATGGTTCCTCAGAGGCAGATCCCTCAATCCCTGAACCCTCTTGGTTCAGGTCTAGTTGATCCTCCTGTGATTCCAATTCCTCTGGAGAGAGAATCTCAGCATCTGAGGATACACCTCCTGGTGATGGGGATCTAACCCGTTTCTTACCAGGAATAGCTCTAGCGATCAATGCTGCTATTCTCTCTTCTAGCCCCCCTAGGGATACGGCTAGCATCTCCTCTGTGATAAACACAGGGCTGGGCTGATCTGGGCCAGCCTCCGCACCAGATCCCCCTAATGGCTCATCCAAGGCGCTTCTTATGTTAATAAGTTGCGGGGAAAGTATCGGCATATCAGAATCAGAAAGGGAACCCTTTTGTTTTTTGGTCTTTTTTGTACCCTTTGACCCCGAACCCTTGGAAGCCATAATACAAAATCGAGGGACTCCGCCCACACAACAGACTGTAGTGGGCAGGAGTACAAAAATCAGAGTTTAGGGGACAATAGATCACTAATGCCCAAAAACTGATGG
Source organism: Rana kukunoris (assembly GCA_029574335.1). Lineage (NCBI taxonomy): Eukaryota > Metazoa > Chordata > Amphibia > Anura > Ranidae > Rana > Rana kukunoris. The sequence goes on from CM056054.1 coordinate 186,437,721, forward strand.
GATCCCGTATGTTCTTTTTTTTTTTTTTTTTTTAAATATATTATATATTTTCTTTTGACAACATACCGTGACCCCAAACTAAGTTTGCCAGCCTCCAAACCTGCTGCAAAAAAGGGGGATTTCTTGGCTTAACAAAAAGGTATTGGAACAAAGTCCACATGTACTACCCCTCTTCCGCCACCGGGAGTCACTGTTCTGCCGCTCTGCGTCCTCTCCTCTGAAAATCAGCCTCAGACTGAGCACCGACAATGCCTGCTGTCTATAACAGCACAAAGGCGCGCCCCTGTATGACGCCGCAGGCACGCCCCCCCCCCGCCCTCCTGTCTGAACGGCACGAAAAACGTCAATAAGACGTGCGCGCGCACGCGCGCGCGTATGCCGGAAACAGGAGGAACATGGAGGAGCCGCGCTGCTGGAGATCCAGGAACGCAGAAACAGGCGGCAGATTCAAACCCCCGGCCAGGTAGGACTCTCCAAAGGCCCCTAGGGATCCTTACTAGCCCTAGGAAGAAACAGCAGGTTTAGCTAGCACACATATTTAGACAGGGGGACCTAGTGATGGGGGAGAAAAGGTGTCATCCTGTCTCTCTTTAGACATAGTGAACAAGGTTGCCCATGCAGAGCATACTTAGGCTATCCCCCCTTTTAGGTTACCCCGGAGAGCCTGCTGTCGAACCAAGTCCCGCAGGCTCCCCCTTACCTGCTCCATGCTGCAGGATGTTTGTCCAGCAAACTGATCCAATCTTCTCCCATCTCCGTGGGTAGCGTAGTAGACCTTCAGGCCCTGGGGTCCTATGAAGGTACCCACTGTCCTGGACCTATATAGCACCCTGGCAAACAGGAACTTATGGTTTTTGCAAACTCCAAGTCCTGGGCCCAGGGTCCAGCCCTCCAAAGAGGAGCATTATAGGCAAAACCCCACGGCTTGGGGCCCGGGTACTGTCCACTTTGGCACTGAGGCTCCTTGGACAGATCCGGTTAGCCCGCCCTTAATCCCAAGGATGTGGAGCAAAGCTATTCCGTGACCAACACCTAAAACACTGGCGAAAAAACTGAGGGACTCCCTCTAGGGGAGGGGGTTATATAGGGAGGGGACTTCCTGTTTGAGATTGCCAGTGTCCACACCTGAAGGTACTCCATATAACCCACATAGTAATGAATATGCCGCTCTGTGTCCCGTGATGTACGAGAAAGAAATATTATTTATCAGTGTAAGACATATTCTACACTCCTTTTTTTCCCCAAAGAACAAAAAATTGCTTTAAAAAACAAAAAAAAAAAAAACCCCAAGTTTTCAATTTTGTTCCCCCCAGGACTTCCCATTTCTACATAGAAGCAACAGAAAGACTGAAATAACTTTACTGGAGATAATGCCAATCCAGGCTTCCTTCAGTGCTGCTCATCAAAAATCATTTGATGTCTGTAGAAGAGGAGTGACAGCCAGATTATAATATGATGCTCCTTTTTTCTACAGAGATTATGTGACCAAATGACTGGGATCGTTTTACAAGCCCAGCACTTGAATGAGCCTGGAGCAGCACTTTGCCATTTCAACTTTTCTATTGCTCTCTCCCACTAAGTCCCCCTTCTCCATATAAATAGCCCACCCCCTTCACTATCCTTGCCAGGAAAGTACGAGCCAAACAATGCTAGCAAACTACAGGCGCTAAATACACTTTACAGAAAACACTACAGCATCAAAAATTCTGAGAACATTTAGGTATAACGGATGACTTTACCTTGCAGGACGCAGATGAAGGACCTTGAACCAATATCTGCAAGAAAACAAAAAACACCGTCAACTATAAAACTAAACAGGATATAATGCAAACATACAAACAACAAAACAAATGATCCAATAGATTCCCCTCATTACCCACTGCAGGACCGGAGTACAGCGTGTCTTTGTGATCACAGTGATCCCATTTACTGGTTTTATTTAAGACAAAGTGTAGCAGTCTAATTGGGCACCTTAAAGTGATAGTAAACTTTGTTCTACTTGTACCTACAGGCAAGCCTATAGTAAGGCTTACCTGTAGGTAATGTTATTATCTCCTAAACTTAAACAGATTAGGAGATATTCAGAGTGAATGCAAACGGTGATGTCACATATGCTCTGAAGGTGCAGCATACAGTGCAAGAGCGGGAGTGACGTCATCTTGCCCCCAGCCACTCATGTAGCAAGAGGACGAAAACACGGAGGGAAAACCGGGGGGGGGGGGTGTGGAAGCCTTCTCAGCAGTGACAGCACGGCGTAAGGAGGGCTTCATTCTAAGCCAAGTCTCTTATAATGTGCTAGTATGCCATTAGCACAGGACCCCCAGCAACTGTTGTTTACTACCCCATTAACCACTTCCGGACCGCCGCGCGCCGATATACGTTGGCTGCCATAACCCAGGTATCCTCCTCTTCAGCCAGCGGTCCGGTTTTTCAATAGTGGTCCCTGTGGCGGATTTGCCACAAGATCATTTATCAGCGGAGGGAGAGGGGGCCGCCGCCCCCACCCACCAATCTCCGGTGTCCTCCCCGCTTACCGAAGCTGTCAGCAGCCGTGGAGACGATCCAGTTCTCTTGCTGCGTCGGTATGGAGACGAATGAGGGGAAGATGGCCCCCCATCTGTCTCCATACCATTGCAAGGCAGAAGTGGCGTCAAAACATCACTTCCACTCATGGCTCTTAAAAGGGCCTTTCTCCCACCCCCAATGAAAAAATATATATTTATTGCATTTTAGTGTAAATATGAGATCTGAGGTCTTTTTGACCCCAGATCTCATATGTAATAGGTCCTTTCATGCTTTTTTTTATTTTTTTTTATTACAAATGTTACAAAGAGACACATTATAAATAAATAATAATAAAAAAAAAGAAGTGAACGCATACGTAAATAGCACCCACATCTGTAAACTGTGTTCAAACCACACATGTGAAGTATTGCCGTGATTGGTAGAGCGAGAGCAATAATTCTAGCCCTAGACCTCCACTAACTCGCCTATGGAGATAAAGGGCAAAAGTTTGTCGCCATTCCACGAGTGGGCGCAATTTTGAAGCGTGACAGCATGTATCAATTTACTCAGCGTAACATCATCTTTCACAATATAAAAAAACATTGAGCTAACTTTACTGTGGTCTTTTTTTTTTTTTAACTCCAAAAAATTGTAGTTTTTCCAAAATAAAGTGCGATTGTAAGACCGCTGCGCTAATACGTTGTGACAAAGTATTGCAACAACCGCCATTTTATTCTCTAGGGTGTTAGAAATTTTTTTTTAGAATGTTTGGGGGTTCCAAGTAATTTTCTAGAAAGTCCCAAGTATTTTTTTTTTTTTACGTTTTGGCTAGGGATTAGTGGAGAGAGATTAGAACACCTATTCATGTTTTTGTTTTTTGCTGTCTGTGTCACTCATTAGGGAGATTCATCCTCTCTATTTGTCCTGTTTCCCATTATCATCAAAAGTAAAAAGGAAAGTGAAGGTAAAGAAAACACCAAATTTTGGGTTGTCCCCAGAAAAGTAATAGAGGGGAAATCTTCCAATGGGGACCCCATGTTCTGGTGACCCTGTGGGTCTCCCAAGGAATTCCTTTAATTTCCAGGGATTCTCTCTCGCTTCATGTTTGGCTATGGGACAGGAAGTGAAGGGAAATCTCCCCAATGGGATACAGATGGCAAAAAAAAAAAAGGACAGATGGCGTAGCTCTTCCTTACTCTATCTAAAATGAAAACAAAACCCCCACAGAATTGTTTATTTAATGAAAAAGCACTATGCAACTGTGTTTTCTTGTGTGATCACTGCCAAATGATAATGATCATCAACTGGGCATCCATATACCTTCATAGTGACCATTACTGCTGTTATCCGCTTGATCACAGGAATCATCTAACACACATTTACTTGCACCCTTCAATGCATGCGCCTGCACACATACACACTCCTGTGGATGCACGTGCACAGTAATTAATAGAAGACACCTACAGCAGATCTATAGCTTAAAGGGCAAAATAATTTGTTTCCCATGCAGTGAGGCTGCTCCGTCACTACATGGGTTAACAGCTTGTTTTGTCCAGAAGTCAAAGCTACACTTATCCGATCCTTTCGATCCTCCAGAAAACTTCTGTTCAGCGGTGGACTGTTCCTGCCATCCCCATGTCTAGAGCTGGTCAACAAACGTGATGACGTCAGGAACAGTTATTCACAAGACCACAAACATACAGACATTCAAGCAATATGTAAATTTGTCAGTGTCCTTAGTTGCAATAGTTCTGAATGGTGAAACATCGTTTTTTTTTATAGTCATAAGGTCTAGTTTATGCATCACTATAAAAAAAAAATTATATTTAGAAACAAAAAGGTTGGGTCTAAAAAAAAAAAAAAAAAAAGAGCATATATTACCCGATGTCCCCAACAGAAAAACCAAAGCAGACTGAGTTTTCATTGGAATAGGTAACTTATGACTCGTGAATATTTTATATTTAGTGCAGACAGAATACATGAGTCACCAACACCACACCCAGGTCACGCCGTCTAATACAACGAAGGAACAAGGACAGTTATTTATGAAAGGCAAACGCATTTTGCACTGCAAGTGTACTTTCAAATGTAGTCGATGTAGATCTGAGGGGAACATGCAAGGAAAATAAAAAACAGAAATTTAGCTTGCACATTATTGGATGATAAAATCAGCAGAGCTTCCCCTTATTTCAGATCTACATAGTGTATTTTCCTTTAGACCCCTTAGATACTGGGGCGTTTTTAAAGCGCTTTAGTGTTTAAAAGCACCTGTAAAGCGCCTGAAAGAAAATGCATCTGTAATCCAAATGTGAAAGCCTGAGTGCTTTCACACTAAAGCGCCTGAAAAACGCCCCAGTGTGAAAGGGGTCTTAGCGTTAAAAAAAGCCTCATCTGCAAATTCCAATGTGAAAGCCTGAGTGCTTTCACACCGAGGCGCTGCGCTGGCAGGGCATCAAAAAAATTTGCCCCTTCCCATTGAGGCTCTTTTTTTTTTTTTTTTTTACGCCAAAGCACCTGAAAAACACCCCAGTGTGAAAGGGGTCTTAGTGGAGCTTTACCAGCGTTTTTCGAGCACTGGCAGTGTGAAAGGGCTCTGAAAGCACTAGGGCTGCAACTAACGATTATTTTCATAATCGATTAGTTGGCTGATTATTGTTTCGATTAATCGGATAATAGCCTTAGGCCCCTTTCACATGTGCAGACCGTTCGTCTGTTCGTCCGTAAACGGACTTGTAATGCATCCCTATGGGATCGCGTCCGCAAAGATCCGCGTCTGTAAAGATCCGGTTTTTCGGACGGAAGAAAACCCTATTTTTCTTCTGGCGGATCGGATGAATACGGACAGACGGTCCGTATTCATCCGATTCCCCATAGGGGAGAGCAGAGGAGAGACAGAGCGGTCCCTGCACAGTGTGTGGGGCCAGCCCTGTCCGCCGACAGCTCAGCAGGGATTACGGATGATCCCCGCTGAGCCGACGGACACACACAGAGCAGACACGAAAAAAAAAATTGCATTTAAAACATTTTTTGGGCCAATGTGTTGGGCAGATTACAAAACACAAATTGCTGCAAAATCACATTCCATTGAATTGAAGTATATTGAACCAAAAAAAAGCAAAATAGCACCGTTTTACGTTAAAAAGTCCTTTCCCTTTCCAAATACGTAGCAGCTGAAAAAAAATCATGGATGTGAACGTGTCCCATAGGAAAACATGTAAATGAACTGTAGTGTGTTTCTTCCAAAAGCACCAAAACACAGAGGTGTGACCCCGGCCTGAGATGTTTAGTAACATAATGGGGTTAAAAAAACAAAAATAAAATACAAAAAGAGCAAAAAATAAATAAAAAATCGCTACTGTAAGGGGTTCATTTTTTTTTACTGTGGGACAGTGAAAGTAATATTTACAGTAGCGATTTTTTTTTTTTTTGTACTATAAAAAGGGATAATTTTTTTTTTTAACTCCATTATGTTACTGGCCGATTAATCGATTATGAAAATTGTAATCAATTAATTTTATAATTGAATAGTTGTTTCGGCCCTAGAAAGCACTCAGGCTTACATTGGGATCGCAGATGAGGCTTCTTTCAGGGGCTTTTTTCAACGCCAAAGCGCCTTAAACAACCCAGTGTGAAAGGGGTCTTAGTAAATCAACCCCATTGTCCTGTGTTCCTTCATGGGCTTTATAGTTTGGACCATCTCAGATTGTGGAACAAATAAGCACATAATATGTTAGAAATTACAAAATAAAGTCAATATATTTGGAGTTACACACAGAGAAGAAGAAGATTTCACCACTACCTGTCCAAGAGAATTCGGACACTTCTCACATACATGTAAAAAATTACTAAATACCCCCAAACATTATAGGTTTTCTAAAAGCAAAGGCACTGGGAGGGGGGAAAAAAAAGGTTATTATTGCAATTTTCTATGTCGCATATTTGTGTAGTGGTTTATCAAATGCAAATTTTCCAAGAAAAAGGTTCAAAGCGTTTACAGGTCTCCAGTTTAGAGGTACACTAGAGGTCAGGTGCTAGAATTATTGTTCTCACTCCAATGTTCACAGCGATACCTCACAAGTGTGGTGCGATCACCATTTACATATGCATTGCACATGGGGATTGGGCGATTAGATTTCAGATCTACATATCTGGTCATGTCATAGTGCTTAGGCCTAGGGATTAGCTGCTAGACCAACCTGGACCACTGTCACTGCATACTGTCAGTCTCCCTTCCCATCCCCAAACACACATAACTTAAAGTGGAGTTCCACCCTGAATTTTTTTTTTACACCAAAAAAATAAATAAAAAATAAATGTTTTACTCACCCGAAATAGCTGTTGCTATGCGTTAGTCCCTAATCTGCCTCTTCATCCTCCACGGTGGATCTTCTTCCTCGTTAAACACTAGGTTTCTTCTTGTGAATGGGGCGCGCTGCCTTCTGGGAACTGTGTGTATCCCAGAAAGCAGCAGGACCATTCACAAAGCGCCGCGCTGCTCGCACATGCGCAGTAGGAAACAGGCAGTAAAGCCGCACGGCTTCACTGCCTGTTTCCCTTACTGTGGAAGGCGGCGCCTGGAGCTGCCAGGATCGAGGGATCGCCCTCGGCGGGGGCCGACATCGCTGGTGACTAGGACAGGTAAGTGTCCTTATTAAAGGTCAGCAGCTACAGTGTTAGTAGCTGCTGACTTTTAATATTTATTTTTTACCGGACCTCCGCTTTAAAAAAAAGACCTCCAAAAAAGAAAAAAATAATAATAATAGTACATAAGCCCAAACTTCCTGTGCCTCACCACCTTTTGATAAGTCTGGATGCTCAAATTCCACAAGAATGCACTACAGTGATGGGATGAAGCGCCTTCTCATTGAATCTTGAGTGGTGATAACAGTGGACCATCCCTGCACATCAGTACAGCTGTCATCTGTCTGCATTCTCCATCGGGAGATTGGGTGACAATGCAGGAGAGCAACTAGAAGACAGGAGCAGAGCACTGTCACCCCACAGAGGTACAATAACAGCCTTAGTCCCATTTCACACTACTGCGACTTCAAATTTGCGCGATTTTGCTGCGATTTCAGGGAATGCCTGTGTATCTGGCATCAAAGTCGGACCAAAGCAGAGCAGAGACGATTTGAAAGTGGTACCAATATGAATGGCTGTCATTGGAAATCATGGGGAACGACTTGTCATGCTACTTTGTACAAGCGTGAAAGGGGCCTTAGTGGCAGAATCACTGGAGATTATTGTAACGAAAGCTGAAAACGTATAGTGTTAAAGACAAAAAAAAATGTCTATAGTTCCCTCCGATATAGAACAGTTAGCTCTGCACTGCATGTCATTTACATGCAGTATAACGGCTTACTTCAGAGCTCTCAGCTGACTGCCCGCTGGTCTCCTGTCCCAATAATGCGATAGCTGCAGGCGAGGTGCTGGGAAACCGCTACCGACGTCAGCCGAGGAGAGGAGACCGGCAGTCAAATGAGCACTGAACGGCTCCGACGTAATGTAGAGCATATTTCTATAAATGACATGCACTGCGGAGCTTACTGTTTTATATCCGAGGGAACTGTAGAAAAAACATTTTTTTTAGAGCAAATGGGGAGCTGACATTCAGAGAGGGGAGGGGGGGGAGACACAGGAGAGTAGACTACAGGTGACGGAGACACATACGCTGACACTGGTGTCAGAGCTCAGCAGCCCTGATATATTGGAGTCAGCACAGAGAGGGGAGGGTAGAAACTGACAGGATCAGCCAGGTACTTCAGGTGTTACAGGGAGCCAAATGACACAGCACAAGCACTCTGCTGCATAACATTCTTTAAGGGAACAGGATATTTTATTGTTTTTGGTTAAAGCGGAGGTTTGCCTCCCAAAAAAAAATAATATTAAAAGCCAGCAGCTACACATACTGCAGCTGCTGGCTTTTATTAAATCGGACACTTACCTGTCCTGCAGTCCAGCGATGTCGGCACCGCAGCTGATGTTTCCATCAACTGTCAGGTGCTGCCAAAGCCATTGCTGGGAAAGGAAACCCGGCATTGTAGCCTTATGGCTTCATGCCAGGAACCCTACTGCACATGCGCTAGGCTCCTCTCTCCTACTGGCCCGGCGACAGGGGGAGGAGGGAGCCCCGCGGTGATGTCGTGGGCCATGGCGCGGACTCCCAGAAGGTGCCAATTGGGGGAGAGTAGATAAATGAGTGGAACTCTGCTTTAACAAACACATAAAAAAAAAAATGAAAATGATATGTTAAAGCTTATTTGAGATTTAACGGATTGATTTTGCGTACACGGTGTTTCTGAAATAAAAAGTAAAAGCTGCAATAAAGTAGAAGTTCACCCCAACACTAAAGTCTGCAGGCATCCAAGATCTACGATTAGCCCACCTAGCCCTGTAAAGAAGAAATCGCTATACATACCTTTCCTGAAGTTGCTCCGGTCCGGTGCCACGCTGAGCTTCAGAAAAGGTATGTACAGCGATTTGTACCGTATTTTTCGCCTTATAAGACGCATGTTTTCTTCCCCAAAACTGGGAGGGGGGAAAGTTGGTGCGTCTTAAAAGGTGAATACACGGTTTTGCCTGACCGATCCGCCTTCCGGAGAGCACCACCGCCACCTTAGGAAAGACCGCGGGTTTGGCCTAGCTCCGGAGCGGTTGGCCATCTTAGTACACCCGGCGCGCTGACGTCATCACTGCTCTGCTCGTGGATCTGTTTATCCATGCATCTGCAACAACAGTGAGTTGTGGGGGCAATGTTACTGGCTATAAATACTATGTGGGGGCAATGTTACTGGCTATTATTACTAATGTGGGGGCAATGTTACTGGGTATTACTAATGTGGGGGCAATGTTACTGGCTATTACTAATGTGGGGGCAATGTTACTGGCTATTACCAATGTGGGGGCAATGTTACTGGCTATTACTAATGTGGGGGCAATGTTACTGGCTATTACTAATGTAGGGGTGGTGTGATGTGATGACGAGTGGGGGACAAATATTTTACTACAGTATTTGGTTCAGAATCTTTTTTTTCTACATTTTCCTCCTTTGAAATTGGGTGCGTCTTATATGTCGGAGCGTCTTATACGGCGAAAAATACGGTACTTTACAGGGCTAGATAAGTTAGCCTAAAGGCCTGGACACATGAAACGAAAATCGAAAGTAGAATTTGGTCCGAACGATCAGCAGATTTTCTGATTAGTATGGTGCTTTCGACAGCCAATCACGATTTTTCGTCTGACAAAACCTGGATGTGCAGACTATAACATTTTTGTGGAATGTGAACTCAACGTCCAAATTTCTTTTAATTAGAACGGTTTCCCCCCCCCCAAAAAAAAATCGTAAGAGCAAGACTACGCATGCTCAGAAATAAAAAAATACGTACAAAACTATTTAACACATTACGTCACTTCTGACGCCGTATTCTGTCGCATAGGAATTTTCGTACAGTGACCAACTTCTTCACTTACAACATAAGACTAGCATGCAACAAAAAACGGACAAACGGTCGTCCAAAAATCTGATAGTGTGTACAAAGCTTTAGATTATGAATGCGAATAGATTTACAGGTTTTAGCGTTAAGCCCCATACACACCATCAGATTATCTGCAGATTTTTGTCTTCAGATTTACCAAAACCATGTAGTACAAGGGCCTGCTTGATTGCATGCAAATTGAAACTCTTAAGGTTTGACCTCATTTTAGATGGTTTTGGTAAATCTGAAGACAAAAATCTGCAGATAATCTGATGGTGTGTATGGGGCTTAAGGGTGGACTTCTACGTTAGTTAGAGATGCACGATTCTGGCTAAAATGTGAATCACGATTTTTTGCTTAGAAGATGAATCACGATTCTCTCAATTCTTGCAGTGCAATATCATCTTTCACATTAAAACAAAAAAAATTGACTAACTTTACTGTTTCGTTTTTTTTATTAATTGAAGTGTATTTTTCCCCCAAAAATTGCATTTGAAAGACCGCTGGGCAAATACAGTGTGACATAAAATATTGCAGCAATTGCCATTTTATTCCCTAGGGTCCCTGCTAAAACACACACACACACACACACACACACACATATATATATATATTTGGGGGTTCCAAGTAATTGTCTAGCAAAAAAATATTGATTTTAACTTAAAGCGGCGTTCTACCTAAAAGTGGAATTTCCGCTTTAAGCACTCCTCACCCCCTTACGTGCCACATTTGGCATGCATTTTTTTTTGGGGGGGGGGGTGGGGGCTTCAGTAGGAGTGGGACTTCCTGTCCCACATCCTACTTCCACCCAGGGACCGCCTAAGCAACTCCTCCTCTGCCCCTAGGCCGCTCATCCCTTTAGGCGATCTCCTGGGACACGTGACAGATCCCAAGAGATTGCCTGTCCGCTCATAGAGCGCAGCTTGACTTGCGCATGCGCAGCAAGTGCCCAGCCATGAAGCCGAAAGCCGCCACGTCCGGGTGCCCACACTATCAATGGAGGCGCTGGCGGAGAGGGGGGGGGGAGGAGCGGAGCACCGGGCGGCAGTGTCTGTTTATTGAAAGTCAGCAGCTACACTTTTTGTAGCTGCTGACTTTTAATAAACAGTAAAAGGCTGGAACTCCGCTTTAAGAAACAAGTGTCAAAAAAAAGATTTAGGCTTTAAGGTTAAACTTCCTGCATTTACACACAGAAGTTTGATCTAAGAAGGTAGTTAGATACAATGTTTCATGTTGTTAAAACTTGGCAGACTGCCTGGATTTTTTTTTTTTTTTTTTTTATACACACAGAAGTTTATCCCTTTGATCTAAGAAGGAAGCATTAGTTGTGTTTCTAGTTAAAAACTTGGCAGACTGCCCTTTTCTTTTGACATCTGATAAGTCTCACCACTTGCTGTGTGATTCCAGCTGTGATCTTAAAGGAGTTGTAAAGGAAAAAAAAAAAATGTGCTTAAAATTAATGTCTGCAAGGTAGACAGAATAGTGTAATGATTCTGTTAAAAAACGAGTAAATACCTATTAAATTCCTTCATCTATATCACCTCCGCTGTTCTAGTTTCTGTTCTCTCATTCACTTCCTGGTTTGCGGCGCTCGTTTATGTAAGAACTACATTTCCCAGTATGCATTGCGGCACGCCCAGTAATTCACACCTCCTTTAAGTCTCTAACACGTAGAGAGCGTCCTGCCGCACAGATGTAGTTCCCAGGAGGGGGCGAGCACATCACTGACCACCGCAGTAAAGCCTCCCTTCACTGTGGTGAGTAACAATCAGACAAGCAGGAAGTGAACAGAACAGAGAAGAAATAGAGCAACTTCTGAGCAAAAACGAACAATGAGGAAGTGAAAAGAGGAATGTCTGCAGGTAAAGGATGCTTATTATGAAAAAATTAAAAATTCCTTTACAACCCCTTTAAACCTGTATCATTAGCATAGATGGGGGAAGTGATAGGTTTTCTCTAAGGGCCCTTTCACACTGGTGCGTTTTTGCCACGTTTTCGCGGTAAAAATAGCGCTATTAAAACGCTCCCCATGACCCTCTCCATTGAAATGAATAAAACAAACACGGTAAAAATGCGTTAAAAACGCTGTGTTTTGCAAAACATCGCGATTTTACCGCGTTTTTAATTCATTTCAATGGAGAGGGGCATGGGGGGCGTTTTAATAGCGCTATTTTTTCCGGCGAAAACGCGGGAAAAACGCACCAGTGTGAAAGGGCCCTTAGGCTGGGCTCCTACTGATGTGAATTCGATGTGGGTTTCTCCACATCCAATTCGTATGGCAGGAGACTGTGACCTGCTCTCTATGGAGGCGGATCACACAACTCCGTGGCGGCAGCGAAGCAGATTGCACAGGGTCTTGTGCACCTTTGGCTTAGTTGTAGGTCCGAATTCGTGCCTGATCCATTACTGCAACAGAGAGACATTAGACCCCTGCTGTGAGCCGCATCCAAAGACAGTGAACCCAGCCTCAGGCTGAACAGACAAAATGAAACCATCTATAGCCAGCTTCAGATTCCATCTTCCATTAACACACACATCTGATATCACAACCTTTCTTACATCAACTCCTCTTCTGTCTGGAGCCCCAAGTACACTGGATGTTTAGCCCCGATACATGAGATCCCAGTGATCCGGTGCAAATGAAAGCTACAAGCACACCAACCAACCCCACTGCTGGGGACCAGCAAGACTCAATGGGAGGCTGAAAGCTGATGGCCTGGATTGTGCGCCATGTGAGACCAACGTGAAGGGCCAGTTCACACATTAATGTGCATTAAAATGCATAAAAGTGGATTAAAGGAGAAGTCCTGCCTGAGCTCATTTGGGCTTCTCCTTTGGGTCTCAGGTGTGCAATTCATTTTGAGGAGGGAGAGAGCAGTTTCTTTGGGACACATCGCTGGATCACGATTGGGCTTAGGTGAGTATTGAGGGAATCTGTATGCAAAAGGTTTTTTACCCTCATACACAGAATGCAGCAAGCTAAAAGCCCTTCCACCTTTACAACCAATTTAAAGTTTATGTTTTACATACAGGTAAGCCTATAATAAGGCTTACCTCCAGGTACTGTGAATATCTCCTAAACTAACACTGGTGCATGGGCTCTGAAGGTCCCACATACTGTGTAGTAAATATCAGCTCTCACGTGCATGCAAGGGAGTGACGGCATCACTCCCCTGGCCACTTATGTAGCCATAGGCGTGAACCCAGAAGGAAGACTAGGAGAAGATGGAAGCCCTCTCAGCGGTGACAGCGCAACGCTTTGTTTTAAAGCGATTGTAAAGTCTTGTTTAAAAATAAACAACAACAAACATGTTAGGCCCCTTTCACACGGCCGGACCGTTCAGGTCCACCTGTCAATTTTGTTGGCGGATCTGAACGGCCGCTCCATGCAGTCCTATGGAGCGTCGGTTGTCAGGGGAAACATGTCTGCCGACATCTGACCCAATCCGCTAAAATCAGACGTATGGCGGTACGACCCCATCCGTCTATGGCGGATCGAATCGGGTGAGATCTGATGAAAACGGACATGCTTGCCTGTTTTTATCAGATCTCTCCATAGGAGACAGCGGTGCTGGACAAGCCCCTCCCCGCTTAGTGAGCAGAGAGGGACCTGTCATCCACCGGCTCAGTGGAGAGATCTCTTGCTGAGCTGGCGGACTCTGTAGTGACAGAGTCTACCTTGTGTGAAAGAAGCCTTATACTTACCTGCTATGTTGCAATGGATTTGCACAGAGCAGCCTGGATTCTCCTCTTCTTGGGTCCTTCCCTACTGTTGAGTGACCCCACAGCAAGCAGCTTGCTATGGGGTCACCCAGAGCTGCAGCTCTGTGTATCCATTCAGACGCAGAACTTCAGTTTGGCCCCGCCCGCTATCTCTCCTGATTGGCTAACTGACAGGACTGGGAGCCATTGGCACCGCTGATGTGTCTCAGCCAATCTGGAGGGATAGTCCTGCTGGATGGCCAAAGGACTCGTGGACATTGCGGGATAGAGATGGGGCTCAGGTGAGTATTAAGGGGGTCTGCTGCACACAGAAGGGCTTTTTAATTTATCTTAATGCATAAAATGTATTAAAGAGGTGTTCCGTCTGGGGGAAAAAAATGTAAGTCAGCAGATACAAATACTGTACCTGCTGACTTTTAATATAAGAACACTTACCTGTCCAGAGAGCCCATGATGCCAGACGATTTTTGGATTGGGTGCTGCCGCTGCCATTCGTTGTAAGGGAACCTGCAGTGAAGTCTTTCAGGTTCACAGCCGGTTCCCTGCTGTGCTTTTTTAATTGGCCCGGGGGCAAGGGAAGGAGGAGGGGGGCAGAAGTTTCAAGGGACGGCACTGTCACCCGGCAATGGGGAAGGGGACCCGAGAAAAACAGATACCCGTTCCCTCCTCCCCCTGAAAGGTGGCAAATATGGCGCCGGAGTTGGGGGAGGAAGCAGATCGGTGGAACTCCGCTTTAAGATAAAAAAAAAAAAAAAAACTTCTGCCTTTACAACCCCTTTAAGTTAAATCAGGGATCGCCTGAAGGTGGCCAGAGTAGGAGATAGCTGGACAGATTGTGGTAGGAAGCTCCAGAGGATGGGAGAGGCTCTGGACAAGTCGTGGTGATGAGTAGAGGACAAGAGAGGAGGAGGTGTTTTGGGAGGAGCAGAGGGGACGGTTTGGGGATATTTGGAGACAAGATTGGTGATGTTGTTCAGGGCAGAGCAAGGAGTGGCCTTGTGTGTTGTCCGTGTCTTAAGCTGACCCGTCAGATTTCAGCCTCTGATGGATTCTTACAGGTTGCCGGAAACAGGGCTCATTGGTGCGCTTGTACCCTCCACCACGCCGGGATCTCCTGCTCCGGAGCTGAACATCCAATGTACAGGAGGCTGGACATTGGAAAAGACTCGTCCCCCTTCCTCAGGATGGAAGAGTCTGATCTGATCAGTCCTAGAGAACACAACATAAGTACAAGGTGTCCCCATACACTATACAACCCGACTGTACAATCTTTTACATGTACCAAAACTAGGACACACCTATCTATCCAATCAGAGAGGCCCTGCACTACAGAGATAATAGTAAGGAGATTGTACAATCAGATTGTATGGTGTATGATTAGTATTAGAGCAACATTGGGTGACATGATCCCAGAGGAAGGACATGGAGTACTCCTGGGTCACATCCTCTGATAGATCCAATGTCACATTAATGACAGCTCCTCTTCTCTGCAGGCAAAGGCCTCAGTCATACCCGGCCAGCTCCCTCCCATCCTCCACCCATCAGGATGAGCAGGGACCAGAACAATGACAGCCGGTAGGCCCCCACTCCCAACAAGCCACCACCCCACCCCCACACCGGAAGAACCATAACCCACCAGCTCACCAGGCTCACTACTCCCCACCGGCTCCAATCACGTCACCGCCGTACACACTCCCTGAGAACCCCGCCCGCCACCGGACACATACACTCCGGGATGGATGATGTACGGAGAGCCGGAGGGACCACACTGCCAAAACAGCGCAAGGAAAATTACGTCACCCACAAGAAGTGACAGGACCGGGCTCTCACTACAAGAGGTCCAGCGATACACTTCCTGTGTGTCTCCAGGACGGCTGCCATTTTGTTGTATCCCAAGTCATAAGTCGTAATGGGTGAAAGTCTCCGGCATGGCAGCCGACAACCTTAGCGAAAGTCTGGGAGTTCTGAAGACGGTTTTTACATCATCTTCTCTACAAAATGTTTATAGTGTGTGTATTGTATCTGTATTAAATAAAAACATTCATTTATAATTATTAATCAGTTTTTTAGCATTAAAAAGAAAAACTTTTTAAGCGTTAAAAGGTAATTGCACTTTTTTGGAATAAAAAAAAAAAGGAAGCAAGTAAAAAAAAAATGTAAATAACATTTATTTATTTTTTGTTTACAGGTACTTATATAGCGCCTTCAAATTTCATGGCTCTTTACTATACAACACAATTTTTTGAGAGATTGACAGATGCCAATTTTCAAAGATATGTAAGCACCGGACTCACACACCTGCCGATGTACAAAAAAGGATTAGTTAAACCCACAAGTGCTTTTTTTACCACTACTATTGGCTGTTGAAATTTACAAATACAGCAATTTAGAAATTGGGTGGAAGGTTTAGCGCTGGGAAACACTTTTTCAAAGATAAATAATGTATTTTATATACAACTATATAGATCAGACCAAATCGAGGAGGAAAGAGGGACATTGTTTAAAAAAAAAAAGTAACCCATCCATGGGAGTGCAGCACCTAATAACCCATCCATGGGAGTGCAGCACCTAGTAACCCATCCATGGGAGTGCTGCATCTAGTAACCCATCCATGGGAGTGCTGGATGGGTTATTAGGTGCAGCACTCCCATGGATGGGTTACTAGTTGCTGCACTCCCATGGATGGGTTACTAGTTGCTGCACTCCCATGGATGGGTTACTAGGTGCAGCGCTCCCATGGATGGGTTACTAGGTGCAGCACTACCATGAATGGGTTGCTAGGTGCTGCACTCCCATGGATGGGTTACTAGGTGCTGCACTCCTATGGATGGGTTACTAAGTGCCACACTCCCATGGATGGGTACTAGTTGCTGCATTCCCATTGAAGGGTTACTAGGTGTTGCACTCCCATGGATGGGTTACTAGTTGCTACACTCCCATGGATGGTTTACTAGATGCAGCACTCCTATGAATGGGTTATTAGGTGCTGCACTCCCATGGATGGGTTACTAGTTGCTGCATTCCCATGGATGGGTTACTAGTTGCTGCATTCCCATGGATGGGTTACTAGTTGTTGCACTAGGTTACTAGGTGCAGCACTCCTATGAATGGGTTATTAGGTGCAGCACTCCCATGGATGGGTTACTAGTTGCTGCACTCCCATGGATGGGTTACTAGTTGCTGCACTCCCATGGATGGGTTATGAGTTGCTGCACTCCTATGGATGCGTTACTAGTTGCTGCACTCCCATGGGTGGGTTACTAGTTGCTGCACTCCCATGGATGGGTTACTAGTTGCTCTACTCCCATGTATGGGTTACTAGTTGCTGCATTCCCATTGATGGGTTACTAGGTGCTGCACTCCCATGGATGGGTTACTTGTTGAAAGAGGGACATTGTTTTAAAAAAAAAAAAAAATCCCAATTTTTTTTTCACACTCTTTCCCCCCCCCCCCTCCCCAAAAAATGTTCATTTTTTTAAAAAATATTGTTTTCTAAGTATTATTTTTCCAAAACTATTTTTCCAAAAATTGTTTTTAAAAAATATATTTTTAAATTAAAAAAAATCCCCAAAAAATAGAAAAACATTTTTTGAAAAAAATCTTTATTTATTTTTAAATAATTTTGTTTTTGTTTTTTGGGGGGGAAGCATGTATAGAAAAACAACAGCAAAAAGTTAGAAATGTTTAAAAAAAAAATTTTGAAACAATTTTTGAAAAAAAAATATATTTTTTTTAAAAAAAAGCTCAACCGGCCAAAAGTAAAAGGCGTTTTACAAATTGATAAACATAACTTACACACACAGCTCTTTCATCGTAAATCAATCGGAGATCTTTTTTTTTTTTTTTTTATTTCCAAAGATAATTTTGCTGCACTCCCATGGATGGGTTACTAAGTACAGCACTCCCATGGATGGGTCACTAGTTGCTGCACTCCCATGGATGGGTCACTAGGTGCAGCACTCCCATGGATGGGTTACTAGGTGCAGCGCTCCCATGGATGGGTTACTAGGTGCTGCATTCCCATGGATGGGTTACTAGTTGTTGCACTAGGTTACTAGGTGCAGCACTCCTATGAATGGGTTATTAGGTGCAGCACTCCCATGGATGGGTTACTAGTTGCTGCACTCCCATGGATGGGTTACTAGTTGCTGCACTCCCATGGATGGGTTATGAGTTGCTGCACTCCTATGGATGCGTTACTAGTTGCTGCACTCCCATGGGTGGGTTACTAGTTGCTGCACTCCCATGGATGGGTTACTAGTTGCTCTACTCCCATGTATGGGTTACTAGTTGCTGCATTCCCATTGATGGGTTACTAGGTGCTGCACTCCCATGGATGGGTTACTTGTTGAAAGAGGGACATTGTTTTAAAAAAAAAAAAAATCCCAATTTTTTTTTCACACTCTTTCCCCCCCCCCCCCTCCCCAAAAAATGTTCATTTTTTTAAAAAATATTGTTTTCTAAGTATTATTTTTCCAAAACTATTTTTCCAAAAATTGTTTTTAAAAAATATATTTTTAAATTAAAAAAAATCCCCAAAAAATAGAAAAACATTTTTTGAAAAAAATCTTTATTTATTTTTAAATAATTTTGTTTTTGTTTTTTGGGGGGGAAGCATGTATAGAAAAACAACAGCAAAAAGTTAGAAATGTTTAAAAAAAAAATTTTGAAACAATTTTTGAAAAAAAAATATATTTTTTTTAAAAAAAAGCTCAACCGGCCAAAAGTAAAAGGCGTTTTACAAATTGATAAACATAACTTACACACACAGCTCTTTCATCGTAAATCAATCGGAGATCTTTTTTTTTTTTTTTTATTTCCAAAGATAATTTTGCTGCACTCCCATGGATGGGTTACTAAGTACAGCACTCCCATGGATGGGTCACTAGTTGCTGCACTCCCATGGATGGGTCACTAGGTGCAGCACTCCCATGGATGGGTTACTAGGTGCAGCGCTCCCATGGATGGGTTACTAGGTGCAGCACTCCCATGGATGGGTTACTAGGTGCTGCACTCCCATGGATGGGTTACTAGGTGCCACACTCCCATGGATGGGTACTAGTTGCTGCATTCCCATTGAAGGGTTACTAGGTGCAGCACTCCCATGGATGGGTACTAGTTGCTGCATTCCCATTGAAGGGTTACTAGGTGTTGCACTCCCATGGATGGGTTACTAGTTGCTGCACTCCCATGGATGGTTTACTAGATGCAGCACTACTATGAATGGGTTACTAGGTGCTGCATTCCCATGGATGGGTTACTAGTTGCTGCATTCCCATGGATGGGTTACTAGTTGTTGCACTAGGTTACTAGGTTCAGCACTCCTATGAATGGGTTATTAGGTGCAGCACTCCCATGGATGGGTTACTAGTTGCTGCACTCCCATGGATGGGTTATGAGTTGCTGCACTCCTATGGATGCGTTACTAGTTGCTGCACTCCCATGGATGGGTTACTAGTTGCTCTACTCCCATGGATGGGTTACTAGTTGCTGCATTTCCATGGATGGGTTACTAGTTGCTGCACTCCCATGGATGGGTTACTAGTTGCTGCACTCCCACGGATGGGTTATTAGATGCTGCATTCCCATGGATGGGTTACTAGTTGCTGCACTCCCACGGATGGGTTATTAGATGCTGCACTCCCATGGATGGGTTACTAGTTGCTGCACTCCCACGGATGGGTTATTAGGTGCAGCACTCCCATGGATGGCTTACTAGTTGCTGCACTCCCATGGATGGGTTACTAGTTGTAGCACTCCCATGGATGGGTTACTAGTTGCTGCATTCCCATGGATGGCTTACTAGTTGCTGCACTCCCATGGATGGGTTACTACTTGTAGCACTCCCATGGATGGGTTACTAGTTGTAGCACTCCCATGGATGGGTTACTAGTTGCTGCATTCCCATGGATGGGTTACTAGTTGCTGCACTCCCATGGATGGGTTACTAGGTGCAGCAATCCTATGAATGGGTTATTAGGTGCAGCACTCCCATGGATGTGTTACTAGTTGCTGCACTCCCATGGATGGTTTACTAGTTGTAGCACTCCCATTGATGGGTTATTAGGTGCAGCGCTCCCATGGATGGGCTACTAGGTGCAGCACTCCCAAAGATGGGTTACTAGGTGCAGCACTCTCAAAGATGGGTTACTAGGTGCAGCACTCCCAAAGATGGGTTACTAGGTGCAGCACTCCCAAAGATGGGTTACTAGGTGCTGCATTCCCATGGATGGGTTACTAGGTGCAGCGCCCCCATGGATGGGTTACTAGGTGCAGCACTACCATGAATGGATTACTAGGTGCTGCACTCCCATGTATGGGTTACTAGGTGCTGCACTCCTATGGATGGGTTTCTAGGTGCCGCACTACCATGGATGGGTACTAGTTGCTGCATTCCCATGGATGGGTTACTAGGTACTAGGTGTTGCACTCCAATGGATGGGCTACTAGTTGCTGCACTCCCATGGATGGGTTACTAGGTGCAGCACTCCTATGAATGGGTTATTAGGTGCTGCACTCCCATGGATGGGTTACTAGTTGCTGCACTCCCATAGATGGGTTACTAGTTGCTGCATTCCCATGGATGGGTTACTAGTTGCTGCACTCCCATGGATGGGTTACTAGATGCTGCACTCCCATGGATAGGTCACTAGGTGTTGCATTCCCATGGATAGGTCACTAGGTGCAGCACTCCCATGGATGGGTTATTTGGTGCTGCACTCCCATGGATGGGTTACTTGGTGCTGCACTCCCATGGATGGGTTACTTGGTGCTGCACTCCCATGGATGGGTTACTTGGTGCTGCACTCCCATGGATGGGTTACTTGGTGCTGCACTCCCATGGATGGGTTACTTGGTGCTGCACTCCCATGGATGGGTTACTTGGTGCTGCACTCCCATGGATGGGTTACTTGGTGCTGCACTCCCATGGATGGGTTACTAGGTGCTGCACTCCCATGGATGGGTTACTAGGTGCTGCACTCCCATGGATGGGTTACTAGGTGCTGCATTCCCATGGATGGGTTACTAGGTGCTGCACTTCCATGGATGGGTTACTAGGTGCTGCACTCCCATGGATGGGTTACTACTAGGTGCTGCACTCCCATGGATGGGTTACTACTAGGTGCTGCACTCCCATGGATGGGTTACTAGGTGCTGCACTCCCATGAACAGGTTACTAGGTGCAGCACTCCCATGGATGAGTTACTAGATGTAGCACTCCCATGGATGGGTTACTAGGTGCTGCACTCCCATGGATAGGTTACTAGGTGCTGCACTCCCATGGATGGGTACTAGGTGCTGCACTCCCATGGATGGGTACTAGGTGCAGCACTCCCATTGATGGGTTACTAGGTGCAGCACTCCCATGGATGGGTTACTAGGTACAGCACTCCAATGGATGGGTTACTAGGTGCTGCACTCCCAAGGATGGGTTACTAGGTGCTGCACTCCAATGGATGGGGCACTAGGTGCTGCATTCCTTCTTGCGTCATTAGGACTACGTTCTTCCTTGTGGCCCAGTGATTTTCCTATATTTGGTAAGTTGTCGGTTTGACGAAGTTACTGATTTAACTTTTCCTTCTGCCTGGTCTTGTGAAAGAGGAAATTGCCTCAACACTTCTCTTTTCTCCTCACAGCTGGAAAAACAAGAAGAGCCATCGAAGCCTCAGAGCAAAGTCACAACCTGCACTGCGAGTCCACTGAACGCCACGCCATGCACGTCCTGACACTCCACCACCGGTATAGTCCACTGCTATAAGGGGGTAAGAATCCTTCTACTAATGACTTCTAATGCAGAATATTACATTGTAGACTTCAGTAGTCTGGGGAAGGTGATAGTGAAATCAGCTGCTGCTGATAGACTCCAATACCCAGTGCAGAAACCTTGTGTGCATACAGCGAGGAGAGTGGGGGAGGATTACTGCTACCGAATGGGAATTGCTGAGGATTGTTGTTGGAGAGTTCCACCACTCCTGGCTTATGCAGCACTATATATTTTTGTAGTAAAATACATTTATGAGTAAAATCTTCACCAGTGTTTGCACTGCCATCTTATTCAATGATATACAATAAGCAGTTTGATTGTTCAGTCCTGAAGAAGCTGGAAATGAACGAAATGCGGTAACTGAGGCTAGAGTGTGGATACAATCTTGTCATTAAAATTTTCAAGCTTGTTTTGAAAGAACAAGTAGAGTTAAAAGATAATCTGTAATAAATGGGTTGATTTACTAAAGGCAAATAGACTGTGCACTTTGCAAAGAGCAGTTTCACTCTGCAAGAGCAGTTGCTCCAGAGCTCAGTAAATGATTAGTATAGGGACTGTATTCATCACTCATAAGGTCAGGGTTAGTTTGGTGTTTAAGGTAAATCCGTACTTTTCCCATTTGGGGTTCAATCATATCTGACCTCCAACCTTCCCTTCAGTTTTGTACCGTTATACAGGCTTCTCTCCTGTACTGAAATGGCTTACTCTGATTTTGCTTCACACTGAGTGCAGCACTCTCATGGATGGGTTACTAGTTGCTGCGTTCCCATGGATGGGTTACTAGGTGCAGCGCCCCCATGGATGGGTTACTAGGTGCAGCACTACCATGAATGGGTTACTAGGTGCTGTACTCCCATGGATGGGTTACTAGGTGCTGTACTCCCATGGGTGGGTTACTAGGTGCTGTACTCCCATGGATGGGTTACTAGGTGCTGTACTCCCATGGATGGGTTACTAGGTGCTGCACTCCCATGACTGGGTTGCTAGGTGCAGCACTCCTATGAATGGGTTATTAGGTGCAGCACTCCCATGGATGGGTCACTAGACTAGTTGCTGCACTCCCATGGATGGGTTACGAGTTGCTGCACTCCCATGGATGGGTTACTAGTTGCTGCACTCCCATGGAAGGGTTACTAGTTGCTGCACTCCCATGGAAGGGTTACTAGTTGCTGCACTCCCATGGATGGGTTACTAGTTGCTGCACTCCCATGGATGGGTTACTAGTTGCTGCACTCCCATGGATGGGTTACCAGGTGCTGCATTCCCATGGATGGGTAACTAGGTGCTGCATTCCCATGGATGGGTAACTAGGTGCTGCATTCCCATGGATGGGTTACTAGGTGCTGCATTCCCATGGATGGGTTACTAGGTGCTGCACTCCCATGAATGGGTTACTAGTTGCTGCACTCCCATGAATGGGTTACTAGTTGCTGCATTCCCATGGATGGGTTACTAGTTGCTGCATTCCCATGGATGGGTTACTAGTTGCTGCACTCCCATGGATGGGTTACTAGGTGCTGCACTCCCATGGATAGGTCACTAGGTGTTGCATTCCCATGGATGGGTTACTAGGTACAGCACTCCCATGGATGGGTTATTAGGTGCTGCACTCCCATGGATGGGTTACTTGGTGCTGCACTCCCATGGATGGGTTACTAGGTGCTGCACTCCCATGGATGGGTTACTAGGTGCTGCATTCCCATGGATGGGTTACCAGGTGCTGCACTCCCATGGATAGGTTACTAGGTGCTGCATTCCCATGGATGGGTTACTAGTTGCTGCACTCCCATGGATGGGTTACTAGGTGCTGCACTCCCATGGATGGGTTACTAGGTGCTGCACTCCCATGGATGGGTTACTACTAGGTGCTGCACTCCCATGGATGGGTTACTACTAGGTGCTGCACTCCCATGGATGGGTTACTACTAGGTGCTGCACTCCCATGGATGGGTTACTACTAGGTGCTGCACTCCCATGGATGAGTTACTAGGTGTAGCACTCCCATTGATGGGTTACTAGGTACTGCACTCCCATGGATAGGTTACTAGGTGCTCCACTCCCATGGATAGGTTACTAGGTGCTGCACTCCCATGGATAGGTTACTAGGTGCTGCACTCCCATGGATGAGTTACTAGGTGCAGCACTCCCATGGATGAGTTACTAGGTGCAGCACTCCCATGGATGAGTTACTAGGTGCAGCACTCCAAAGGATGGGTTACTAGGTGCTGCTCTCCCATGGATGGGTTACTAGGTGCTGCTCTCCCATGGATGGGTTACTAGGTGCTGCTCTCCCATGGATGGGTTACTAGGTGCTGCACTCCCATGGATGGGTTACTAGGTGCTGCACTCCAATGGATGGGTTACTAGGTGCTGCACTCCCATGGATGGGTTACTAGGTGCAGCACTCCAATGGATGGGGCACTAGGTGCTTCATTCCTTCTTGCGTCATTAGGACTACGTTCTTCCTTGTGGCCCAGTGATTTTCCTATATTTGGTAAGTTGTCGGTTTGACGAAGTTACTGATTTAACTTTTCCTTCTGCCTGGTCTTGTGAAAGAGGAAATTGCCTCAACACTTCTCTTTTCTCCTCACAGCTGGAAAAACAAGAAGAGCCATCGAAGCCTCAGAGCAAAGTCACAACCTGCACTGCGAGTCCACTGAACGCCACGCCATGCACGTCCTGACACTCCACCACCGGTATAGTCCACTGCTATAAGGGGGTAAGAATCCTTCTACTAATGACTTCTAATGCAGAATATTACATTGTAGACTTCAGTAGTCTGGGGAATGTGATAGTGAAATCAGCTGCTGCTGATAGTCTCCAATACTAAATACAAAAATCTTTTTTCCACAGGAATGCGGGTCCACTTTAGGGGTGCGCGCTATACGCCGGAGCGCGCAATACCCCGAATGATAAGGTATACATTTTTTACTTTATTGCGAAAAGAAGAACTTTTCCTTTAAAGGATTGTGATATTTGTATAACCTTCCAAGAGCCAATGTGTATGAAGCCAGTATCAGACGTAGTGTGCATGCTAAATGGTGTGTGCACAAGCGCTCATGTACACATGTACTGGCACGAAAGGGTCTATATCACCTTACTCTTGATTTTGCTTCAACCTGACCTGCTACTTCTGCCTTTGCAGCTTGCTTGTGACCTGTTTCGGATCCTTATCTTCCTGTTGTGACTTCAGCCTGTGTGTTGGACTCTGCTCTCTGCCTTATGAGTTTGTACCTCACTGCCCGCCTGTAAACTGACCTCAGGCTGTATCCTGACACTGCCTCTGCCCTATGTTTCTGTACCCAGGGCCATCTTAACGCAAGGGCACTCCTGGGCACCGCCCAGGGGCCCCAGGTACTTAGGGCCTCACAATAATCTTGCATTACATCATACTTGCCAACTGTGCCGGATTTGCTGGGACAGTCATGCTTTTTACTAAACTGTCCCGATATGGTCGTGTCCCAGGAAGCGTCCCAGAACCTATACCGTGCCCGCCTGATCCCAGTATTGTGCCCTTCTGCTCCATGTACTGTGCTCTTTGTGTTGACTAGTCTTTAATTTATAGAATGTTTTTCTTTAGTAAAATTATTTTATTGAAAGTACTAATGAATATATGTTTAATTCTATCAACTATTTATACTTTATTTCTTGAATGTAGGTGTAGGTGTAAATTGGGGAAGGTTGGTAGGGGCAGGGCCGATCCTAGGGTCACAGGCGCATGGGTGCAGAAATATTTCTGGCGCCCCACATGGGTGTGGTCTATTTACTAACTCCTCCCCTATACAAATGCTTCTATGGCAACGACTCAACCACAGAGACGCTCCCCCATGAAGTATTCATTACCCTGGGATCCTTACATGATCTCTTAACAATAAACAAAATACAGAAAGAGAAGCAGAGTACTTTATTGGGACCTGGAGGGGGGTCTCTCTGATGGACACAGAGAGGGCTTCTGTTAGGCCGCGTTCACACGGAGGGACATGTCCGCTGAAACATGTCCGACGGACCGTTTCCAGCAGACATGTCTCCTCCGGATTTTCGTCCGATGGTGTGTACACACCATCGGATGAAAATCCCCTTGGCCAGGGAACGCGGTGATGTGGCGGTGACATTGACGCCGCCACGTCACCAAACCCGGAAATAAAATGCTTCCGCGCATGCGTTTTTGTTTCCTGTTCCCAGCCAGACAGGAAGTGCACAGTGAGTGAATCTCCTGTACCGCGCGGTACCCGGTTTTGCCCAGGCACTATCTGATAGGGGGCTGGGGACCCATAATGATAAAACACCAGACTGACAGGTGGAAGAGTAGCTCGGCCACCCTAGAGCGGCAGCCTACAGGGAGGATGTGGAGGTGGGATTAGAAAAACATAAGGGGGGAGTAAGAACATGGGTTTAAAAAATTAGTGTAGCGCTAATGTAGGCTTTGCGTGCGGGGGGGTCCCCATTTTGCTTGGGGCCCCCAAATTCCTTCAAACGGCCCTGGATACAGGAGATGGTGCAGACATAGTACAGGAGATGATCTGAGACTGCAGACAATAGTATAGAATATGGTCCATTAGACCCCTTTCACACTGGCGGGTTTTTTTAGGCGCTTTAGCGCTAAAAATAGTGCCTAAAAAAGCCTCATCTGCAATCCCAGTGTGAGAGCATGGGTGCTTTCACACTGAAGAAGTGTGCTTGCAGGACGTCCAAAAATTTCCTGCAAGTAGCTTCTTTGAGGCACTTTCTCGTGTGTATACACATCGGCGCCCCCACCTCTGCAGGCGCCTTGTTGCAGAGCACCCTGCGCACCCTGCCTAGGATCGGCCCTGGGTAGGGCCTCAGTGCATTACTTTGCCTAGGGGTCCATGATGCTATTAAGATGTCTGTATCCTGACACTGCCTCTGTCTTATGTTCCTATACCCATACCTACTAACCTTTTGATATGGGAATGAGGGACACCTATTAACAAAAGTCTATAGGCATAGGACACCCCCTGCCACACCCACTTAAAGAAGAATTGTACAAAAAAAAAAAGATTAGTTAAACCCACAAGTGTTTTTTTTTCCAGTGACAGTCCCTTGAAATCAGGGACAGTTAACTCACTGCCCACCTGTTGCTGACCTTGGCCTTTATTCTGGCACTGCTTCTGTCTTATTAATTCCCTGGTTCCTCCCCCTTCCATACTAAAGAAATTATTAAATAAAACCTTTCTATTTTAAGTACATATTTTATTTTAAACTCAGGCATGTCATTAATTGGTCTCTCTGCTTCTCTATGCGATGCAGGCAGATCATGGCTGGTTGGGTCGGGAGGGCAGAGGCGGCTCTCTAATTAAGCAAATTAGGTGGTCGCTTTAGGTCTCGCCCACCACAGGGGCCTCGCGGCCACCTAATTTGTCTTAAGAATTCGTTCATAGAATTTAAAACTCTTAATATATGCAATTTATATAGTAAATTTTTTATCGCTTGAATAATTTTTCCCATTATGGATGTGAATGGGGCCTCATGTCTCAGATTTTCCTAAGGCCTCACAAAGAGCCGCTTCTGCGGGAGGGGCAGGGTGCTGTACATAGCTTTCTAAAAACATCACAGCCTCAGTACTCCTCTCAAGAGCCCTCATTCCTGATACAAGCAGTGGGCTGGTTGTTTGAGGAGTTAGACAAATATCAAAATGTCTTGATGGGTGGGTGTCAGTCTGGAGGAGTGCATAGCTCCCAACTGTCCCTGATTTGGAAGGACTGTCCCTGATTTGGAGCAATGTCTCTCTGTCCCTCTTTCCCCCTAATTTGTCCCTCATTGTGGTCTGATCTATATAGTTGTATATAAAATGCATGTTTTATCTGACTTGCAGCAGCTTCTAATGCACAATGTGAGAAGCTTACAGTGTGCAGTGAAATCAGAGTAATGGGGTCAGATTTATTTTCACTATTCCCTTTTTACATCAAAATTAAGAAATGTTACCAAACTCTGTAAATTTTTGCTGAATGTTTGAGAAAATGTAATTCTTGTTTTGCTCCTCCCTGTGTGCCGCCATCTGAAGAGCGCTCAGCATAGGTGTGCGCAGCCTATTGCATTAGGGTGTACACCCCAAAGCTCAAACACACTACTGATCGTTCACTATTTATTCAGAAAGGGAAGGGGTCAGTAAATTACGTATTTACCGACCCCTTCCCCCATTCATCTTAAAACATCCTGCAGCAACAGCCGCAAGGAGAGGAGGGAAGCCAGCAGTGGTGTGGCGGCAGGTGGGATCTAGGGCAGTAGCAGGAATCTATGCTAGACAGGGTGATTAGGGTAAGGTGACCAGATTTTTTTAATTAAATCCGGGGACATTTTTTTTTTTACTAGTAATGGCAGCAATCAGCGACTCTCTGCTCGTTGCCATCGCCGCCCACCTCACAGCCTCTCAAGTCTTACTCTCCGGGCCCCGGCTACTACTTGGTGGGGAGTGGAGGAAGATCACTGGGTAGGCAAGGAGATAAGCAAGCAGGCGGCTGGCTGGGACTTAAGTCAAGGCAGAAGAACATGGGAGCGGAACTGAAATATTCCATCTGCTTCGACCAGCACATGATCATCAGAAAGGGTGAACAGATAATGGAATAAAATGCACCCCCCCCCCCCCAAGCTAGTAGAAGTGGTGGAGCAGGGATGTGTAAATCAGAATTTGTATTTTTAATTCTGCACTGATTGTCTTTGAAATTGTCCCAGCCCCTGTTCAAATCCAATCTGGGGACAAAACCGGGAACAGACTTGGTTTGGGGACAGTGTCCCCAATCCAGGGACTGTCCCCTGAAACTGGGGATGTCTGGTCACCCTAGATTAGGGTGTGTCTAGGCACACCTGGCACACCCTGTGCGCACGCCTATGGTGCTCAGCCAGTGTAGTTGGTTGTCGGTGAATTGCACAGCTTACACACAGCTGATTGGTTGCAATGACCGTTTATCACAAGTCATTGTCTGGTAGGTAACAAGAGCATATTTAGAGGGACATTAAGACCTGTCCTCAGTACTGAGCAGCTTTTTGCTGCACTTGCACCCACCTCAGAGTTGCATGCAGGCAGCCCCCCTTGAAGTGGATGCAGATGCAGCCGTCGAGCATTCAGATTCATGCACCCGCTGCTGACCGCATGTCTGATTTTGACATGTGGCTGTGTCCATGCACCTGCTGCATCCACATCCTCCTCTATGGGCTGCCTGCACACAATTCCAAGGGGGATGCATGCGCAGCAAAAAGCAGCTCAGCACCGGGGACGGCTCTCTGAATGCCCATCTGAATGATCCCTACCCTACGTATCTTTTATTGGGCACTTATTGCAAATCACTTGTCAATGGCCACTATAGATTTTGGGGAAGTAAAATCTCTCAATTTTATTTTGGGGAAATATAATCTCTTGATTTTCCTCCTCGGTATTCATGTGATTGGAATGACATCATCAGTTTATATCCTATAATGAACCTACAATATGCAGTCTGCTTTCATATCCTGTGTACATGGACCGCGTTATCCCAACCACAATGTCATTTGATGCAGTGACAGAGATGCAGCGTGACTGTCCTCCATTATATCCAACCACCCAATAGTCATCGTCCTGTCCGTCATGTGACTACCAGGAAAGTCTCTGTGATAAAAAGACGAACATTGTAAACACAGAGCCTTTATTATGGGACCATGAGGAAGTGGCATCTGTTAGTGCTGGAGCACTACAAGGCCCAGCATGTCCAGGAATCCTCAGGATGACGATAACATTAAAGAATTACTATGATAAACTACTAGCTGCTCTACTGAAAACGATCCTGGGGCTAATTATAGAGGGTTAGGGGATCTGATTCGTCTTTTTTATGTTCTTTTTTTTTATAGTTTAAAGCTTCAGCTTCTAGAATTCTAGAAATCATATTTGTTTTATCTCATTATCAGGAATGAGCAAAATCAGAACTGTTTTGTAGAAGAATTTCTGACTTATTCTGTACAGAGATCGTTTTCAGTTGTTGAGCCAGGTGGTGCGTGATCGAATTTCAGCCTAAAAAATAATCCTAGTGCTAACCCTAATATTAAAAATAAGCCTAACACTAATCCTAATGGTAACACTAATGCCCCGTACACACGATCACTTTCTGTGATCAAAAAAAATGTAATTTTCCTTCATGAAAAAAAACGTCATTTTTCTAACTTCATTTTCAAAAATGACGTTGCGTACACACCATCATTTTTGGAAAATGATGAACAAAGTGACGGGACTCTAAAGGGGAAGTTCTATTTGCCTTGAGGCTGCTTTTAGCTGGTTACTTGTTAGTAAAAGACGATTCCTGCTTTTTTGTCTGTTACAGCGTGATGAAAGTGCTTACTCCATTATGAATGGTAGTTTTACCTCCCGTCTCCTAACTTGCTTCTGGGCATGTGCGGGTTTAAAACGTCATTTTTTACGTAGTTTTGCCCACACACCATCATTTTTTATGACACAAAAAATGACATTTCGAAAAATGACATAAAAAATTCAAGCATGTTCGAATTTTTTTTTGGTCATTTTTCAGAAGACATAAAATGACATTTTGCCCACACACCATCATTTTAAATGACATTTTAAAAAATGTCATTTTTTTTCATCACAAAAAGTGATCGTGTGTACGGGGCATCATGCTAGCTATAATGATAACACTAACCCTAAAGCTAACACACATGTTAATACTGCACCTATGGCTAACTCTGATGCCCCGTACACACGATCACTTTTTGTGATGACAAAAAATGACATTTTTTTTCATCACAAAAAGTGATCGTGTGTACAGGGCATAAGGCCGCATACACACCATGAGATTTATCCGATGAAAACGGTCTGTACGTGCCTGCCTAGATGCAGGTCGAGGGTCCAATCGGGACCCCCCCGCCCCCCCGGTACATGCGGCGGTTCCCGTGGCTCTGGGAGCGATCCGGGATGAGG
Organism: Rana kukunoris; assembly: GCA_029574335.1. Lineage (NCBI taxonomy): Eukaryota > Metazoa > Chordata > Amphibia > Anura > Ranidae > Rana > Rana kukunoris. The sequence goes on from CM056054.1 coordinate 186,468,106, forward strand.
GGGCGGCTATTCATTTTTGTCCGCCCCCTCACGATCGCTCCCAGCCAATCCGCGTCCTTCTTCCGCCCTCCTCTGCCTGCACTGTAAACACAGGCAGAGGAGGAAGTGATGTCACCGCTCCTCCCGCCGGTATTTTCGTCCGGCGGAGGAGAGGAGACATCAGACAGTGAGTACACAAGCACTACACTGACACCACACACATAGGCACACAAATCCCCCCCCCCCCGGTCACCCCCCGATCATCCCCCCTGTCACACTGTTACTAAATAGCAGTGATCATTTACTGATCACTGCATTTAGTGTCAGTGTGACAGACAGTTAGTTTCAGGCAGTTAGTGTTAGGTTCAGTGTAGCCCCCTACCCCCCCCCCCCAAAAAAAGGTTTTAACCCCTTGATCATCCCTAGTTAAATCTTTCACCCCCTATTGCCAGCGTCACTAAGCGATCGTTTTTCTGATCGCTGTATTAGTGTCGCTAGGGCCGCTAGGTAGCTAGTTATTTTTTGAGGTTCGCTCGCCAGGTTTTCATAGCGTTAGGTACCCCCATACATTTTCTAATAAAGGTTTTAACCCCTGATTGCCCCTAGAGTTAACCCTTTCACCCCCTATTGCCAGCGTCACTAAGCGATAGTTTTTCTGATCGCTGTATTAGTGTCGCTAGTGCCGCTAGGTATCTAGTTATTTTTTGAGGTTCCCCTGCCAGGTTTTTATAGCGTTATGTACCCCCATACATTTTCTAATAAAGGTTTTAACCCCTGATTGCCCCTAGAGTTAACCCTTTCACCCCCTATTGCCAGCGTCACTAAGCGATCGTTTTTCTGATCGCTGTATTAGTGTCGCTAGTGCCGCTAGGTAGCTAGTTATTTTTTGAGGTTCGCCAGCCAGGTTTTCATAGCGTTAGGTACCCCCATACATTTTCTAATAAAGGTTTTAACCCCTGATTGCCCCTAGAGTTAACCCTTTTACCCCCTATTACCAGCGTCACTAAGCGATCGTTTTTCTGATCGCTGTATTAGTGTCGCTATGTAGCTAGTTAGTGCCAGTAACGCTTACACCCACACGCAAAGCATACACCCCCCATATGTGGAATTACACCCCAAAATACATTCTGCTGCTTCTCCTGAGTACGGGGATACCACATGTGTGAGACTTTTTGGGAGCCTAGCCGCATACGGGACCCCAAAAACCAATCACCGCCTTCAGGTTTTCTATGGGTGTAAATCTTTGATTTCACTCCTCACTACCTATCACAGTTTCGAAGGTAATAAAAATGCCAAAATAGCACAAAAAAACCCCAAATGACCTCATTTTGGAAAGTAGACACCCCAAGCTATTTGCTGAGCGGCATGTCGAGTCCATGGAATATTTTATATTTTGACACAAGTTGCGGGAATATGACAAACTGATTTTTTTTAGCACAAAGTTGTCACTAAATTATATATTGCTCACACATGCCATGGTTATATGTAGAATTGCACCCCAAAATACATTCTGCTGCTTCTCCTGAGTACGGGGATACCACATGTGTAGGACTTTTTGGGAGCCTAGCCGCGTATGGCACCCCGAAATCCAAGCACCGCCTTCAAGATTTCTAAGGGCATCAATTTTTGATTTCACTCCTCACTACCTATCATAGTTTTGAAGGCCATAAAATGCCAAGATGGCACACAACCCCCCCAAATGACCCCATTTTGGAAAGAAGACACCCCAAGCTATTTGCTGAGAGGCATGTTGAGTCCATGGAATATTTAATTTTTTTGCCCCAAGTGATTGAATAATGACCAAAAATAAAATAAAATAAAAATTACAAAACGTTGTCACTAAATGATATATTTCTCACACATGCCATGGTTATATGTGGAATTGCACCCCAAAATACATTCTGCTGCTTCTCCTGAGTCCGGAGATACCACATGTGTGGGACTTTTTGGGAGCCTAGCTGCCATACGGGACCCCGAAAACCAATCACCGCCTTCAAGATTTGTGTGAGTGAAATCAAAAATGTATGTCCTTAGAAATCTTGAAGGTAGGAACAAAACGAGTCGTTCGCGCCAAATTCGAGTGACGCGCAACGGCCCATAATTCACTGCGGCATTGCGCGCTGATGATTGGCCAAGCATGCTGTATGTCCCGCATGCTTGGCCAATCACAGCGCGCAAAAAACGAAGAGCCATAATTGACCAAAGCCTGGGTGGCTTTGGCCAATTATGGCTCAGGGCTTTAGCACACGCCCCACACTATAAAAGGCCGCCTGCTGGGCGGCCTCGTGTAGTGTGTTCCGGCTTGTTAATGAGAGAAGTCCTATAGAGAGAGATAGAGAGACAGTGTCTTTTCTACCAGATAGATAGATAGAGGAGGCAGGCTAGTCAGTTTAGCTTAATTTACAGTGTGTAGAGAATATATATACATCCCTAGGAGTTGTACATATATTTATACACTGTATAGCTTAGCTAGATCAGCTATTCCTATTTGTCAGGTAGGAGATTGTGCTAGCTGAAGTGTTCTAACATGTTGTATTGCCTGTGTGCTGTTTAGTTTACACCTAAACGTACTAGGTGTTACTGCACTTGTCCTGTTTATTTGCAACTAAATGCATTTGCTGTAACTGCACGTGTGTCATGGTCTTACCTCCTTGCAGGCTTCTTATCACTGACATGTGCTGGCAGCCATCTTGCTTCATGAGTTTCTTATAACTTTCCACACCCTGCGGCTCCTCCTTCCCACTGGGAGGAGCTGGATGCTCAGCATATATATATGACGGCAGCTGCAGCATTTCCTTGCTTGGGCCTCTTGTCTGACACCCTTCTGTGATCGTGCTGCTTGTTCTTGGTTACCGACCCGGCTCCTACGGACTATCCTTCTGGCTCCTGATCCCCGGCTTCGTTTCACCATCTCTCTGGCTACAGACTCCGGCTTGGCTGACTCCCATTCCTGGCTATCGATCCTGGCTCCGGTTGAGACTCTGCTGGCTGTTTGATCATCCGTTTGGACTTTTACCTTGCTGTTTGGTTTTCAATAAAGCCTTCTTATTCATTTATGTGTTGTTGTACATCTGATTCATGCTTCCGTGACATTAGGCCCAAGCCATGAATCCTGACGGTTCAGAGCCACCCTTACTACCCATGCTGGTTGCCAGACTTGATCAGCAGGATCGCCTGCTGGGTCAGTTCGATCAGGTGTTGCAAACCCTGCTTGCACACACGGCTCATCTCGCTCCTGTTGCTGATAGGCCGGTTGTCGCTCCTGGGATCGATCCTACTGCCGCTCCGGTTGTTGCGCCAGAGTCTACCCTGACACCCGTTGTTGCGCCTACGGTGTCTTGGGGTATGACCGGTTCTGCCCCCCTTCCGCTGCGCTTTGGGGGTGAGCCAACCCAGTGCCAAGGTTTCCTTAACCAAGTGGGCATTTATTTCGAGTTGCTGCCACATGCCTTTTCCACTGAGAGATCGAAGGTGGGCTTCCTGATCTCGCTGCTCTCGGACAAGGCCTTGGCCTGGGCAAGTCCCTTATGGGAGAACAACAATCCGGTGGTTGCCGAGTTTTCCGGTTTTGTTGCTTCTCTTTGGAAGGTGTTCGATGTACCGGCTTGCTCCGCCTCTGCTGCAAAGCTCCTTATGTCCGTCAGACACGGTTCACGATCGGTAGCCGAATACGCCATTGAGTTTCGTACCCTGGCAGCAGAGGTGGGCTGGAATAATGAGGCTCTGGTCGCTGCTTTCTCCCATGGTCTCTCGGATGCCTTAAAAGATGAGATTATGGCTAAGGACCTACCTGTGGAGCTCGGGGGCTCTCATTTCTTTCCTGATATTGATTGACACCAGACTCAGGGAGAGACCTTCCTTTAAGGAGAGCCTGCGGAGGCCTCCTAACAGATTGGCGCATACGTTTGCTGTCCCACCCTTGCCTCCCTCTCCTCCCACGCCTCCTGAGGCTGACTTGCCTGGGGGTGAGCCCATGCAGCTGGGGTTCGCTCGCCTGTCTGAGGGGGAGAGGGTATCCCGGAGACGTGAGGGCCGATGCATGTACTGTGGTCTCAGTGGGCATTTTCGGGAGACGCTCGCACCTGAGATCCTGTCGGGGGCAGATCTTGGGTGGAGTCTCTTTGCCCCCGGTTTTCCGTGCTGATAAACCACTGATCACCTTTGTCCTCTCCTGGGCCGGGGGCTCGGTGACGGCCCAGGCATTGGTGGACTCCGGTGCTGGTGGATTTTTCATCGATAGTAAGTTTGCTGCCGCAAACTCCATTCCTCTGCAGGCTCGAGTTTCCCCGCTGGTTCTTGAGGCGATAGATGGCAGACCCCTCCAGCCGTCGCAGGTGACTCATGAGACCCTTCCGGTGGAGATAGCCATTGGGGCCGTTCACAGGGAGTCGGCCTGCCTTCAGGTCATCTCGTCTCCACACTACTCGGTGGTCTTGGGGTACCCTTGGCTCCAGAAGCATAATCCGACTTTCGATTGGAGATCGGCCGAGATCCTCTAGTGGTCCCCACAGTGTGGGGATAGTTGCATCCAAGGGCCTGTCGTTGTTGTGTACCTCCTCGGACTCTGTGTTGCCTCCTGAATACGAGGGGTACCGGGATGTATTCGATAAGGTGCCTGCTCGGTTACAACCTGGTGCCATTCCTCCTCGTGGCAGGGTCTATCCACTGTCGGTTGCGGAGAATGAGGCCATGGAGGAGTACGTGAAGGAGGCGCTTTCCCAGGGGCACATTCGCAAATCCTCTTCCCCGGCAGGGGCTGGATTTTTCTTTGTAAAAAAGAAGGGCGGAGAATTGAGGCCTTGCATCGACTATAGGGGCCTAAATCGCATCACGATTAAGAATGCATACCCGATTCTGTTGATTTCCGAGTTGTTCGATCGCCTCAAGGGGGCCACGGTCTTTACCAAACTCGACCTGAGGGCTGCATATAACCTTGTAAGGATCAAGGCAGGTGACGAGTGGAAGACCGCGTTCAACACCAGGACCGGTCATTATGAATCCCTGGTTATGCCCTTTGGGTTGTGCAATGCGCCCGCAGTCTTTCAGGAATTTATCAACAATGTTTTCCGTGACCTGTTGCAGCAGTGTGTGGTTGTCTATTTGGATGACATCTTGGTATACTCTGAATCCATGGAGGCCCACATTCTGGACGTCAAGCGGGTTTTGCATCGGTTACGAGAGAACAAGCTTTTCGGTAAGCTTGAGAAATGCGAATTTCACCGGTCCCAGGTAACCTTCTTAGGTTACATCATTTCCGCTGAGGGGTTCTCCATGGACCCTGAGAAGGTTTCGGCAGTCTTACAGTGGCCCTAGCCCAGTGGTCTTCGTTCCCTGCAGCGCTTTTTGGGCTTCGCCAATTATTATCGGAAGTTCATCAGGGACTTCTCCACGCTGGCCAAGCCTCTCACGGATCTGACCAGAAAGGGCAGTAATCCCCATGTCTGGCCGGCCGAGGCCATCCGGGCTTTTGAGGCTCTAAAATCTGCCTTTGTGTCGGCTCCGATACTGTCTCATCCCAATCCTGGGTTGCCCTTTGTTCTCGAGGTGGACGCGTCTGAGACCGGAGTAGGCGCCCTTCTGTCTCAGCGTTGGACGCCAGAGGGCCCTCTGCTTCCTTGTGGGTTTTACTCCAGGAAACTGTCCCCCTCAGAGTGCAACTAACAGATTGGTGACAGAGAGTTGTTGGCCATCGTGCGGGCTCTCAAGGAGTGGAGACACTTGCTCGAGGGTTCGGTGGTTCCGGTTCTCATCCTGACGGACCACAAGAATCTGACTTACCTTTCGGAGGCCAAGAGATTGAAACCCTGTCAGGCCAGATGGGCTCTGTTCCTGTCACGTTTTAATTATGTGGTCTCCTATTTACCTGGTTCAAGAACGTCAGGGCGGATGCCTTATCACGTCAATACTCCGAGCTGTCCAGGGAGGAATCGATACCGACTTCGGTCATACCTCCAAGTCAGATCCTGGCCGCCATTCGCACCAGCCTGACCTCTCCCCTTGGTGAGCAGATTTTGGCTGCTCAATCTGGTGCTCCCTCCGGGAGACCCAACGGCAGATGCTTCGTGCCTGAGGAATTGCGCACCCGGTTGTTGCGAACCTACCATAACTCCAAAACCGCGGGGCATCCTGGAAAGAATCAGCTGTCCTGGGCTGTTTCGCGTTTGTTCTGGTGGCCTTCTCTACGCTCCGACATTGCCGCATATGTAGCGTCATGCTCTGTTTGTGCCCAAAATAAGTCCCCTCGGCACCTTCCGTTGGGCCTTCTACAACCCATTACCACTGGGGAGCGCCCATGGTCACACCTGGGGATGGACTTCATTGTGGACCTTCCTGCGTCCCAAGGCCATACGGTCATTGTCATGATTGTGGATCGGTTTTCCAAAATGTGCCACTGTGTTCCACGCAAGAAAATACCCACTACTCAAGAGTTGGCCACGGTTTTCGCCAGGGAGGTCTTCCGGTTGCACGGTTTGCCCAAGGAGATGGTGTCGGATCGGGGAAGTCAGTTTGTGTCCAGGTTCTGGTGCGCCTTTTGCTCCCAGTTGGGGATTCGACTCTCCTTCTCTTCGGCCTACCACCCTCAGTCCAATGGGGCCGCAGAGTGATCCAATCAGGCCCTGGAGCAATTTCTTCGTTGCTATGTCTTCTATCATCAGGACAATTGGGTTGACCTTCTGCCATGGGCTGAGTTTGCCAGGAACACGGCGGTTAACTCTTCCTCTGGGACGTCTCCCTTCATGGCCAATTATGGGTTCCAACCTGCCGTGTTACCGGAGTCATTCTCTCCCCAAGATATTCCGGCTGTGGAGGACCACCTTTCTGCTCTACGTGCTTCTTGGGTATAGATCCAGAGGTCCCTCGAGGTCTCTGCGCAGCGCCAGAAGCTCCAGGCTGATCGCAGACGGTTGCCTGCTCCTTCCTACTAGGTCGGAGACCGTGTATGGTTGTCCACTCGCAATCTCAGCCTCCGAGTGCCTACTCCTAAGCTGGCTCCTAGCTTTGTTGGTCCCTTCCGTGTGCTCCACAGGGTGATCCCGGTTACCTACGCCCTTGCGCTCCCACCTGGCATGTGGATCGCCAATGTGTTTCATGTTTCCCTGTTGAAACCACTGGTGTGCAATCGCTTCACCTCCTCGGTTCCTCGGCCTCGTCCTGTCCAGGTGGGCAATCATGAAGAATATGAGGTGAGCAATATCCTGGACTCTCGCTTGGTCCATGGTCGGTTGCAGTTCTTGGTCCACTGGCATGGCTATGGTCCAGAGGAGCGTTCCTGGGTTCCCTCCACAGATGTTCATGCTCCTGTCCTACTCCGAGCCTTCCACGCGTGCTTTCCCCAGAAGCCGTTTTTTGCGATGCGGAGGAGGGGCCCTTGAGGGGGAGGTACTGTCATGGTCTTACCTCCTTGCAGGCTTCTTATCACTGACATGTGCTGGCAGCCATCTTGCTTCATGAGTTTCTTATAACTTTCCACACCCTGCGGCTCCTCCTTCCCACTGGGAGGAGCTGGATGCTCAGCATATATATATGACGGCAGCTGCAGCATTTCCTTGCTTGGGCCTCTTGTCTGACACCCTTCTGTGATCGTGCTGCTTGTTCTTGGTTACCGACCCGGCTCCTACGGACTATCCTTCTGGCTCCTGATCCCCGACTTCGTTTCACCATCTCTCTGGCTACAGACTCCGGCTTGGCTGACTCCCATTCCTGGCTATCGATCCTGGCTTCGGTTGAGACTCTGCTGGCTGTTTGATCATCCGTTTGGACTTTTACCTTGCTGTTTGGTTTTCAATAAACCCTTCTTATTCATTTATATGTTGTTGTACGTCTGATTCATGCTTCCGTGACAACGTGTGCTGTTTAATAGCACCTAAACACATTTGCTGTAACTGCACGTGTGCTGTTTAATAGCACCTAAACGCATTAGCTGTTACTGCACGTTTGCTGTTTAATAGCACCTAAACACATTAGCTGTTACTGCACGTGTGTTGTTTAATAGCACCTAAACGCATTTTCTGTAACTGCACGTTTGCTGTTTAATAGCACCTAAACGCAGTTGCTATAACTGCACGTTTGCTGTTTAATAGCACCTAAATGCATTTTTTGTAACTGCACGTTTGCTGTTTAATAGCACCTAAACGCAGTTGCTATAACTGCACGTTTGCTGTTTAATAGCACCTAAACGCATTTGCTGTAACTGCACGTGTGCTGTTTAATAGCACCTAAACGCAGTTGCTATAACTGCACGTTTGCTGTTTAATAGCACCTAAATGCATTAGCTGTTACTGCACGTGTGTTGTTTAATAGCACCTAAACGCATTTGCTGTAACTGCACGTGTGCTGTTTAATAGCACCTAAACGCATTAGCTGTTACTGCACGTGTCTTGTTTAATAGCACCTAAATGCATTAGCTGTTACTGCACGCGTCTTGTTTAATAGCACCTAAATGCATTTTCTGTTACTGCACGTTTGCTGTTTAATAGCACCTAAACGCATTTGCTGTTACTGCACTTGTGCTGTATATTTTTCACTTAAACCTACTTGGAGTTTACTGCACTTGTCCTCTCCAGTTTGTACCTAAAGGTACGAGGTGTGTGTACTGATTTTGTCCTGTGCAGGCCATTAAAATGTCTGGAAGGACAACAAAGAGAGGCAGAGGGTCACGAGGGCAAGCAGGCTCTGCATCTAGAGGCAACGCTGGTGGTGGACACGGTGCATCCTCTTCAGCACGTGGCCGTGGCTGCTCATCCTTCTTTTCGGGAGCTGGCTGTGTTGAGCCTCAACATGCAGAGAAATTAGTAGAGTGGATGACCAATCCTTCCTCATCCTCCTCATCCTCTGTCACCCAGGCTGAGCTTAGTTTGTATGGCAAAGCAGCTGCCAAGGGGTCCTCTTCCCTCTGCACAATGGCATCACACAATCCTTCCCTAGTCCCACCATGTCCTCCTGAGGAGTCCCCCAAACTGTTTCAACACAGTGTTGGGTACATGCTGCATGAAGATGCGCAGCGTTTTGAAGGCTCCGATGATGGAGCACAGATAGAGGAAGGCATTGATGTGAGCCCAGAGAGAAGGGGTGCCCGAGAGGGACAGCAATCTGGCAGTGATGTTCCCCCAGCTGGAGCATACTGCCAGGTTTTCGACAGTGATGAGGAGGATGGGGATAATGAGGTCACTGACTCTACGTGGGTGCCTGATAGGAGAGGGGAGGAGGAAGAGGAGGAGGAGGAAGAGGAGGAGGAGGACGAGGCACAGGCACATCTCCAAAGAGGCAGGATGCCCTCCAGGGGCCAGCTTAAGGGTAGCACTCCAACTGCATTACATAGCAGAGCTACGCCTGGCAGGGCACTGCTTTGTCTTAACGTTTCTGCAAAAGTTCTTTGGTGTGGGCCTTTTTTGAGACATGTGCATCAGATCGCACCGTTGCTATTTGCAACATATGTCTCAAGCGTATCTCGCGTGGCCAAAACATCACCCGCTTGGGCACCACATGCTTGACCAGACATATGTCGACCTGCCATGCAGTTCGTTGGCAAGCATACCAGAAAGACCCACACCAAAGAACCAAGCGGACCTCCCCTTGCCCCTCATCAGCTGGGACCTCCAACCCCACTAGACCCTCAGTCCTCTCTGAAGCCTGCACTGATAGGACTGAAGGTGTAGAAATAGGTGTGTCACAACCTAGTAGTACATGCGGGCAATCTACTGATAGTACCAGACAAATTTTCCTGCCCCAGCTGCTGCAGCACCGAAAGAAGTACTCTCCCAGCCATCCACATGCCCAGCGGTTGAATGCTAGCTTAGCGAAATTGCTAGCACTTCAACTGCTACCTTTTCAGTTGGTAGATTCTGCCCCCTTACGTGAGTTTGTGGAATGTGCGGTACCTCAGTGGCAAGTTCCCAAACGCCACTTTTTCTCATGGAAGGCGATTCCGGCTCTCTACCGGCATGTGGAAGGCAATGTCCATGCCTCGCTGGACAGGGCGGTCAGTGGTAAGGTGCATCTTACCGCTGACTCATGGTCCAGCAGGCATGGATAGGGATGTTACCTCTTTTTCACGGCGCATTGGGTGACTCTGCTGGCAGCTGGGAAGGACGCAGGGCAAGGTACAGTAGTGTTGGAGGTTGTTCCGCCACCACGCCTCCAAAACACTACTACTGGTTGTGACACACCTCTCTCCTCCACCCCCTCCTCTTCTTTTTCCTCTGTGGCCTCTTCCTGTGCTGATGTCTCCTCGGAACCAGCCGTGCTCCATAGGCGTACGAGGGGCTACACAGGAATGCAGGCCAAGAGATGCCATGCGGTGCTAGAGCTGGTGTGCTTGGGACACAGGAACCACACTGGGGCCGAGGTTCTGTCAGCTCTGCAGGGGCAGGCTCAGAGGTGGTTGACGCCACGCCAGCTTAAGCCTGGAATGGTGGTTAGCGACAATAGCACCAACCTCCTCTCTGCCCTGCGACAGGGAAAACTGACCCATGTGCCCTGTTTTGTGCATGTCCTGAATTTGGTGGTGCAGCGGTTCTTGGACAGGTACCCGAGCTTACAGGATGTCCTGAAGCAGGCCAGGAAAGTCTGTGTGCATTTCCGGAGGTCATATAATGCCACTGCTCGGCTGACAGACCTCCAAAGGGAATACAACCTGCCCAATAACCTTCTAATCTGTGACATGCCCACCAGATGAAACTCTACATTGACCATGCTGCAGCGGCTGCACACGCAGCAGAGGGCCATCAATGAGTACCTGTGCCAATATTGCAGCAGAATTGGGTCAGGGGAACTTGTTTTTTTTCCCACGCCAGTGGGCCTTGATCAGGGATGCATGCACTGTCCTGTCACCATTTGAGGAGGCCACAAGGATGGTGAGCAGTGACAGTGCATGCATCAGTGAGACTGTCTCTCTTATTCACATGTTGGAGCACACGCTAAGTGGAATAATGGACAGAGCCCTTGAGGCAGAACAGAGGGAGGAAGAGGAGGACTTCCTTACCTCTCAAGGCCCCCTTTATCCAGACAGTGGTCCTGCTTGCCCACCTAGCACACAGGAAGAGGAGGAGGAGGAGGAGGAGGATTGTATCAGCAGCATGGAGGTGGAGCCTAGCACTCAGCATCAGCAGCAGTCTTCAAGGGATCACTTACAGTCCCAAGGAACCCATGGACTTTTACGTGGCTGGGATGAGGTGGATGAGGATCCTGTCATCCTCAGTGACCCAGAGGACTGTGCCCCAAATGCCTCAGCAAACCTACGCTGCATGGCCTCCCTGATCCTGCAATACCTGCGGATCCTCGTGTTCGTGGTATCAAGGAGAGGGATCATTACTGGCTGGCAACTCTCCTTGATCCACGTTACAAGAGTAATGTTGCGGAGCTTATCTTGCCATCGCAGAGGGAGCAGAAGATGAAATTTCTGCGGGAGGCCTTGCAGAAGGGTCTGTGCAACGCGTTCCCAGAGCATGGGGGATTACCAAATCCTGGTCCTGGAGAACATCTTGCTGAGGCTTCGGTGAGTCACAGAAAGAGCGGTGGAGAAGGTGGCTGTCTGAGCGATGCGTTCAGACAATTTTTTAGTCCAAAGCCCCAAGGTCTGACTGGTTCCAGCAACCATCGCCAGCGTCTGGTTTACATGGTGCGGGAATACCTAGAGGCAAGATCCGACTTGGACACCTTCCCCACCGAAAATACTCTGGCTTACTGGGTCTTGAGGATGGATCGCTGGCCAGAGCTTGCACAGTACGCAATTGAGCTACTGGCTTGCCCTGCATCCAGTGTTCTTTCAGAACGCACATTCAGTGCTGCTGGAGGCTTTGTGACCGAACACAGGGTGCGCCTCTCCACCGACTCCGTCGATCAACTGACCTTTATCAAAATGAATCAGGCTTGGATCAACACAAGCTACCAAGCACCTGATGCAGATGTAACTGAATAATTTTTTTGAAATGTTAGATCCCTTTGAGACTGCCTATGCTGATGCTGAGTGACTGTCCTGTTATGCTGCTGATGGAATATCCTTTTCCTCCTCACTGATCTTGCTGATAGCTAGTAATAAAATTGTTGTTTCTGGGCTCCGCCACCAGTGCCTAAGGCCCAATTTTTCTGCCCCTGTTTAACAGGGGCGTCTAATAACAATTTTTGATGCAATACTTTGCATGTGGCTCTTTGTTGCGCTTCAATTACAGTATCTGTGGGGGTTGCAGTGTTGTCTTGTGCCTAAGACCAAATTTTTCTGCCCCTGTTTAACAGGGGCGTCTAATAACAATTTTTGATACAATACTTTGCATGTGGCTCTTTGTTGCACTCCAATTACAGTATCTGTGAGGGGTTGCAGTGTTGTCTTGTGCCAAAAGCCAAATTGTTCTGCCCCTGTTTAACAGGGGCGTCTAATAACAATTTCTTGATCGTACATCACGGGACACAGAGCGCATAGTCATTACATATGGGTTATATGGGTACCTTCAGGTGTGGACACTGGTGTAATCAACTTCACAGGAAGTTCCTCCCTATATAACCCCCTCCCACTGAGAGTGCTTTAGTTTTTTCGCCAGTGTCTTAGGTGTTGGTCACGTCTAGCTGTCCCTCGGAGGTCTCGGGACCCAGGATAGCTAGCCGGATCCGTCCGAAGTGCTTCAGAGCCAAGATGTACGGTACCCGGGCCCTGCTGGAGTGGGGTTTTGCCTATAATGCCTCTCCTTGGAGGGCTGGATTCTGGGCTCCAGTGCCTTAGTCTCTTCCAAGAACTAAACGCTACTGATGCCAGGATGCTATATAGGTCCAGGGGTGTGGGTTCCTTAACACAGGACCCCGGTCCCTGAAGGTCCAAGACAATACCCACGGAGATGGGGGAAGGCTGGGCCTCTTGCATTTTGCAATACCCTGCGGCGTGGAGCAGGTAAGAGGGAACCTGCGGGACTTGGTTCGACAGTAGGTATCCCCCTGGGGGTTCTGGGTTGGCTAACAGTATGCTGGGGCATCAGCCACTATCTCCACTATGTCTGTTGAGGCAGGATGGGATTCTAATGTTTACCCAGATAATATGTAAATATATGTATACTTGTGTAAGTTATATATTTCTACTCACCCCAGGTCTGCCTGTTAACACTGATACTGCAACCCCACATGTTTTAAAGAGGAAATTGCTGGTAAAAAACTCCTGTTTCTTAGGAAGCCCATGGGGACAGCTTCCTCGCTGTGTGTGCACTACAATAAGATTAGTGCTTACCTGGTGTCTGTTGGTGCTGCATAACGCTGGTCCATGTTGTTCCTCTGCTCTGCTACCTCCATGTGGTTTCAGCGTGGTGCGCGCGATCGTGCGCGCGATTGTGCGCGCGTGTGTGCGCGCGATTGTGCGCGCGTGTGTGCGCGCGTGTGTGCGCGCGCATACGCGCGCGCGTGCACGCCGCCTTTTATAGCGTCGGCGTGCGTCGGGGGGGGGGCGGGCCAGCAGCGTCAGGGTCTGTATAAAGGAAAAACTTTTCTCTGGCTGGTCTTTCCCTCCTGGAGGCAGAGGAAGAAAGGATACAGAGCGTGCAGCTGGGTCTTTTGGCCACACAGGGACACCTAGTGGCGGTTTTGTGGATCTTCAGGTCTAGGACTTAGGTCCACTATTGACCAGAGAAAAAAAAAAAAAAAAAAAAGTTTTTTTGTTTAAAGGGACTCAGCCTTAGATCCAGCAGTATCTGAGTCTACCTTGGACTCCGGCTAACGGGCATTGGTGTGTCAATACTCACAAGTTTCCTCGGTATTGCCACCTCCCAGGCGGGTAAAAAAAAAAAAAAAAAAAAAATTTTTTTGAAAAAAAAAAAAAGAGAAATATAAAAGAAAAATAGAGAAATTAGTTCTTTTTCATTTTTCTCATACCTGCCCTCATATTGGTTACTCCTAGCTGCAACAGTCAGGTGTTGGCTATAGGGGTGACCCAAGGTTGTACAATGGCTCCAAAGGGATCTGGACCAGCCAAGGCTGCTAAAGGTGCCAAAAAGCAAAAGGGGTCTCCATCGGGGTCAGAGGATTTGGGCCAGGTTTCTACGGCCCCACCCTCGCCAGTCAAGACACCGAGTGGCATAGTACAAGAGCCATTGGGGGTGCTGGGGGCAGAGGCGGCCCCCGATCCACCCATTCCCGTTTACGTGACGGAAGAAATGCTAGCAGCCACCATGTGTGGGCTAGAGAAAAGGTTAACTGCGTTGCTTTCCCGTCCTTGCCCAAGTAGCAAGCGGGCTAGATCCCCCTCACCCAGTGTGGGGTTTTCAGATGCGGAGGTCTCCTCTTCAGAGGAACGGGACCCACAAGGGGATCAGGCAGACCCAAGTCCCGACGGTTCAGACAGGGAAAATTCCACTATAGATGAATATTTTTCGGCCTCTCAAGCGGAGGGCCTGTGGATCCAGTCTTTGACAGATATGGTTCGCACTGCCTTTAAACTTCCAGTGCCAGAACTAGTAGCCCCGGAGGTATCCTCATTGGGGTCTTTAAAGGCTCCATTAACTGGTGCATCTTTTCCAATGCACCCCCTTCTGCGGAACGTGATTTACCAGGATTGGGCTCGACCTGATAGAATCTTTGTCCCTCCTAAAAGATTCTCTATTCTCTACCCTATGGAAGAGGAATATGTAAAGAAATGGGCTCTCCCGACAGTGGACGCAGCCATTTCCTGCGTGAATAAATCCCTGACTTGTCCGGTTGAAAATGTCCATATGTTCAAGGATCCGGTCGACAAGAAATTCGAGACCCTACTGAAAGCAGCTTTCACCTCAGTAGGTGCCATGGTTCAGCCAGCAGTAGCAGCCATTGGTGTTTGTCAGGCCCTGAAGGATCAGGCAAAACATATATTAAAGGACATGCCGGCTCAGCATACTCATGAATTAGCAGAATTCCCTAGGGCTCTCTGCTTTGCAGTAGATGCTATTAAGGACTCCATCCAACAGGCATCCTGTGCATCTCTACTGATGGTTCACATGCGTCGTCTTTTGTGGCTAAAGAACTGGTCAGCAGAGGCACCCTGCAAAAAGCTTTTAGCAGGGTTTCCCTTTCATGGGGGAAGACTATTCGGGGAAGACCTAGATAAATATATCCACACCATATCAAGTGGAAAAAGTACTTCCTTACCGGTCAAGAAAAGACCGCGTGGGCCCACGTTTAAACGACAGGCCATTGCAGGCTCGGCCCCTTCGACTTCCCGTCAGTATCGACGGCCTCCCGGGCGGTCAGCAGTTAATAGCCGCCCACAGGGACAAGCCGCGGCAAACAAGAGGCCCTGGTCTCGCAAGCCGGCTAAACCAGTCATCAAATCAGATTCATGAAGGGGCGCCCCCACTCTCTTGGGTGGGGGGAAGACTTCAGTTTTTCTCCGAAGTCTGGAAGGCCAGAATTCCCGACTCTTGGGTTCGGTCCGTAATAGCCTCAGGCTACAAACTAGAGTTTCGAGAAATCCCCCCTCCTCATTTTCAGGGGTCAAGTCTTCCAAGCGACCCGTTAAAGAGGGCCTCTCTCGTAAAGGCATTGGATCGCCTCTTGCTCCAAGGAGTAATTGTAGAAGTACCAACCCAAGAAAGGGGTCTGGGATTCTACTCCAACCTTTTTGTTATACCAAAACCAAATGGCGACGTCAGGCCTATATTAGACCTCAAACGCCTAAATCGCTTTCTAAGGATTCAGACCTTTCGTATGGACTCCATACGTTCAGTGACAGCCAGCCTACATCAGGGCGACTTTCTAGCATCTATAGACATAAAGGATGCATATCTGCATGTGCCGATTTACCCAGCACATCACAAGTTTCTTCGTTTTACGATAAACCAAAGTCATTACCAGTTCATAGCCCTCCCTTTCGGGTTGGCAACAGCTCCACGGGTATTCACAAAGGTGTTAGCCCCGGTACTAGCCGTCCTAAGGACAGAAGGCATCTTGGTCCTAGCATACCTGGACGATCTCCTGGTTATCGACAGTTCAGCTTCCAACCTCAATCATGCAGTAGTCCGCACAGTGCGGCATCTAGAAGAGTTCGGGTGGATTGTGAACCAAGAAAAATCAAGGTTACAACCCACAAGACAGTTGGAATATCTAGGCTTTCGGTTAGATACAGAATGCCAGAGGGTATTTTTACCTCAAGAGAAGATCAGGTCGTTGATTCAAACGATTCAAATAGTCTTAGGCAAAAAGAAGCCGACTATTCGCCTATGCATGCGACTGCTGGGGAAGATGGTGGCCGCCTTCGAAGCAGCGCCCTACGCCCAGATCCATACCAGAATTCTGCAAGCAGCTATTCTCTCTGCTTGGAACAAGTCCATACAGGCATTAGACCGTCCATTAGTTCTTTCTTCAGAAGTCAGGCACAGCCTGTACTGGTGGCTGATCCCTCAAAAATTATCAAAAGGGAAAACCTTTTGCCCCATCTCGTGGAAAATAGTAACCACAGATGCCAGCCTAACAGGTTAGGGGGCAATCTTAGGAAAACGGACCCAGCAGGGACAGTGGTCAGAGGCAGAAAGTCTGCTTCCCATCAATGTCCTAGAGATCAGAGCTGTTCGGTTGGCCCTGGTCGCCTGGACTCTCCCCCTGCAGGGTCTGCCAGTAAGGATACAGTCCGACAATGCCACGGCGGTGGCATACATAAACCACCAGGGGGGCACAAAGAGCCTGGCGGCTCAAAGGGAAGTAAACCTAATTTTTGCATGGGCCGAAGCCCATGTACCCTGCATCTCAGCAGTGTTCATCCCAGGGATAGACAATTCTCAAGCAGATTATTTGAGTCGTCAACAGTTACTCCCGGGAGAGTGGTCTCTTCACCCCCAGGTATTCCAAGAGATTTGCCAAAGATTCGGAGTTCCCGATGTGGACATCATGGCAACAAGATTCAACAAGAAATTGGACAAATTCGTATCCCGAGCCAGGGACCCCTCGGCCTACGGGACCGATGCGTTGGTTTGCCCCTGGCACCAGTTTTCTCTCCTGTATGCGTTCCCTCCACTACAGATGATTCCCCGCCTTCTACGAAGGATCAGGGTGGAGCGCAGGCCGGTGATCCTGGTGCCCCCAGCCTGGCCCAGAAGGGCTTGGTACGCACTCATCGTGAGGATGTCAGTAAGGGCACCGTGGCCACTCCCCCTGTGCCCAGATCTGCTGTCTCAGGGCCCGATCTACCACCCTGCTTCACAGCAGCTAAATTTGATGGCTTGGCGGCTGAATCTCTAATTCTTAAGGGCAGAGGCCTCTCTGCCCAAGTCATATCTACGTTAATTCAAGCTAGAAAGCCAGTCTCTAGAAATATCTATTACAGAGTCTGGAGAACCTATGTGGAGTGGTGCGAGTCTCAAGGAGGGCATCCTCGCAAGTTTTTTTTTTGACAGGATCTTGCGATTCCTCCAGGTTGGCGTTGACAAGGGGTTGGCTCTTAGTACTCTAAAGGGGCAGGTGTCTGCCTTATCGATATGGTTTCAAAGGCCTTTGGCCACACATTCGCTTGTGAAAACCTTTTTGCAGGGGGTCTTGCATGTAAATCCCCCTATTAGAGCTCCCCTCTGCCCCTGGAATTTAAATCTGGTCTTGTCAGCTTTACAAAAGCAGCCGTTTGAACCTCTGGCAGAAATCCCTCTTGTGCTGCTAACCCGAAAGTTGGTTTTCTTGGTGGCTATGGCTTCGGCCAGAAGGGTCTCCGAGCTGGCAGCCTTGTCTTGCAGGGAACCGTACCTTATTCTGCATAAGGACAGAGTGGTTCTGCGGCCTCAGCCTTCTTTCCTTCCTAAGGTCATATCCAGTTTTCACTTGAATCAGGACCTAGTCCTACCATCCTTCTTTCCTACTCCCCAGTCCAGAGAGGAAAGATTGCTTCATACTTTGGATGTAGTCCGAGCCATGAGAGTTTATCTCAAGGCTACAGAAAAGATTCGGAAAACAGATGTGCTTTTCATTCTTCCGGATGGCCCCAAGAAGGGTCAGCCGGCTGCCAAGTCTTCCTTGGCTAGGTGGATTAAGCAGCTGATTTTTCAGGCCTATGGTCTGAAGCGCGTTCCACCGCCCTTATCAGTTAAGGCCCATTCTACGAGGGCCATGAGTGCCTCTTGGGCGGCACACCATCAGATCTCTATGGCACAGGTTTGCAGAGCGGCAACCTGGTCTTCCGTACATACGTTTACTAAATTTTATAAGTTGGACGTCCCAAAGACTGCGGACGCAGCATTTGGGCAGGCGGTCCTACGGGCAGCAGTATAGAATCCTCTGGCCCGGTTCACGCCCCCTTTTTTCTGTTGGTGGAGCTATTTTACCTCCTGATATAGTTTCTGTTTGGCTATTTTTGGCCTTACGGTCTCCCTCCCTTCATGGAGCATTGCTTTGGGACATCCCATATGTAATGACTATGCGCTCTGTGTCCCGTGATGTACGATCAAGAAAAAGGGATTTTTAATAACAGCTTACCTGTAAAATCCTTTTCTTGGAGTACATCACGGGACACAGAGCTCCCACCCCTCTTTTTGGGGAACATTGTGTAACCTCAGAGAAATTGCTTGCTACAAAACTAAAGCACTCTCAGTGGGAGGGGGTTATATAGGGAGGAACTTCCTGTGAAGTTGATTACACCAGTGTCCACACCTGAAGGTACCCATATAACCCATATGTAATGACTATGCGCTCTGTGTCCCGTGATGTACTCCAAGAAAAGGATTTTACAGGTAAGCTGTTATTAAAAATCCCTTTTTTTGATGCAATACTTTGCATGTGGCTCTTTGTTGCGCTCCAATTACAGTATCTGTGAGGGGTTGCAGTGTTGTGTTGTGCCTAAGGCCAAATTTTTCTGCCCCTGTTTAACAGGGGCATCTAATAACAATTTTTGATGCAATACTTCGCATGTGGCTCTTTGTTGCGCTTCAATTACAGTATCTGTGAGGGGTTGCAGTATTGTCTTGTGCCTAAGGCCAAAATTTTCTGCCCCTGTTTAACAGGGACGTCTAATTAATTTTTGATGCAATACTTTGCATGTGGCTCTTTGTTGCGCTCCAATTACAGTATGACATGGTTCAATATTCTACTTAACAAACCTACAGTCCTTGTCTTGTTTGCACCGCCTGTATACTGCTGTTCAAAGTATATAGGGCCAAAGGGTCTTGTCAGGGCCGATCCTCGCTATAGACTCACTATGCAAGAAGCTTAGGGCCCCGCAAAGCTGCAAAGGGCCCCCCAAATTACTAGAGGCCCCGCCTGGTGAGAAGTCATTTTCGCCCCCTCACCCCGCTTCTAAACTCGCTGGCTGAGTAATTTCCGATAGCAGAACACCCCCTTCCCCCGCTTCTCAACTTTCTTTAACCACTTAAGACCCGGACCAATACGCTGGCAAATGACCCAAGGGGTTTTTGCGATTCGGCACTGCGTCGCTTTAACAGACAATTGCGCGGTCGTGCGACGTGGCTCCCAAACAAAATTTGCGTCCTTTTTTTCCCACAAATAGAGCTTTCTTTTGGTGGTATTTGATCACCTCTGCGGTTTTTATTTTTTGCGCTTTAAACAAAAATAGAGCGACAATTTAAAAAAAAATGCAATATTTTTTACTTTTTGCTATAATAAATTGCCCCCAAAAATATATAAAAAAACATTTTTTTTCCTCAGTTTAGGCCGATACGTATTCTTCTACATATTTTTGGTAAAAAAAATCGCAATAAGCGTTTATCGGTTGGTTTTCGCAAAATTTATAGCGTTTACAAAATAAGGGATAGTTTTATTGCATTTTTATTAATTATTTTTTTTTTTACTACTAATAGCGGCGATCAGCGATTTTTTTCGTGACTGCGACAATATGGCGGACACTTCGGACAATTTTTACACATTTTTGGGACAATTGTCATTTTCACAGCAAAAAATGCATTTAAATTGCATTGTTTACTGTGGAAATGACAGTTGCAGTTTGGGAGTTAACCACAGGTGGCGCTGTAGGGAATGTGTACCTAATGTGTGTGTTTACTACTGTAGGGGGGTGTGGCTGTAGGTGTGACGTCATCGATCGCGTCCCCCTATTACAGGGATGACGCGATCGATGCTCCGGCCACAGAGAAGCACGGGGAAGCCGTGTGTACACACGGCTCTCCCCGTTCTTCCGCTCCAGGGACGGATCGCCGCACTGCAGCGGCGATCGGGTCCGCGAATCCCGCGGTCCCGGTCCTGGAGCTTCGGACCGGGTCGCGGGGGCGCGCCCGCGACCCACGGCTGGGTACTAAAACCAACGTATATATACGTTGATGTGCCCAGCCGTGCCATTCTGCCGACGTAAATCTGCAGGAGGCGGTCCTTAAGTGGTTAATGTGACATGTCACTGTCGTCAGCGCCCCCCGCTTCTCATTTTGAATGTGCCATGTCATTTTGCTTAGGGCCCCAGGGAGGTCAGGATTGGCACTGGGTCTTGTAATGACCTGGGGGGAGTGGTGGCGGGGAAACTCATGCTATTTTTTTTAAATGATGTGTATCCATATTGCAGGGACCAAACATTACATTAAAGCCGCAAGCAGTATTAAATTTATTTTTTCTTATAGTAATCTCATGTTGTGCAGGGACGTGCCACTACTATAGACACCCAGCAGGTACGATATTTAAAGGAATTTTTCATTTTTTTTTTCACTTTAAGCTGTATTAAAATCGCTGCTCCAGAAAAAACTGCCGTTTTTAAAACCTTTTTTTCCATTGATACATGTTCCCTGGGGCAAGACCCGGGTTCTTAAAGATGTTTTCCAACAATAAATTGAATATTGGTCTTTAAAATTATCTTTTTTTAATTCGAATGTTCGAGTCCCATATACTTCAATGGGGTTCTAAATGTTTGCGCGAACGGTCGGTCTGTTCAACGGTTCTGGTGCGAACCGAACGCGGGGGTGTTCGGCTCATCCCTACTTGGAACCACTCGGAAGCACTCAAAAATACTCGGAAATACTTAGTTCCCAAGGGTTTCTGAGATCAGCCGAGCTGTCCCAGAGTATTTCTGAGGCTCTCCTGCACCCCCTAGCTCTGACCACATGCGGTACTGCATGTCATAGAAGTCAATGCGAAAGGAATTATCTTAGTTTCCATTGACTTCTATGGGGAAACTCGCATTTATATGCGAGTGCTTTGGATTACAAGCATTCTCCTGGAACGAATTATACTCATAATCCGAGGTTCCACTGTATATTGGTCAATCCTACTTATACTGTATGTCCTACTTGTTTATTTTGACTAATTTAGTCTAAGCCTGTCTATCTTAGTAGATTTATGAATTGTTATTGTTTTCTAGGTGAAACAACTCTAAGTCATCAGAATGTTTTCGGAGGCGTTCCTTAGTACCGTCATGTTTGAGAAGGAGATGGACGGTATCTCTGGGCAGGATGAAGCACACAATAGGATTTCCCTGAGTCGTCCCCATTACAATGTGCACCATGCAGAGGAACACCATTCCTGTAAGGTGACATCCACTGGGTGCCATGAGGAGGAGCGTCACTGCCATAAATGGAATTCTGTTTTATCTTCATCCCAAGCCATGACCATTCCCAGCAGAGATGCGGTGGCCACTAGCGGTAGTCTGGACTTGTACACCTCCTGGTCCAGCAACTATGCAAGCCTCTACAAAAATTATCCAGACCTTCACATTGGAGGAGACCACATACTGAAGAAGAAGGACTCTGGCTGTGTCCTGGAGTGCGAGGATGGCCCAGTGTTGCTCTCAGTGGATATTGACAGCAGTAGTCCTCCTACTGACCTCCTGGAAGGACCTCCAGAAGAAGGTGTTCTAAACAGTGAGGACGGCAATGTCTTACAATCCTCCCCCTTTTCCAACTCTGTCCTCAATGGCTTCCTGGAGAAAAAGATGCAGGAGCTCTACAAACAATGCTTTGAGGAGACTCTGCTGACCAACGGTTCCCCCAACCCCAGGTGGCCGTACGTCCTCATGGTCAACCTCAACCAGATGAGTCTGATGGTTTCCCAGGAGCAGAACATGGACCAGGCGAGGGCCAGAGAGGCTATTCTGCAGTACCTGTGCAGTGCCGCCAGCTCAGAGTTTGTTACCCCCATCCTCCACATCTCTGGTCAAGACAACAAGAAGAGATCCAGCACTTTGTCAAAAAAGCTCCGCCCTTAAAAAAAGCCATTTTGCACACAATGAAGGGTAATGCTCTGGTGGCATTGTGACTAGAGGTCAGAACTGGATTAATTCAAAAACCTTTCCTTTAGAAGGGTGTAGAAGGACCTCTGCATCTTCTCAAGCAGCTGCACATAGTCATCAACCAGGACATAAAGACCTGAACATCAGGGGGAACCTCCCAGTGGCGTACTAAGTTGGGGGCGGGCTTCACCAGGGTGCCACACACTGGGGGGTGTCAGGCCGGCGCCCCCCCCCCCGGCGACTGAAGCAGCGACAGCGCCGTGGAGTGACAGTTGGCAAATAAGAGCTGCAGGGAGACTCCAGGACCTCCTTAACCACAGCAAATATAATCTAAAGCTGCACAATGAACTCAATGAACATTTACTGTACATATTCTGTGCTGTGTAATGAGCAGGGGCGGACTGACAACTCATGGGGCCCCCGGGGCAATAGGAGATTATGGGGCCTCCGGGCAATAGGAGATTATGGGGCCCCCAGGCAATAGGAGATTATGGGGCCCCCGGGCAATAGGAGAATATGGGGCCCCCGGCAATAGATTATGGGGCCACACAGTACACACACACACATACAGCATACATACACAGTATACTAGGGTGACCACATTTCCAAACTGCCATTCAGGGACACCCCCCTTCCAAAAAAAAATATAACTTTTTATAAAAAAAAAATTGTAAACCCCCCCCCATGGTTTTCACTGGTTCATACTGGTAGTCCTTCACTAGTTGGGGGGGGGGGGGGGTCGCATCTTTATCTCTGAAGGGCTCATGGTGGGACCTGTAGTCCTTCACTTTTGGGGGTCACATTCCCCCCAAAAGTGAAGGACTACAAGTCCCAGCATGAACTCCTAATATCTAAAGATGTGACCCCCCCCAATTTGAAGAACTACAGCACCCAGCATGAAACCTCTAAGATCTAAGGGTGTGATCCCATAGATTTCACAGGTTTATGCTGGGACCTGTAGTTCTTGCCTATTTGGGGGGCAGGGGGTCTCACATCTTCAGCTCAGGGGGGGGGGGTCATGCTGGGACCTGTAGTCCCTAACTTTGGGGAGGTCACACCCCCCCAAAGTAAAGGATTACAAATCCCAGCATGAACCGATTAAATCTAAAGATGTGACCCCCCACATTTTGAAACTCCCAGCATGAACCCATGAGATCTAAGGGTGTGACCTGTGTCAGTTTCATTCCGGGGAACACTGTATTGTCCCAGAGTGAAGGTGCCTGGGACAGACCCCTTGTGCTGTGCTGATAATCAATGTTCTGATTATCAACACCGAACACCCCCCCCCCCCCCAACAGGGAGAGCCGCAGATCAGCTCTCTCTGTCAGCGTAAACGGAGGAAAGCCAGTAACTGGCACTTCCTGGTTCACGCGATGATCAGCTGTGATTGGTCACAGCTGATCATGTGGTAAGAAGCCTCTGTCAGAGGCTCCATACCACGATTGGAGTGACACACCGCACCTCCGATCGCCGCACTGCGCACCCTCGCCATCTCTGTTATCCTGATCACGTCATATGACATCCGGTCAGGATAATACAACCACTTTGCCGCTGTCATTTAGCTATACGGTAGGCGGCAAGTGGTTAAAGCAGAACTTTACCTATCATAACAACTTATTATTATCATTATACAGGATTTATATAGCGCCAACAGTTTGCGCATCACTTTACAATATAAAGGGAGACGATACAGAAACAATACAATACAAGAGGTTTAGGAGGGCCTTGCTCCTGGGAGCTTACAATCTAATAGGGAGGGACTGGTGGAACAAAAGGTAGTAACTGAGGGATGAACTGATGGGAGAAATAGAAGATACAGTTATTAGCTGAAGGCAGGATAGGCCTCCCTGAAGAGATACGTTTTCATGGAAAGTAGAGAGAATAGGAGATGGCTGGACAGATTGGGGTAGGGAGTTCCAGAGGATGGGAGAGGCTATAGAGAAGTCCTGGAGGCAAGCACGGGAGGAGAAGACAAGGGAGCTAGAGAAAGGGAGGTCTTGGGAGGAGCAAAGAGGTTTGGATGATATTTGGAGACAAGATTGGTAATATAGCTCAGGGAAGAGTTGTAAAGGGCTTTGTATGTTATTGTTAATGTTTTGAATTTTATTTGTTGGGCAATCGGAAGCAAGTGGAGTGATTGGCAGAGAGGAATGGGGAGACACTGAATGCTAATGTACATGAATCTGGCAGCAGCTTTCATGATTGACTGAAGAGGGGATAGCCTATAGAGAGGAAGGCCAATGAGGAGGGAGTTACAGTAGTCAAGGCCAGAGATGACATAGATGATATATCTACAAGGTGGGCCATTTATATGGATACACCGGGTGGGCCATTTATATGGATACACCGGGTGGGCCATTTATATGGATACACCTTAATAAAATGGGAATGGTTGGTGATATTAACTTCCTGTTTGTGGCACATTAGTATATGGGAGGTGGGAAACTTTTCAAGATGGGTGGTGACCATGGCGTCCATTTTGAAGTCGGCCATTTTGAATCCAACTTTTGTTTTAAGCTACGGATACTGGAAGCCTGTGCTAGCATTTCTCCTGCGGTGTTGCTATCAGTGTGTGAAGAGTGGGAGAAGAGGGTTGCATTGACAATCCAACACAATAAGCAGCACATTGAACACATTTTATAAGTGGTCAGAAACTTGTAAATAACTCATGAAAGAATAAAGTTAAGTTAAAACCAAGCACACCATTGTTTTTCTTGTGAAATTCCCAATGAGTTTGATGTGTCACATGACCCTATTTCTATTGAAAAATCGAAAGTTGGATTCAAAATGGCCGACTTCAAAATGGCTGCCATGGTCACCACCCATCTTGAAAAGTTTCTCCCCTCACATATACTAATGTGCCACAAACAGGAAGTTAATATCACCAACCATTCCCATTTTATTAAGGTGTATCCGTATAAATAGGGCCCACCCTGTATATATAGATAAAACAGACTCGTAGTACATTTACATGTCATAATTACCCGGAGCACTGCTATATATTTGGAGAGGCTTTGGTGCTGTGGTATGGTGCCTGTCCTATGTGCGCCAGGCCCAGGGTTCGATACCCATTAGGTCCATGTAGGCAGATGTCACTTGACGTGGCCATCTCTCCAACATTTTAAACCCCTAAAATTTACCCTTTTTTGCCCAAATTCACACTACTTCCCCAAAATTCTACAAAATCACACCTTTTCACAACAAAAATACGCACAAAAACAATTGCGCGCTCGTCGTGCCACGTGGCTCCCAAACAAAATTCACCTCTTTTTTTTTACACCCAAATAGACCTTTCTTTAAGGCTGCATTCACACCTGAGCGTAGCGTTTTGCCGCGATATTTGCACCGTTTTTTACAGCGATTTGTCGCAATTTTTGCGCCGTTTTTTACCGCGTTTTGCTGCAAATTTTGATAGGTCACCAATGTTAAAAAACAGAAAAATGCCCAAATACGCTCAATTCGAGCGACACAAAAGGGTCCAGAACTTGTTTGAGCTTCAGGCGTTCAGCGTCAGGCGTTTTGGAGCGGAGATGTGAACCCTCTCCATTGAGAACAATGGATTTTTTCCCCTCTAGCATTTTGGAGCTTCATGCTTCAGGCGACAAAACCCTCAGGTGTGAATGCAGCCTAAGTGCTATTGGATGATTTTTTTGCGCTATAAACAAAAATAGAGCCACAGTTTTGAAAAAAATATCAATATTTTAATTTTTTTCTTTTTGCTACAACAAATATCCCCCAAAAAATCTATAACGTTTTTTTTTACACAGTTTAGGCCGATAGATATTCTGCTACATACTTTTGTTAAAAAAAATCCGCAATAAGCGTATATTAATTGGTTTGCACTAGGGTTGTCCCAATACCGATACTAGTATCGGTAGCGGGACCGATGCCGAGTATTTGCGGGAGTACTTGTACTCCCGCAAATACCCCCGATACCAAAATAGAATACTTCCCCCCCATATTGCAGCCATGTCCTGTCCCTCATACCTGTAGATATGATGTCGCCGCTGCCGCATACCGCTGTTAATTCCCCTGCATTATAGCGTAGCGCGCATTACAACCTTTCGTTTTGAATACTTGTAATGCCCGCGCCGCCATGTATAGACACTCCCCTTCTCGGGATTGGACGGATCCATCCAATCCCGAGCAAGGGGGAGTGTCTATGCACAAATCCGCGTATAGACACTTCCCCTTTGCTCGGGATTGGACGGATCCCTCCAATCCCGAGAAGGGGAGTGTCTATACATGGCGGCGCGGGCATTACAAGAATTCAGAACGAAAGCTTGTAATGCGCGCTATGCTATAATGCAGGGGGATTAACGGCGGTATGCGGCGGCGGCGGCATCATATCTACAGGTATGAGGGACAGGATATGGCTGCAATATGGGGGACATACATGGCTGCAATATGGGGGACATACATGGCTGCATATGTGGGGGACATACATGGCTGCATATGTGGGGTACATACGTGGCTGCATATGTGGGGGACATACATGGCTGCATATGTGGGGGACATACATGGCTGCATATGTGGGGGACATACATGGCTGCATATGTGGGGGACATACATGGCTGCAATATGGGGGACATACATGGCTGCATATGTGGGGGACATACATGGCTGCATATGTGGGGGACATACATGGCTGCAATATGGGGGACATACATGGCTGCATATGTGGGGGACATACATGGCTGCATATGTGGGGGACATACATGGCTGCATATGTGGGGGACATACATGGCTGCAATATGTGGGGGACATACATGGCTGCAATATGTGGGGGACATGGCTGCATTTGGGGACACATTTAAAAAAAGTATCGGTATTCGGTATCGGCGACTACTTGAAAAAAAGTATCGGTACTTGTACTCGGTCCTAAAAAAGTGGTATCGGGACAACCCTAGTTTGCACAAAAGTTATAGCGTCTACAAAATAGGGGATAGATTTATTGATTTTTTTTTTTTAACTAGTAATGGCGGCCATCTGCGATTTTTATTGTGACCGTGACATTGCGGCGGACAGATCGGCCACTTTTGACACATTTTTGGGACCATTCACATTTATACAGCTATTAGTGCAATAAAACTGCTCTGGTTACTGTGTAAATGTGACTGGCAGGGAAGGAGTTAACACTAGGGGGTTAAATATATTTCCTAGTGAGTGATTTTAACTGTAGGGGGAGGGGACTCACAAGGGGAGGAGACCGATGTGTGTTCCTCTGTACTGTGAACACACATCGTTCTCCTCACCTGACAGGACCGTGGATCTATATGTTTACACACACAGATCCATGGTCCTGCCTTGGTCGTGGGCAATCGCGCGTGCCCGGTGGACATCGTGGCTGCCGGACACCGGGTCCTGAGCGATGCCGCGCCCCCCCCCCCCAGGGGGCCGGGAAACCCAGGACGTCATATGATGTCCACCCAGGTTGGGAGATCCCATCTGTGGACGTCATATGACAATGGGCGGGTAGGGAAGTGCCTAAAAGAGGTGGTGACATGTCGACAAAAAAAAGGGGTGGGACATACTCCATGGACCACGGGGTAATTTTTCTGCAATCGCCTTTCTTTGCCTCCTATCTGCCTGTCACCTGCCCTATGAAGAGCGATCACTTTTCAGAGGGCCAGCAAGGTCTGGTGTCGGTGCAAGCGTAGATGGGTTTTTCAGAGGCCTTTTCCACATGTTTGTACCCATGACTTATAGTTAGCGTGACCACTTTTCCAAACTGCCATTCAGGGACACCCCCCTTCCTAAGAAAAGATAACTTTTTATAAAAAAAATTGTGACCCCCCCATTGTTTTTCACCGGTTCATCCTGATAGTCCTTCACTAGTTGGGGGGGTCGCATCTTTATCTCTGAGGGGTTCATGGTGGGACCTGTAGTCCTTCACTTTTGGGGGTCACATTCCCCCCAAAAGTGAAGGACTACAAGTCCCAGCATGAACTTCTAATATCCAAAGATGTAACCCCCCCCCCCAAATTTGAAGGACTACAACACCCAGCATGAAACCCCTGAGATCTAAGGGTGTGATCCCATAGATTTCACAGGTTTATGCTGGGACCTGTAGTTCTTGACTATTTGGGGGGCAAGGGGTCTCACATCTTCAGCTCAGGGGGGGGGGTTCATGCTGGGACCTGTAGTCCTTAACTTTGGGGAGGTCACACCCCCCCCCCCCCAAAGTAAAGGATTACAAATCCCAGCATGAACCGATGATATCTAAAGATGTGATCCCCCCCCCCCCCATTTTGAAACTCCCAGCATGAACCCATGAGATCTAAGGGTGTCACCCGAAAGATTTCACAGATCTATGCAGGGACCTGTAGTTCTTCACTAGTTTGGGGGGGGGACATCTTAAGCTCTGAGGGGTTCATGCTGTGACCTGTGTCAGTTTAATTCCGGGACACTGTATTGTCCCAGAGTGAAGGTGCCCGGGACAGACCTGCAGAATGCGGGACTGTCCCGGGCAATCCAGGGCACGTGGTCACCCTTGTGCTGTGCTGATAATCAATGTCCTGATTATCAACACAGACCCCCCCCCAACAGGGAGAGCCGCAGACCAGCTCTCCCTGTCAGCGTAAACAGAGGAAAGCCGGTAACTGGCACTTCCTGGTTCACGCGATGATCAGCTGTGATTGGTCACATCTGATCATGTGGTAAGAAGCCTCTGTCAGAGGCTCCATACCACGATTGGAGTGACACACCGCACCTCCGATCGCCGCACTGCGCGCCCTCGCCGTCTCTGTTATCCTGATCACGTCATATGACGTCCGGTCAGGATAATACAACCAATTTGCCGCTGTCATTTTGCAATACGGTGGGCGGCAAGTGGTTAAAGCAGAACTTTACCTATCATAACAACTTATTATTATCATTATACAGGATTTATATAGCGCCAACAGTTTGCGCATCGCTTTACAATATAAAGGGAGACGATACAGAAACAATACAATTCAATACAAGGGGTTTAGAAGGGCCTTGCTCCTGGGAGCTTACAACCTAATAGGGAGGGACTGGTGGAACAAAATGTAGTAACTGAGGGATGAACTGATGGGAGAAATAGAAGATACAGTTATTAGCTGAAGGCAGGATAGGCCTCTGTAAAGAGATGAGTTTTCATGGAAAGTAGAGAGAATAGGAGATAGCTGGACAGATTGGGGTAGGGAGTTCCAGAGGATGGGAGAGGCTATGGAGAAGTCCTGGAGGCAAGCATGGGAGGAAAAGACAAGGGAGCTAGAGAGCGGGAGGTCTTGGGAGGAGCAAAGAGGTTTGGGTGATATTTGGAGACAAGATTGGTGATATAGCTCAGGGAAGAGTTGTAAAGGGCTTTGTATGTTATTGTTAATGTTTTGAATTTTATTTGTTGGGCAACGGGAAGCAAGTGGAGTGATTGGCAGAGAGGAATGGGGAGACACTGAACGCTAAGGTACATGAATCTGGCAGCAGCTTTCATGATTGACTGAAGAGGGGATAGCCTATAGAGAGGAAGACCAATGAGCAGGGAGTTACAGTAGTTACAGGAGTAACAGGCCAGAGTTACAGTAACAGGGAGTTACAGGCCAGAGATGACATAGATGATATATCTACAGGGTGGGCCATTTATATGGATACACTGGGTGGGCCATTTATATGGATACCCCGGGTGGGCCATTTATATGGATACACCGGGTGGGCCATTTATATGGATACACCGGGTGGGCCATTTATATGGATACACCGGGTGGGCCATTTATATGGATACACCGGGTGGGCCATTTATATGGATACACCTTAATAAAATGGGAATGGTTGGTGATATTAACTTCCTGTTTGTGGCACATTAGTATATGGGAGGTGGGAAACTTTTCAAGATGGGTGGTGACCATGGCGTCCATTTTGAAGTCGGCCATTTTGAATCCAACTTTTGTTTTAAACTACGGATACTGGAAGCCTGTGCTAGCATTTCTCCTGCGGTGTTGCTATCAGTGTGTGAAGAGTGGGAGAAGAGGGTTGCATTGACAATCCAACACAATGGGCAGCACATTGAACACATTTTATAAGTGATCAGAAACTTGTAAATAACTCATCAAAGAATAAAGTTACATTAAAACCAAGCACACCATTGTTTTTTTTGTGAAATTCCCAATGAGTTTGATGTGTCACATAACCCTCTTTCTATTGAAAAAACAAAAGTTGGATTCAAAATGGCCGACTTCAAAATGGCCGCCATGATCACCACCCACCTTGAAAAGTTTCTCCCCTCACATATACTAATGTGCCACAAACAGGAAGTTAATATCACCAACCATTCCCATTTTATTAAGGTGTATCCATATAAATAGGACCCACCCTATATATATATAGAAAAAACAGACTCGCGGTACATTAACATGTCATAATTACCCGGAGCACTGTTCTATACTTGGAGAGGCTTTGGAGCTGTGGTATGGTGCCTGTCCTATGTGCGCCAGGCCCAGGGTTCGATACCCATTAGGTCCATGTAGGCAGATGTCACTTGACGTGGCCATCTCTCCAACATTTTAAACTCCTAAAATTTACCCTTTTTTGCCCAAATTCACACTACTTCCCCAAAATTCTACAAAATCACAACCTTTTCACAACAAAAATACGCACAATAACAATTGCGCGCTCGTCGTGCCACGTGGCTCCCAAACAAAATTCACCTCTTTTTTTTTTAAACCCAAATAGACCTTTCTTTAAGGCTGCATTCACACCTGAGCGTAGCGTTTTGCCGCGATATTTGCACCGTTTTTCACAGAGATTTGTCGCTATTTTTGCGCCGTTTTTTACCGCGTTTTGCTGCAAATTTTGATAGGTCACCAATGTTAAAAAACAGAAAAACGCCCAAATACGCTTAATTCGAGCGTCACAATAGGTTCCAGAACTTGTTTGAGCTTCAGGCGTTCGGCGTCAGGCGTTTTGGAGCGGAGATGTGAACCATCTCCATTGAGAATAATGGATTTTTTTCCCTCTAGCATTTTGGAGCTTCATGCTTCAGGCGACAAAACGCTCAGGTGTGAATGCAGTCTAAGGCTCCATTCACATCTGAGCGACAAAACACCGGTCGCCCGTCGCTCTTGTCGCTCGAGATGTGAAATAACATTGCGGTCTATGGAGATGGTTTACATCTCCACGCCTGTCGCCTGAAAAAAAGTCCCGGACCCTTTTTTTCAGGCGACATTGGCGTTCCCTCATAGACCGCAATGTTAAAGAAAGATTAAACTTTTTATTTTTTTCTACAGGCGGCAAGATAAGCCGCGTACGTGGCGTATCGTGTCGCCTAGGTGTGAATGGAGCCTAAGTGCTATTGGATGATTTTTTGTGCTATAAACAAAAATAGAGCCACAGTTTTGAAAAAAATATCAATATTTTAATTTTTTTCTTTTTGCTACAACAAATATCCCCAAAAAATCTATAACATTTTTTTTTTACACAGTTTAGGCCGATAGGTATTCTGCTACATACTTTTGGTAAAAAGAAATTGCAATAAGCGTATATTAATTGGTTTGCACAAAAGTTATAGCGTCTACAAAATAGGGGATAGATTTATTGAATTTTTTTTTTTTTACTAGTAATGGCGGCCATCTGCGATTTTTATTGTGACCGTGACATTGCGGCGGACAGATCGGCCACTTTTGACACATTTTTGGGACCATTCACATTTATACAGCGATTAGTGCTATAAAACTGCTCTGGTTACTGTCTAAATGTGACTGGCAGGGAAGGAGTTAACACTAGGGGGTTAAATATGTTTCCTAGTGAGTGATTTTAACTGTAGGGGGAGGGGACTCACAAGGGGAGGAGACCGATGTGTGTTCCTCTGTACTGTGAACACACATCGGTCTTCTCACCTGACAGGACCGTGGATCTATATGTTTACACACACAGATCCACCACGGTCCTGCCGTGGTCGTGGGCAATCGCGGGTGCCCGGCGGACATCGCGGCCGCCGAACACCGGGTCCTGAGCGATGCCGCGCCCCCCCAGGTGGCCGGGAAACCCAGGACGTCATATGATGTCCACCCAGGTTGGGAGATCCCATCTGTGGACGTCATACAGTGCGGAAAATAAGTATTTGAACACCCTGCTATTTTGCAAGTTCTCCCACTTGGAAATCATGGAGGGGTCTGAAATTGTCATCGTAGGTACATGTCCACTGTGAGAGACATAATCAAAAAAAAAAAATTCCAAAAAATCACAATGTATGATTTTTTAACTATTTATTTGTATGATACAGCTGCAAAGAAGTATTTGAACACCTGTCTATCAGCTAGAATTCTGACCCTCAAAGACCTGTTAGTCTGCCTTTAAAATGTCCACCTCCACTCCATTTATTATCCTAAATTAGATGCACCTGTTTGAGGTCATTAGCTGCATAAAGACACCTGTCCACCCCATACAACCAGTAAGAATCCAACTACTAACATGGCCAAGACCAAAGAGCTGTCCAAAGACACTAGAGACAAAATTGTACACCTCCACAAGGCTGGAAAGGGCTACGGGGAAATTGCCAAGCAGCTTGGTGAAAAAAGGTCCACTGTTGGAGCAATCATTAGAAAATGGAAGAAGCTAAACATGACTGTCAATCTCCCTCGGACTGGGGCTCCATGCAAAATCTCACCTCGCGGGGTCTCAATGATCCTAAGAAAGGTGAGAAATCAGCCCAGGACTACACGGGAGGAGCTGGTCAATGACCTGAAAAGAGCTGGGACCACCGTTTCCAAGGTTACTGTTGGTAATACACTAAGACGTCATGGTTTGAAATCATGCATGGCACGGAAGGTTCCCCTGCTTAAACCAGCACATGTCAAGGCCCGTCTTAAGTTTGCCAATGACCATTTGGATGATCCAGAGGAGTCATGGGAGAAAGTCATGTGGTCAGATGAGACCAAAATATAACTTTTTTGGTCATAATTCCACTAACCATGTTTGGAGGAAGAAGAATGATGAGTACCATCCCAAGAACACCATCCCTACTGTGAAGCATGGGGGTGGTAGCATCATGCTTTGGGGGTGTTTTTCTGCACATGGGACAGGGCGACTGCACTGTATTAAGGAGAGAATGACCGGGGCCATGTATTGCGAGATTTTGGGCAACAACCTCCTTCCCTCAGTTAGAGCTTTGAAGATGGGTCGAGGCTGGGTCTTCCAACATGACAATGACCCGAAGCACTTACCCAGGATAACCAAGGAGTGGCTCTGTAAGAAGCATATCAAGGTTCTGGCGTGGCCTAGCCAGTCTCCAGACCTAAACCCAATAGAGAATCTTTGGAGGGAGCTCAAACTCTGTGTTTCTCAGCGACAGCCCAGAAACCTGACTGATCTAGAGAAGATCTGTGTGGAGGAGTGGGCCAAAATCCCTCCTCCAGTGTGTGCAAACCTGGTGAAAAACTACAAGAAACGTTTGACCTCTGTAATTGCAAACAAAGGCTACTGTACCAAATATTAACATTGATTTTCTCAGGTGTTCAAATACTTATTTGCAGCTGTATCATACAAATAAATAGTTAAAAAAATCATACATTGTGATTTCTGGAATTTTTTTTTTTGATTATGTCTCTCACAGTGGACATGCACCTACGATGACAATTTCAGACCCCTCCATGATTTCCAAGTGGGAGAACTTGCAAAATAGCAGGGTGTTCAAATACTTATTTTCCGCACTGTATGACAATGGGCGGGTAGGGAAGTATCTCTGAGGGGTTCATGGTGGGACCTGTAGTCCTTCACTTTTGGGGGTCACATTCCACCCAAAAGTGAAGGACTACAAGTCCCAGCATGAACTTCTAATATCCAAAGATGTAACCTCCCCCCCCAATTTGAAAGACTACAACATCCAGCATGAAACCCCTGAGATCTAAGGGTGTGATACCATAGATTTCACAGGTTTATGCTGGGACCTGTAGTTCTTGACTATTTGGGGGGCAGGGGGTCTCACATCTTCAGCTTAGGGGGGGGGGGGGTTCATGCTGGGACCTGTAGTCCTTAACTTTGGGGAGGTCACACCCCCCCAAGTAAAGAATTACAAATCCCAGCATGAACCGATGATATCTAAAGATGTGAGCCCCCCCCCCATTTTGAAACTCCCAGCATGAACCCATGAGATCTAAGGGTGTGACCTGAAAGATTTCACAGATCTATGCTGGGACCTGTAGTTCTTCACTAGTTTGGGGGGGGTGTCACATCTTAAGCTCTGAGGGGTTCATGCTGTGACCTGTGTCAGTTTCATTCCGGGACACTGCATTGTCCCAGAGTGAAGGTGCCCGGGACAGACCTGCAGAATGCGGGACTGTCCCGGGCAATCCAGGGCACGTGGTCACCCTTGTGCTGTGCTGATAATCAATGTCCTGATTATCAACACAGACCACCCCCCCCCCCCCCTAACAGGGAGAGCCGCAGACCAGCTCTCCCTGTCAGCGTAAACAGAGGAAAGCCGGTAACTGGCACTTCCTGGTTCACGCGATGATCAGCTGTGATTGGTCACATCTGATCATGTGGTAAGAAGCCTCTGTCAGAGGCTCCATACCACGATTGGAGTGACACACCGCACCTCCGATCGCCGCACTGCGCGCCCTCGCCGTCTCTGTTATCCTGATCACGTCATATGACGTCCGGGCGGCAAGTGGTTAAAGCAGAACTTTACCTATCATAACAACTTATTATTATCATTATACAGGATTTATATAGCGCCAACAGTTTGCGCATCGCTTTACAATATAAAGGGAGACGATACAGAAACAATACAATTCAATACAAGGGGTTTAGGAGGGCCTTGCTCCTGGGAGCTTACAACCTAATAGGGAGGGACTGGTGGAACAAAAGGTAGTAACTGAGGGATGAACTGATGGGAGAAACAGAAGATACAGTTATTAGCTGAAGGCAGGATAGGCCTCCCTGAAGAGATGAGTTTTCATGGAAAGTAGAGAGAATAGGAGATGGCTGGACAGATTGGGGTAGGGAGTTCCAGAGGATGGGAGAGGCTATGGAGAAGTCCTGGAGGCAAGCATGGGAGGAAAAGACAAGGGAGCTAGAGAGCGGGAGGTCTTGGGAGGAGCAAAGAGGTTTGGGTGATATTTGGAGACAAGATTGGTGATATAGCTCAGGGAAGAGTTGTAAAGGGCTTTGTATGTTATTGTTAATGTTTTGAATTTTATTTGTTGGGCAACGGGAAGCAAGTGGAGTGATTGGCAGAGAGGAATGGGGAGGCACTGAACGCTAAGCTACATGAATCTGGCAGCAGCTTTCATGATTGACTGAAGAGGGGATAGCCTATAGAGAGGAAGACCAATGAGCAGGGAGTTACAGTAGTTACAGGAGTAACAGGCCAGAGTTACAGTAACAGGGAGTTACAGGCCAGAGATGACATAGATGATATATCTACAGGGTGGGCCATTTATATGGATACACTGGGTGGGCCATTTATATGGATACACCGGGTGGGCCATTTATATGGATACACCGGGTGGACCATTTATATGGATACACCGGGTGGGCCATTTATATGGATACACCGGGTGGGCCATTTATATGGATACACCGGGTGGGCCATTTATATGGATACACCGGGTGGGCCATTTATATGGATACACCGGGTGGGCCATTTATATGGATACACCTTAATAAAATGGGAATGGTTGGTGATATTAACTTCCTGTTTGTGGCACATTAGTATATGGGAGGTGGGAAACTTTTCAAGATGGGTGGTGACCATGGCGTCCATTTTGAAGTCGGCCATTTTGAATCCAACTTTTGTTTTAAACTACGGATACTGGAAGCCTGTGCTAGCATTTCTCCTGCGGTGTTGCTATCAGTGTGTGAAGAGTGGGAGAAGAGGGTTGCATTGACAATCCAACACAATGGGCAGCACATTGAACACATTTTATAAGTGATCAGAAACTTGTAAATAACTCATCAAAGAATAAAGTTACATTAAAACCAAGCACACCATTGTTTTTTTGTGAAATTCCCAATGAGTTTGATGTGTCACATAACCCTCTTTCTATTGAAAAAACAAAAGTTGGATTCAAAATGGCCGACTTCAAAATGGCCGCCATGATCACCACCCACCTTGAAAAGTTTCTCCCCTCACATATACTAATGTGCCACAAACAGGAAGTTAATATCACCAACCATTCCCATTTTATTAAGGTGTATCCATATAAATAGGACCCACCCTATATATATATAGAAAAAACAGACTCGCGGTACATTAACATGTCATAATTACCCGGAGCACTGTTCTATACTTGGAGAGGCTTTGGAGCTGTGGTATGGTGCCTGTCCTATGTGCGCCAGGCCCAGGGTTCGATACCCATTAGGTCCATGTAGGCAGATGTCACTTGACGTGGCCATCTCTCCAACATTTTAAACTCCTAAAATTTACCCTTTTTTGCCCAAATTCACACTACTTCCCCAAAATTCTACAAAATCACAACCTTTTCACAACAAAAATACGCACAATAACAATTGCGCGCTCGTCGTGCCACGTGGCTCCCAAACAAAATTCACCTCTTTTTTTTTTAAACCCAAATAGACCTTTCTTTAAGGCTGCATTCACACCTGAGCTTAGCGTTTTGCCGCGATATTTGCACCGTTTTTCACAGAGATTTGTCGCTATTTTTGCGCCGTTTTTTACCGCGTTTTGCTGCAAATTTTGATAGGTCACCAATGTTAAAAAACAGAAAAACGCCCAAATACGCTTAATTCGAGCGTCACAATAGGTTCCAGAACTTGTTTGAACTTCAGGCGTTCAGCGTCAGGCGTTTTGGAGCGGAGATGTGAACCATCTCCATTGAGAACAATGGATTTTTTCCCCTCTAGCATTTTGGAGCTTCATGCTTCAGGCGACAAAACGCTCAGGTGTGAATGCAGTCTAAGGCTCCATTCACATCTGAGCGACAAAACGCCGGTCGCCCGTCGCTCTTGTTGCTCGAGATGTGAAATAACATTGCGGTCTATGGAGATGGTTCACATCTCCACGCCTGTCGCCTGAAAAAAAGTCCCGGACCCTTTTTTTCAGGCGACATTGGCGTTCCCTCATAGACCGCAATATTAAAGAAAGATTAAACTTTTTATTTTTTTCTACAGGCGGCAAGATAAGCCGCGTATGCGGCGTATCGTGTCGCCTAGGTGTGAATGGAGCCTAAGTGCTATTGGATGATTTTTTGTGCTATAAACAAAAATAGAGCCACAGTTTTGAAAAAAATATCAATATTTTAATTTTTTTCTTTTTGCTACAACAAATATCCCCAAAAAATCTATAACATTTTTTTTTTACACAGTTTAGGCCGATAGGTATTCTGCTACATACTTTTGTAAAAAAAAAATCACAATAAGCGTATATTAATTGGTTTGCACAAAAGTGATAGCGTCTACAAAATAGGGGATAGATTTATTGAATTTTTTTTTTTTTTACTAGTAATGGCGGCCATCTGCGATTTTTATTGTGACCGTGACATTGCGGCGGACAGATCGGCCACTTTTGACACATTTTTGGGACCATTCACATTTATACAGCGATTAGTGCTATAAAACTGCTCTGGTTACTGTCTAAATGTGACTGGCAGGGAAGGAGTTAACACTAGGGGGTTAAATATGTTTCCTAGTGAGTGATTTTAACTGTAGGGGGAGGGGACTCACAAGGGGAGGTGACCGATGTGTGTTCCTCTGTACTGTGAACACACATCGGTCTCCTCACCTGACAGGACCGTGGATCTATATGTTTACACACACAGATCCACGGTCCTGCCGTGGTCGTGGGCAATCGCGGGTGCCCGGTGGACACCGGGTCCTGAGCGATGCCGCGCCCCCCCCCCAGGTGGCCGGGAAACCCAGGACGTCATATGATGTCCACCCAGGTTGGGAGATCCCATCTGTGGACGTCATATGACAATGGGCGGGTAGGGAAGTGCCTAAAAGAGGTGGTGACATGTCGACAAAAAAAAAAGGGGTGGGGCATACTCCATGGACCACGGGGTAATTTTTCTGCAATCGCCTTTCTTTGGCTCCTATCTGCCTGTCACCTGCCCTCTGAAGAGCGATCACTTTTCAGAGGGCCAGCAAGGTCTGGTGTCGGTGTAAGCGTAGATGGGTTTTTCAGAGGCCTTTTCCACATGTTTGTACCCATGACTTACAGTTAGCGTGACCACATTTCCAAACTGCCATTCAGGGACACCCCCCCTTCCTAAGAAAAGATAACTTTTTATAAAAAAAATTGTGACCACCCCATTGTTTTTCACCGGTTCATCCTGATAGTCCTTCACTAGTTGGGGGGGGGGTCGCATCTTTATCTCTGAGGGGTTCATGGTGGGACCTGTAGTCCTTCACTTTTGGGGGTCACATTCCCCCCAAAAGTGAAGGACTACAAGTCCCAGCATGAACTTCTAATATCCAAAGATGTAACCTCCCCCCCCAATTTGAAGGACTACAACACCCAGCATGAAACCCCTGAGATCTAAGGGTGTGATCCCATAGATTTCACAGGTTTATGCTGGGACCTGTAGTTCTTGACTATTTGGGGGGCAGGGGGTCTCACATATTCAGCTTAGGGGGGGGGGGGGGTTCATGCTGGGACCTGTAATCCTTAACTTTGGGGAGGTCACACCCCCCCCCAAAGTAAAGAATTACAAATCCCAGCATGAACCGATGATATCTAAAGATGTGAGCCCCCCCCCCCCCATTTTGAAACTCCCAGCATGAACCCATGAGATCTAAGGGTGTGACCCGAAAGATTTCACAGATCTATGCTGGGACCTGTAGTTCTTCACTAGTTTGGGAGGGGTGTCACATCTTAAGCTCTGAGGGGTTCATGCTGTGACCTGTGTCAGTTTCATTCCGGGACACTGTATTGTCCCAGAGTGAAGGTGCCCGGGACAGACCTGCAGAATGCGGGACTGTCCCGGGCAATCCGGGACACGTGGTCACCCTTGTGCTGTCCTGATTATCAACACAGACCAACCCCTCCCCCTAACAGGGAGAGCCGCAGACCAGCTCTCACTGTCAGTGTAAACGGAGGAAAGCCGATAACTGGCACTTCCTGGTTCACGCAATGATCAGCTGTGATTGGTCACAGCTGATCATGTGGAAAGAAGCCTCTGTCAGAGGCTCCATAGTATACCACGATTGGAGTGACACACCGCACCTCCGATCGCCGCACTGCGCCCCCTCGCCGTCTCTGTTATCCTGATTACATCATATGACCTCCGGTCAGGATAATACAACCAATTTGCCGCTGTCATTTTGCAATACGGCGGGCGGCAAGTGGTTAAAGCAGAATTTTACCTATCATAACAACTTATTATTATCATTATACAGGATTTATATAGCGCCAACAGTTTGCGCATCGCTTTACAATATAAAGGGAGACGATACAGAAACAATACAATTCAATACAAGGGGTTTAGGAGGGCCTTGCTCCTGGGAGCTTACAATCTAATAGGGAGGGACTGGTGGAACAAAAGGTGGTAACTGAGGGATGAACTGATGGGAGAAATAGAAGATACAGTTATTAGCTGAAGGCAGGATAGGCCTCCCTGAAGAGATGAGTTTTCATGGAAAGTAGAGAGAATAGGAGATGGCTGGACAGATTGGGGTAGGGAGTTTCAGAGGATGGGAGAGGCTATGGAGAAGTGGCCGCCATGGGTAGGGTGACCAGACGTCCCCGATTTCCGGGGACAGTCCCCGTTTTGAGGCCATCGTCCCCGGAGCCTGTGTGTCCCCGGTTTTGTCCCCGGATTCAGGGGTGGCTCCCATATCCATTGCTGACACTAGCCAACAGGACATGCAGCAGTGTGACCATGGATGCAGCGCAGACAGTGATTGGGGGCAAGCCGGAGGCAAGCTGGGGTCATATGGCTGCAGAGACAGTGAGTGGACCTGTCAGGCTGATGTCGGGGTGGGCGGGAGCGATATGCGGAGCTCCGCCCCCTTGTCAGACAACCGAGTGCATGGTCTAAAAAACAGCCGAGATCTCGGCAGAATGCTGGAGTTTAGTGAGCGGGAAGAACATCAAGGTGCCCAGCGGCTGACAAGCTCTCTCTCCCTCTGCCTTTCTGCTACGTTAGCAGACGATCCTCAGCTTCCTGGCATCTCTCCCCGCATGGCTCAGTGCTCTGATATCAGCTCTCCTCCCCTGCATGATCTTCCATCAACCCTCCCCCTTCCAGATACTTGTCCTCCAGCTCACATTCTCCCTCACTGATTGTGCTCAGGACAGTCTCAATGCAGTCTCTCCTGTACTCTCCTTCTCTGTCCCATAGTGGATTGTTCCTCCAACTCACTGCCCCCAGCCTGTGTATTCTGCTCCCCCCCCCCCCCCAGCTTTGTCTCCCTGACACAGTCACAGCCTATCACCTACATTCAGGTCTTCTATCTTATATTATCCAGTGTAACTTCTCACTCTCTCTTCTAGTCTCCTTTCCCCCTCAATTCTGCTATAAATCTCCCATCCCCCCATCCTATGTAACTTCTACCCCCCCCCCCCCCTCTACACTATCATCACCCCTTACACACTCCACCCCCCTCTACAAATCTCTATCACACTGCCCAGACACCACTAATTAACTCTTTACTGATTGATCTGGTTAATGTGTCATTTTCTATCATCTATAGCTTAGATCTGTCATTACAGGAGTCTGAGCGCTAGTCCAATTGCATCCATAACTTCAGGTTCACACTTGTGCAATCACAGACATCGCATGTCATCCGCACCGCATTTCCATGCACATTACATGCCATGTCTGTGCAACTGTACGGCTGAAATCCCATCACTTTTACACCAGAATGGTGCAGGACTCTTTTTTTTGTTTCCACACTGGAATAGGATGGCATTGGCTGTTTGACACCCATGCGATCCAATTCCTGTACCATTTTACAGTTCACACTGCAACCTGCGAACCAATCTGGGGGTGTCATTGGCTTTTTATTGACACCCGCAGTGGTTCGCAGATATCAGTGTGAACCATCTGTGATTCAGGTGTGATGCGGGAACCCGCACAGGATCCACAGGGTATGCGACATCACACCACTGTGAACTCATTTCACTACATTTCAATTGTTTTTCATAATTGTTAAAACATTTTGTCAATGGATATTTAATAAGCATTAATCTGTGTGTGTGTGTGTTTGAGGGAGGGGGGGGGGGGGGGGGCTCGCAATCTCCAAAACCTCTATAGGATCAGCCATGATCCTTCTCCTTGTCCAGGATTCAACTCTCCCACCCCCCTCCAGCAGACCTAATCCCCTTGTGCACCCAGCAGCAGCTTCTCTTCTCTCAGCACACAGGGGGATAGTTTCAGGATAGGGGCGAGGGTGCCTTCCTGAACCTTGCACTCTGTACGTAGCATCCTCCTGAGCCCTGCACTCTGTACGTAGCATCCTCCTGAGCCCTGCACTCTGTATGTAGCATCCGCCTGAACCTTGCACTCTGTACGTAGCATCCTCCTGAGCCCTGCACTCTGTACGTAGCATCCGCCTGAACCTTGCACTCTGTACGTAGCATCCGCCTGAACCTTGCACTCTGTACGTAGCATCCTCCTGAGCTCTGCACTCTGTATGTAGCATCCGCCTGAGCTCTGCACTCTGTACGTACCATCCTCCGGACCTCTGCACTCTGTACGTAGCATCCGCCTGAGCTCTGCACTCTGTACGTACCATCCTCCTGAGCTCTGCACTCTGTACGTACCATCCTCCTGAGCTCTGCACTCTGTACGTAGCATCCGCCTGAACCCTGCACTCTGTACGTACCATCCTCCTGAGCTCTGCACTCTGTACGTACCATCCTCCTGAGCTCTGCACTCTGTACGTAGCATCCGCCTGAGCCCTGCACTCTGTACGTAGCATCCGCCTGAGCTCTGCACTCTGTACGTAGCATCCGCCTGAACCCTGCACTCTGTACGTAGCATCCTCCTGAGCTCTGCACTCTGTACGTACCATCCTCCTGAGCTCTGCACTCTGTACGTAGCATCCGCCTGAACCCTGCACTCTGTATGTAGCATCCTCCTGAGCTCTGCACTCTGTACGTAGCATCCGCCTGAACCCTGCACTCTGTACGTAGCATCCTCCTGAGCCCTGCACTCTGTACGTAGCATCCTCCGGACCTCTGCACTCTGTACGTAGCATCCGCCTGAGCCCCTGCACTCTGTACGTAACATCCGCCTGGGCCCTGCACTCTGTACGTAGCATCCTCCTGAGCCCTGCACTCTGTACGTAGCATCCGCCTGAACCCTGCACTCTGTACGTAGCATCCTCCTAAGCTCTGCACTCTGTACGTACCATCCTCCGGACCTCTGCACTCTGTACGTAGCATCCGCCTGAGCCCTGCACTCTGTACGTAGCATCCTCCTGAGCCCTGCACTCTGTATGTAGCATCCGCCTGAGCTCTGCACTCTGTACGTAGCATCCGCCTGAACCCTGCACTCTGTACGTAGCATCCTCCTGAGCTCTGCACTCTGTACGTACCATCCTCCGGACCTCTGCACTCTGTACGTAGCATCCGCCTGAGCCCTGCACTCTGTATGTAGCATCCGCCTGAACCTTGCACTCTGTACGTAGCATCCTCCTGAGCTCTGCACTCTGTATGTAGCATCCGCCTGAGCTCTGCACTCTGTACGTAGCATCCTCCTGAGCTCTGCACTCTGTACGTACCATCCTCCGGACCTCTGCACTCTGTACGTAGCATCCGCCTGAGCCCTGCACTCTGTACGTAACATCCGCCTGGGCCCTGCACTCTGTACGTAGCATCCTCCTGAGCCCTGCACTCTGTATGTAGCATCCGCCTGAGCTCTGCACTCTGTACGTAGCATCCGCCTGAACCCTGCACTTTGTACGTAGCATCCTCCTGAGTTCTGCACTCTGTACGTAGCATCCGCCTGAGCCCTGCACTCTGTACGTAGCATCCTCCTGAGCCTTGCACTCTGTACGTAGCATCCTCCTGAGCCCTGCACTCTGTACGTAGCATCCTCCTGAGCCCTGCACTCTGTATGTAGCATCCGCCTGAACCTTGCACTCTGTACGTAGCATCCTCCTGAGCCCTGCACTCTGTACGTAGCATCCTCCTGAGCCCTGCACTCTGTACGTAGCATCCGCCTGAACCTTGCACTCTGTACGTAGCATCCTCCTGAGCTCTGCACTCTGTATGTAGCATCCGCCTGAGCTCTGCACTCTGTACGTACCATCCTCCGGACCTCTGCACTCTGTACGTACCATCCTCCGGACCTCTGCACTCTGTACGTACCATCCTCCTGAGCTCTGCACTCTGTACGTACCATCCTCCTGAGCTCTGCACTCTGT
Source organism: Rana kukunoris (assembly GCA_029574335.1). Lineage (NCBI taxonomy): Eukaryota > Metazoa > Chordata > Amphibia > Anura > Ranidae > Rana > Rana kukunoris. Next base: position 186,511,478 of record CM056054.1, read on the forward strand.
ACGTAGCATCCGCCTGAACCCTGCACTCTGTACGTACCATCCTCCTGAGCTCTGCACTCTGTACGTACCATCCTCCTGAGCTCTGCACTCTGTACGTAGCATCCGCCTGAGCCCTGCACTCTGTACGTAGCATCCGCCTGAGCTCTGCACTCTGTACGTAGCATCCTCCTGAGCTCTGCACTCTGTACGTACCATCCTCCTGAGCTCTGCACTCTGTACGTAGCATCCGCCTGAACCCTGCACTCTGTATGTAGCATCCTCCTGAGCTCTGCACTCTGTACGTAGCATCCGCCTGAGCCCTGCACTCTGTACGTAGCATCCTCCTGAGCCCTGCACTCTGTACGTAGCATCCTCCGGACCTCTGCACTCTGTACGTAGCATCCGCCTGAGCCCCTGCACTCTGTACGTAACATCCGCCTGGGCCCTGCACTCTGTACGTAGCATCCTCCTGAGCCCTGCACTCTGTACGTAGCATCCGCCTGAACCCTGCACTCTGTACGTAGCATCCTCCTAAGCTCTGCACTCTGTACGTACCATCCTCCGGACCTCTGCACTCTGTACGTAGCATCCGCCTGAGCCCTGCACTCTGTACGTAGCATCCTCCTGAGCCCTGCACTCTGTATGTAGCATCCGCCTGAGCTCTGCACTCTGTACGTAGCATCCGCCTGAACCCTGCACTCTGTACGTAGCATCCTCCTGAGCTCTGCACTCTGTACGTACCATCCTCCGGACCTCTGCACTCTGTACGTAGCATCCGCCTGAGCCCTGCACTCTGTATGTAGCATCCGCCTGAACCTTGCACTCTGTACGTAGCATCCTCCTGAGCTCTGCACTCTGTATGTAGCATCCGCCTGAGCTCTGCACTCTGTACGTAGCATCCGCCTGAACCCTGCACTCTGTACGTAGCATCCTCCTGAGCTCTGCACTCTGTACGTACCATCCTCCGGACCTCTGCACTCTGTACGTAGCATCCGCCTGAGCCCTGCACTCTGTACGTAACATCCGCCTGGGCCCTGCACTCTGTACGTAGCATCCTCCTGAGCGCTGCACTCTGTATGTAGCATCCGCCTGAGCTCTGCACTCTGTACGTAGCATCCGCCTGAACCCTGCACTTTGTACGTAGCATCCTCCTGAGTTCTGCACTCTGTACGTAGCATCCGCCTGAGCCCTGCACTCTGTACGTAGCATCCTCCTGAGCCTTGCACTCTGTACGTAGCATCCTCCTGAGCCCTGCACTCTGTACGTAGCATCCTCCTGAGCCCTGCACTCTGTATGTAGCATCCGCCTGAACCTTGCACTCTGTACGTAGCATCCTCCTGAGCCCTGCACTCTGTACGTAGCATCCTCCTGAGCCCTGCACTCTGTACGTAGCATCCTCCTGAGCCCTGCACTCTGTACGTAGCATCCGCCTGAACCTTGCACTCTGTACGTAGCATCCTCCTGAGCTCTGCACTCTGTATGTAGCATCCGCCTGAGCTCTGCACTCTGTACGTACCATCCTCCGGACCTCTGCACTCTGTACGTAGCATCCGCCTGAGCTCTGCACTCTGTACGTACCATTCTCCTGAGCTCTGCACTCTGTACGTACCATCCTCCTGAGCTCTGCACTCTGTACGTAGCATCCGCCTGAACCCTGCACTCTGTACGTACCATCCTCCTGAGCTCTGCACTCTGTACGTACCATCCTCCTGAGCTCTGCACTCTGTACGTAGCATCCGCCTGAGCCCTGCACTCTGTACGTAGCATCCGCCTGAGCTCTGCACTCTGTACGTAGCATCCGCCTGAACCCTGCACTCTGTACGTAGCATCCTCCTGAGCTCTGCACTCTGTACGTACCATCCTCCTGAGCTCTGCACTCTGTACGTAGCATCCGCCTGAACCCTGCACTCTGTATGTAGCATCCTCCTGAGCTCTGCACTCTGTACGTAGCATCCGCCTGAACCCTGCACTCTGTACGTAGCATCCTCCTGAGCCCTGCACTCTGTACGTAGCATCCTCCGGACCTCTGCACTCTGTACGTAGCATCCGCCTGAGCCCCTGCACTCTGTACGTAACATCCGCCTGGGCCCTGCACTCTGTACGTAGCATCCTCCTGAGCCCTGCACTCTGTACGTAGCATCCGCCTGAACCCTGCACTCTGTACGTAGCATCCTCCTAAGCTCTGCACTCTGTACGTACCATCCTCCGGACCTCTGCACTCTGTACGTAGCATCCGCCTGAGCCCTGCACTCTGTACGTAGCATCCTCCTGAGCCCTGCACTCTGTATGTAGCATCCGCCTGAGCTCTGCACTCTGTACGTAGCATCCGCCTGAACCCTGCACTCTGTACGTAGCATCCTCCTGAGCTCTGCACTCTGTACGTACCATCCTCCGGACCTCTGCACTCTGTACGTAGCATCCGCCTGAGCCCTGCACTCTGTATGTAGCATCCGCCTGAACCTTGCACTCTGTACGTAGCATCCTCCTGAGCTCTGCACTCTGTATGTAGCATCCGCCTGAGCTCTGCACTCTGTACGTAGCATCCGCCTGAACCCTGCACTCTGTACGTAGCATCCTCCTGAGCTCTGCACTCTGTACGTACCATCCTCCGGACCTCTGCACTCTGTACGTAGCATCCGCCTGAGCCCTGCACTCTGTACGTAACATCCGCCTGGGCCCTGCACTCTGTACGTAGCATCCTCCTGAGCCCTGCACTCTGTATGTAGCATCCGCCTGAGCTCTGCACTCTGTACGTAGCATCCGCCTGAACCCTGCACTTTGTACGTAGCATCCTCCTGAGTTCTGCACTCTGTACGTAGCATCCGCCTGAGCCCTGCACTCTGTACATAGCATCCTCCTGAGCCCTGCACTCTGTATGTAGCATCCGCCTGAGCTCTGCACTCTGTACATAGCATCCGCCTGAACCCTGCACTCTGTACGTAGCATCCTCCTGAGCTTTGCACTCTGTACGTACCATCCTCCGGACCTCTGCACTCTGTACGTAGCATCCTCCTGAGCCCTGCACTCTGTACGTAGCATCCTCCTGAGCCCTGCACTCTGTATGTAGCATCCGCCTGAGCTCTGCACTCTGTACGTAGCATCCGCCTGAATCCTGCACTCTGTACGTAGCATCCTCCTAAGCTCTGCACTCTGTACGTAGCATCCTCCGGACCTCTGCACTCTGTACGTAGCATCCGCCTGAGCCCTGCACTCTGTACGTAGCATCCTCCTGAGCCCTGCACTCTGTATGTAGCATCCGCCTGAGCTCTGCACTCTGTACGTAGCATCCGCCTGAACCCTGCACTCTGTACGTAGCATCCTCCTGAGCTCTGCACTCTGTACGTACCATCCTCCTGAGCTCTGCACTCTGTACGTAGCATCCGCCTGAACCCTGCACTCTGTACGTAGCATCCTCCTGAGCCCTGCACTCTGTACGTACCATCCTCCGGACCTCTGCACTCTGTACGTAGCATCCGCCTGAGCCCTGCACTCTGTACGTAACATCCGCCTGGGCCCTGCACTCTGTACGTAGCATCCTCCTGAGCTCTGCACTCTGTATGTAGCATCCGCCTGAGCTCTGCACTCTGTACGTAGCATCCGCCTGAACCCTGCACTTTGTACGTAGCATCCTCCTGAGCTCTGCACTCTGTACGTAGCATCCGCCTGAGCCCTGCACTCTGTACGTAGCATCCTCCTGAGCCCTGCACTCTGTATGTAGCATCCGCCTGAACCCTGCACTCTGTACGTAGCATCCTCCTGAGCCCTGCACTCTGTACGTACCATCCTCCGGACCTCTGCACTCTGTACGTAGCATCCGCCTGAGCCCTGCACTCTGTACGTAACATCCGCCTGGGCCCTGCACTCTGTACGTAGCATCCTCCTGAGCTCTGCACTCTGTATGTAGCATCCGCCTGAGCTCTGCACTCTGTACGTAGCATCCGCCTGAACCCTGCACTTTGTACGTAGCATCCTCCTGAGCTCTGCACTCTGTACGTAGCATCCGCTAGAGCCCTGCACTCTGTACGTAGCATCCTCCTGAGCCCTGCACTCTGTATGTAGCATCCGCCTGAGCTCTGCACTCTGTACGTAGCATCCGCCTGAACCCTGCACTCTGTACGTAGCATCCTCCTGAGCTCTGCACTCTGTACGTACCATCCTCCGGACCTCTGCACTCTGTACGTAGCATCCGCCTGAGCCCTGCACTCTGTACGTAACATCCGCCTGGGCCCTGCACTTTGTACGTAGCATCCTCCTGAGCCCTGCACTCTGTATGTAGCATCCGCCAGAGCTCTGCACTCTGTACGTAGCATCCGCCTGAACCCTGCACTTTGTACGTAGCATCCTCCTGAGCTCTGCACTCTGTACATAGCATCCGCCTGAGCCCTGCACTCTGTACATAGCATCCTCCTGAGCCCTGCACTCTGTATGCAGCATCCGCCTGAGCTCTGCACTCTGTACGTAGCATCCACCTGAACCCTGCACTCTGTACGTAGCATCCTCCTGAGCTCTGCACTCTGTACGTACCATCCTCCGGACCTCTGCACTCTGTACGTAGCATCCGCCTGAGCCCTGCACTCTGTACGTAACATCCGCCTGGCCCCTGCACTCTGTACGTAGCATCCTCCTGAGCCCTGCACTCTGTATGTAGCATCCGCCTGAGCTCTGCACTCTGTACGTAGCATCCGCCTGAACCCTGCACTTTGTACGTAGCATCCTCCTGAGCTCTGCACTCTGTACGTAGCATCCGCCTGAGCCCTGCACTCTGTACGTAGCATCCTCCTGAGCCCTGCACTCTGTACGTAGCATCCTCCTGAGCCCTGCACTCTGTACGTAGCATCCTCCTGAGCTCTGCACTCTGTACGTAGCATCCTCCTGAGCTCTGCACTCTGTAAGTAGCATCCTCCTGAACCCTGCACTCTGTATGTAGCATCCTCCTGAGCTCTGCACTCTGTACGTAGCATCCGCCTGAACCCTGCACTCTGTACGTAGCATCCTCCTGAACCCTGCACTCTGTACGTAGCATCCTCCTGAACCCTGCAGTCTGTACGTAGCATCCTCCTGAACCCTGCACTCTGTACGTAGCATCCTCCTGAACCCTGCACTCTGTACGTAGCATCCGCCTGAACCCTGCACTCTGTACGTAGCATCCGCCTGAACCCTGCACTCTGTACGTAGCATCCTCCTGAACCCTGCACTCTGTACCTAGCATCCTCCTGAGCTCTGCACTCTGTACGTAGCATCCTCCTGAGCTCTGCACTCTGTACGTAGCATCCGCCTGAGCCCTGCACTCTGTACGTAGCATCCGCCTGGGCCCTGCACTCTGTACGTAGCATCTGCTTGAGCTCTGCACTCTGTACGTAGCATCCGCCTGAACCCTGCACTTTGTACGTAGCATCCTCCTGAGCTCTGCACTCTGTACGTAGCATCCGCCTGAGCCCTGCACTCTGTACGTAGCATCTGCCTGAGCTCTGCACTCTGTACGTAGCATCCTCCTGAACCCTGCACTCTGTACGTAGCATCCTCCTGAGCTCTGCACTCTGTACGTAGCATCCTCCTGAACCCTGCACTCTGTACCTAGCATCCTCCTGAGCCCTGCACTCTGTACGTAGCATCCTCCTGAGTTCTGCACTCTGTACGTAGCATCCTCCTGAGTTCTGCACTCTGTACGTAGCATCCTCCTGAGTTCTGCACTCTGTACGTAGCATCCTCCTGAGTTCTGCACTCTGTACGTAGCATCCTCCTGAGTTCTGCACTCTGTACGTAGCATCCTCCTGAGTTCTGCACCCTGTACGTAGCATCCTCCTGAGTTCTGCACTCTGTACGTAGCATCCTCCTGAGTTCTGCACTCTGTACGTAGCATCCTCCTGAGTTCTGCACTCTGTACGTAGCATCCTCCTGAGTTCTGCACTCTGTACGTAGCATCCTCCTGAGTTCTGCACTCTGTACGTAGCATCCTCCTGAGTTCTGCACTCTGTACGTAGCATCCTCCTGAACCCTGCACTCTGTACGTAGCATCCTCCTGAGTTCTGCACTCTGTACGTAGCATCCTCCTGAGTTCTGCACTCTGTACCTAGCATCCTCCTGAGTTCTGCACTCTGTACGTAGCATCCTCCTGAGTTCTGCACTCTGTACGTAGCATCCTCCTGAACCCTGCACTTTGTACGTAGCATCCTCCTGAGCTCTGCACTCTGTACGTAGCATCCGCTAGAGCCCTGCACTCTGTACGTAGCATCCTCCTGAGCCCTGCACTCTGTATGTAGCATCCGCCTGAGCTCTGCACTCTGTACGTAGCATCCGCCTGAGCTCTGCACTCTGTACGTAGCATCCGCCTGAACCCTGCACTCTGTACGTACCATCCTCCGGACCTCTGCACTCTGTACGTAGCATCCGCCTGAGCCCTGCACTCTGTACGTAACATCCGCCTGGGCCCTGCACTTTGTACGTAGCATCCTCCTGAGCCCTGCACTCTGTATGTAGCATCCGCCAGAGCTCTGCACTCTGTACGTAGCATCCGCCTGAACCCTGCACTTTGTACGTAGCATCCTCCTGAGCTCTGCACTCTGTACATAGCATCCGCCTGAGCCCTGCACTCTGTACATAGCATCCTCCTGAGCCCTGCACTCTGTATGCAGCATCCGCCTGAGCTCTGCACTCTGTACGTAGCATCCACCTGAACCCTGCACTCTGTACGTAGCATCCTCCTGAGCTCTGCACTCTGTACGTACCATCCTCCGGACCTCTGCACTCTGTACGTAGCATCCGCCTGAGCCCTGCACTCTGTACGTAACATCCGCCTGGCCCCTGCACTCTGTACGTAGCATCCTCCTGAGCCCTGCACTCTGTATGTAGCATCCGCCTGAGCTCTGCACTCTGTACGTAGCATCCGCCTGAACCCTGCACTTTGTACGTAGCATCCTCCTGAGCTCTGCACTCTGTACGTAGCATCCGCCTGAGCCCTGCACTCTGTACGTAGCATCCTCCTGAGCCCTGCACTCTGTACGTAGCATCCTCCTGAGCCCTGCACTCTGTACGTAGCCTCCTCCTGAGCTCTGCACTCTGTACGTAGCATCCTCCTGAGCTCTGCACTCTGTAAGTAGCATCCTCCTGAACCCTGCACTCTGTATGTAGCATCCTCCTGAGCTCTGCACTCTGTACGTAGCATCCGCCTGAACCCTGCACTCTGTACGTAGCATCCTCCTGAACCCTGCACTCTGTACGTAGCATCCTCCTGAACCCTGCACTCTGTACGTAGCATCCGCCTGAACCCTGCACTCTGTACGTAACATCCGCCTGAACCCTGCACTCTGTACGTAGCATCCTCCTGAGCTCTGCACTCTGTACGTAGCATCCTCCTGAACCCTGCACTCTGTACCTAGCATCCTCCTGAGCTCTGCACTCTGTACGTAGCATCCTCCTGAGCTCTGCACTCTGTACGTAGCATCCGCCTGAGCCCTGCACTCTGTACGTAGCATCCGCCTGAACCCTGCACTCTGTACGTAGCATCCTCCTGAGCTCTGCACTCTGTACGTAGCATCCTCCTGAACCCTGCACTCTGTACCTAGCATCCTCCTGAGCTCTGCACTCTGTACGTAGCATCCTCCTGAGCTCTGCACTCTGTACGTAGCATCCGCCTGAGCCCTGCACTCTGTACGTAGCATCCGCCTGGGCCCTGCACTCTGTACGTAGCATCTGCTTGAGCTCTGCACTCTGTACGTAGCATCCGCCTGAACCCTGCACTTTGTACGTAGCATCCTCCTGAGCTCTGCACTTTGTACGTAGCATCCTCCTGAGCTCTGCACTCTGTACGTAGCATCCGCCTGAGCCCTGCACTCTGTACGTAGCATCTGCCTGAGCTCTGCACTCTGTACGTAGCATCCTCCTGAACCCTGCACTCTGTACGTAGCATCCTCCTGAGCTCTGCACTCTGTACGTAGCATCCTCCTGAACCCTGCACTCTGTACGTAGCATCCTCCTGAGCTCTGCACTCTGTACGTAGCATCCTCCTGAACCCTGCACTCTGTACCTAGCATCCTCCTGAGCCCTGCACTCTGTACGTAGCATCCTCCTGAGTTCTGCACTCTGTACGTAGCATCCTCCTGAACCCTGCACTCTGTACCTAGCATCCTCCTGAGTTCTGCACTCTGTATGTAGCATCCTCCTGAGTTCTGCACTCTGTACGTAGCATCCTCCTGAACCCTGCACTCTGTACCTAGCATCCTCCTGAGCTCTGCACTCTGTACGTAGCATCCTCCTGAGTTCTGTACATAGCATCCTCCTGAGCTCTGCACTCTGTACGTAGCACCCTCCTGAGTTCTGCACTCTGTACGTAGCATCCTCCTGAACCCTGCACTCTGTACCTAGCATCCTCCTGAGCTCTGCACTCTGTACGTAGCATCCTCCTGAGTTCTGTACATAGCATCCTCCTGAGCTCTGCACTCTGTACGTAGCATCCTCCTGAGTTCTGCACTCTGTACATAGCATCCTCCTGAGTTCTGCACTCTGTACATAGCATCCTCCTGCATGTAGCACCAGCATACAGGGGGCACACTGATCACCAATATGCTGGGCCAGTGGTTACCTTTTATTTATCTCATGGATGAAATGTGAGAAATAACGTGTGTGTGTGTGTATATATATATATATACACACATATATCATAAATCATTCCCTAAACACATAGCACATACACTGCATATATCAATTGAGGAATATATGCTTATAAAATAGTTTAGCATTTGCCAATAAAAAAAATATATATATATAAATATATATATATATATATATATATATATATATATATATATATATATATATATATATATATATATATATATAATATATGTCCCCGGTTTTCATTTTAAAAATCTGGTCACCTTACGCCATGGTCACCACCCATCTTGAAAAGTTTCTCCCCTCACATATACGAATGTGCCACAAACAGGAAGTTAATATCACCAACCATTCCCATTTTATTAAGGTGTATCCCTATAAATGGGGCCCACCCTGTATATATATAGATAAAACAGACTCACAGTACATTAACATGTCATAATTACCCGGAGCACTGTTCTATACTTGGAGAGGCTTTGGAGCTGTGGTATGGTGCCTGTCCTATGTGCGCCAGGCCCAGGGTTCGATACCCATTAGGTCCATGTAGGCAGATGTCACTTGACATGGCCATCTCGCCAACATTTTAAACCCCTAAAATTTACCCTTTTTTGCCCAAATTCACACTACTTCCCCAAAATTCTACAAAATCACAACCTTTTCACAACAAAAATACGCACAATAACAATTGCGCGCTTGTCGTGCCACGTGGCTCCCAAACAAAATTCACCTTTTTTTTTTTTAAACCCAAATAGACCTTTCTTTAAGGCTGCATTCACACCTGAGCGTAGCGTTTTGCCGCGATATTTGCACCGTTTTTTACAGCGATTTGTCGCTATTTTTGCGCCGTTTTGATAGGTCACCAATATTAAAAAACATAAAAACGCCCAAATACGCTCAATTCGAGCGACACAAAAGGGTCCAGAACTTGTTTGAGCTTCAGGTGTTCAGCGTCAGGCGTTTTGGAGCGGAGATGTGAACCCTCTCAATTGAGAACAATGGATTTTTTCCCCTCTAGCATTTTGGAGCTTCATGCTTCAGGCGACAAAACGCTCAGGTGTGAATGCAGCCTAAGTGCTATTGGATGATTTTTTTTGCGCTATAAACAAAAATAGAGCCACAGTTTTGAAAAAAATATCAATATTAAAAAAAAAATCTTTTTGCTACAACAAATATCCCCCAAAAAATCTATAACGTTTTTTTTTACACAGTTTAGGCCGATTGGTATTCTGCTACATACTTTTGTTAACCACTTTAGCCCCGGGCCTGTTTTTCAGATTCGGTGTTTACGAGACTAAAACATTTTTTTTTGCTATAAAATTACTTAAAACCCCCAAACATTATATATATATTTTTTTCTAACACTCTAGAGAATAAAATGGCAGTCATTGCAATACTTTTTGTTACACCGTATTTGCGCAGCGGTCTTACAAGCGCACTTTTTTTGGAAAAAATTCACTTTTTTAAATTAAAAAATAAGACAAGAATAAATTTGGCCCAATTTTTTTACATATTGTGAAAGATAATGTTACGCCGAGTAAAATGATACCCAACATGTCACGCTTAAAAATTGCGCCCGCTCGTGGCATGGCGTCAAACTTTTACCCTTAAAAATCTCGATAGGCGATGTTTAAAAAATTCTACAGGTTGCATTTTTTGAGATACAGAGGAGGTCTAGGGCTAGAATTATTGCTCTCGCTCTAACGATCGCGGCGATACCTCACTTGTGTGGTTTGAACACCGTTTTCATATGCGGGCGCTACTCGCGTATGCGTTCGCTTCTGCGCGCGAGCTCGTCGAGACGGGGCGATTTAAAAAAAAATTTTTTTGTTTTCGTATTTATTTGTATTAATTTTACCAATTTTTAACACTAAAATAAAAAAAAAAAAAATTATCACTTTTATTCCTATTACAAGGAATGTAAACATCCCTTGTAATAGAAAAAAGCATGACAGGTCCTCTTAAATATGAGATCTGGGGTCAAAAAGACCTCAGATCTCATATTTAGGCTAAAATGCAAAAAAAAAAAAAAAAAAATTTTAAATGTCATTTTTCAAATGACATTTAAAAAAAAATTTCTCTTTAAGACGCTGTTTGGAACTGACGTTTGACGTCACTTCCGCCCAGCAGAGCTACGGGGATGGACGAGGGAAATTTTTTCCCTCACTCGCATCCCCGCTGACCAGACGAGCGCACCCGATCGCCTCCGCCGCTACCGACGGCTCCGGTAAGCGGCGGAGAGCGCGGGAGCGCAGCGGGAGGGGGGGGGACGCTCGTCCACCACCGATAACGGCGATCTCGCGGCGATTCCGCCGCGGAGACCGCCATTATCGTTTACCCGACCGCCCACAGAAGAGATGGATATCTCGGTTGTGGCAGCAGCTGCTGCCGTTACCGAGATATCCATCTCTAAAGTGCCGACGTATACTATATTAATTGGTTTGCACTAGGGTTGTCCCAATACCGATACTAGTATCGGTAGCGGGACCGATGCCGAGTATTTGCGGGAGTACTTGTACTCCCGCAAATACCCCCGATACCAAAAAAGAATACTCCCCCCCCCATATTGCAGCCATGTCCTGTCCCTCATACCTGTAGATATGATGTCGCCGCTGCCGCATACCGCTGTTAATTCCCCTGCATTATAGCGTAGCGCGCATTACAACCTTTCGTTTTGAATACTTGTAATGCCCGCGCCGCCATGTATAGACACTCCCCTTCTCGGGATTGGACGGATCCATCCAATCCCGAGCAAGGGGGAGTGTCTATGCACGAATCCGCGTATAGACACTTCCCCTTTGCTCGGGATTGGACGGATCACTCCAATCCCGAGAAGGGGAGTGTCTATACATGGCGGCGCGGGCATTACAAGAATTCAGAACGAAAGCTTGTAATGCGCGCTATGCTATAATGCAGGGGGATTAACGGCGGTATGCGGCGGCTGCATCATATCTACAGGTATGAGGGACAGGATATGGCTGCAATATGGGGGACATACATGGCTGCAATATGGGGGACATACATGGCTGCATATGTGGGGGACATACATGGCTGCATATGTGGGGGACATACGTGGCTGCATATGTGGGGGACACACATGGCTGCATATGTGGGGGACATACATGGCTGCAATATGGGGGACATACATGGCTGCATATGTGGGGGACATACATGGCTGCATATGTGGGGGACATACATGGCTGCATATGTGGGGGACATACATGGCTGCATATGTGGGGGACATACATGGCTGCAATATGGGGGACATACATGGCTGCATATGTGGGGGACATACATGGCTGCATATGTGGGGGACATACATGGCTGCAATATGTGGGGGACATACATGGCTGCAATATGTGGGGGACACGGCTGCATTTGGGGACACATTTAAAAAAAGTATCGGTATTCGGTATCGGCGACTACTTGAAAAAAAGTATCGGTACTTGTACTCGGTCCTAAAAAAGTGGTATCGGGACAACCCTAATTTGCACAAAAGTTATAGCGTCTACAAAATAGGGGATAGATTTATTGTTTTTTTTTTTTTAACTAGTAATGGCGGCCATCTGCGATTTTTATTGTGACCGTGACATTGCGGCGGACAGATCGGCCACTTTTTTGACACATTTTTGGGACCATTCACATTTATACAGCTATTAGTGCAATAAAACTGCTCTGGTTACTGTGTAAATGTGACTGGCAGGGAAGGAGTTAACACCAGGGGGTTAAATATATTTCCTAGTGAGTGATTTTAACTGTAGGGGGAGGGGACTCACAAGGGGAGGAGACCGATGTGTGTTCCTCTGTACTGTGAACACACATCGTTCTCCTCACCTGACAGGACCGTGGATCTATATGTTTACACACACAGATCCATGGTCCTGCCGTGGTCGTGGGCAATCGCGCGTGCCCGGTGGACATCGCGGCTGCCGGGAAACCCAGGACGTCATATGATGTCCACCCAGGATGGGAGATCCCATCTGTGGACGTCATATGACCATGGGCGGGTAGGGAAGTGCCTAAAAGAGGTGGTGACATGTCGACAAAAAAAAAGGGGTGGGGCATACTCCATGGACCATGGGGTAATTTTTCTGCAATCGCCTTTCTTTGCCTCCTATCTCCTCCTATCTAGATTTCACAGGTTTATGCTGGGACCTGTAGTTCTTGACTATTTGGGGGGCAAGGGGTCTCACATCTTCAGCTCAGGGGGGGGGGGGTTCATGCTGGGACCTGTAGTCCTTAACTTTGGGGAGGTCACCCCCCCCCCCCCCCCCAAAGTAAAGGATTACAAATCCCAGCATGAACCGATGATATCTAAAGATGTGACCCCCCCCCCCCCCCATTTTGAAACTCCCAGCATGAACCCATGAGATCTAAGGGTGTCACCCGAAAGATTTCACAGATCTATGCAGGGACCTGTAGTTCTTCACTAGTTTGGGGGGGGGGGACATCTTAAGCTCTGAGGGGTTCATGCTGTGACCTGTGTCAGTTTAATTCCGGGACACTGTATTGTCCCAGAGTGAAGGTGCCCGGGACAGACCTGCAGAATGCGGGACTGTCCCGGGCAATCCGGGACACGTGGTCACCCTTGTGCTGTGCTGATAATCAATGTCAACACAGACCACCCCCTCCCCCTAACAGGGAGAGCCGCAGACCAGCTCTCCCTGTCAGCGTAAACAGAGGAAAGCCGGTAACTGGCACTTCCTGGTTCACGCGATGATCAGCTGTGATTGGTCACATCTGGTCATGTGGTAAGAAGCATCTGTCAGAGGCTCCATACCACGATTGGAGTGACACACCGCACCTCCGATCGCCGCACTGCGCGTCCTCGCCGTCTCTGTTATCCTGATCACGTCGTATGACGTCCGGTCAGGATAATACAACCAATTTGCCGCTGTTATTTTGCAATACGACGGGCGGCAAGTGGTTAAAGCAGAACTTTACCTATCATAACAACTTATTATTATCATTATACAGGATTTATATAGCGCCAACAGTTTGCGCATCACTTTACAATATAAAGGGAGACGATACAGAAACAATACAATTCAATAGAAGGGGTTTGGGAGGGCCTTGCTCCTGGGAGCTTACAACCTAATAGGGAGGGACTGGTGGAACAAAAGGTAGTAACTGAGGGATGAACTGATGGGAGAAATAGAAGATACAGTTATTAGCTGAAGGCAGGATAGGCCTCCCTGAAGAGATGAGTTTTCATGGAAAGTAGAGAGAATAGGAGATGGCTGGACAGATTGGGGTAGGGAGTTCCAGAGGATGGGAGAGGCTATGGAGAAGTCCTGGAGGCAAGCATGGGAGGAAAAGACAAGGGAGCTAGAGAGCGGGAGGTCTTGGGAGGAGCAAAGAGGTTTGGGTGATATTTGGAGACAAGATTGGTGATATAGCTCAGGGAAGAGTTGTAAAGGGCTTTGTATGTTATTGTTAATGTTTTGAATTTTATTTGTTGGGCAACGGGAAGCAAGTGGAGTGATTGGCAGAGAGGAATGGGGAGACACTGAACGCTAAGGTACATGAATCTGGCAGCAGCTTTCATGATTGACTGAAGAGGGGATAGCCTATAGAGAGGAAGACCAATGAGCAGGGAGTTACAGTAGTTACAGGAGTAACAGGCCAGAGTTACAGTAACAGGGAGTTACAGGCCAGAGATGACATAGATGATATATCTACAGGGTGGGCCATTTATATGGATACACTGGGTGGGCCATTTATATGGATACACCGGGTGGGCCATTTATATGGATACACCGGGTGGGCCATTTATATGGATACACCGGGTGGGCCATTTATATGGATACACCTTAATAAAATGGGAATGGTTGGTGATATTAACTTCCTGTTTGTGGCACATTAGTATATGGGAGGTGGGAAACTTTTCAAGATGGGTGGTGACCATGGCGTCCATTTTGAAGTCGGCCATTTTGAATCCAACTTTTGTTTTAAACTACGGATACTGGAAGCCTGTGCTAGCATTTCTTCTGCGGTGCTGCTATCAGTGTGTGAAGAGTGGGAGAAGAGGGTTGCATTGACAATCCAACACAATGGGCAGCACATTGAACACATTTTATAAGTGATCAGAAACTTGTAAATAACTCATCAAAGAATAAAGTTACATTAAAACCAAGCACACCATTGTTTTTTTTGTGAAATTCCCAATGAGTTTGATGTGTCACATAACCCTCTTTCTATTGAAAAAACAAAAGTTGGATTCAAAATGGCCGACTTCAAAATGGCCGCCATGATCACCACCCATCTTGAAAAGTTTTTCCCCTCACATATACTAATGTGCCACAAACAGGAAGTTAATATCACCAACCATTCCCATTTTATTAAGGTGTATCCATATAAATAGGACCCACCCTATATATATATATAGAAAAAACAGACTCGCGGTACATTAACATGTCATAATTACCCGGAGCACTGTTCTATAGTTGGAGAGGCTTTGGAGCTGTGGTATGGTGCCTGTCCTATGTGCGCCAGGCCCAGGGTTCGATACCCATTAGGTCCATGTAGGCAGATGTCACTTGACGTGGCCATCTCTCCAACATTTTAAACCCCTAAAATTTACCCTTTTTTGCCCAAATTCACACTACTTCCCCAAAATTCTACAAAATCACAACCTTTTCACAACAAAAATACGCACAATAACAATTGCGCGCTCGTCGTGCCACGTGGCTCCCAAACAAAATTCACCTCTTTTTTTTTACACCCAAATAGACCTTTCTTTAAGGCTGCATTCACACCTGAGCATAGCGTTTTGCCGCGATTTTGCACCGTTTTTTACCGCGTTTTGTCGCGATATTTGCACTGTTTTTTTACCGCGATTTGTCGCAATTTTTGCGCCGTTTTTTTACCGCGTTTTGGTGCAAATTTTGATAGGTCTAGGGTCACCAATGTTAAAAAAACAGAAAAATGCCCAAATACGCTCAATTCGAGCGTCACAAAAGGGTCCAGAACTTGTTTGAGCTTCAGGCGTTCGGCGTCAGGCGTTTTGGAGCGGAGATGTGAACCCTCTCCATTGAGAATAATGGATTTTTTCCCCTCTAGCATTTTGGAGCTTCATGCTTCAGGCGACAAAACGCTCAGGTGTGAATGCAGCCTAAGTGCTATTGGATGATTTTTTGCGCTATAAACAAAAATATAGCCACAGTTTTAAAAAAAATCAATCTTTTAATCTTTTTCTTTTTGCTACAACAAATATCCCCAAAAAAATCTATAGCATTTTTTTTTTTTTACACAGTTTAGGCCGATAAAATCGCAATAAGCGTATATTAATTGGTTTGCACAAAAGTTATAGCGTCTACAAAATAGGGGATAGATTTATTGATTTTTTTTTTTTTTACTAGTAATGGCGGCCATCTGCGATTTTTATTGTGACCGTGACATTGCGGCCACTTTTGACACATTTTTGGGACCATTCACATTTATACAGCGATTTGTGCTATAAAACTGCTCTGGTTACTGTGTAAATGTGACTGGCAGGGAATGAGTTAAAGTGGAGTTCCACCCATTTTTTTATGTTTGTCTGTGCTGCATGCCCTAATCTCATAGTGTTCAGAATGGACAATTTTTATTTATTTTGTTGCTTGTAAATACCTTTATTTTGTAGTCCTTCATTACTTCCTCCTCCTTATTAGCGTAGGCTATTAAGTCACAAGGCTATTTGTAAGGGTTTCTGGGATAGGCATCATGTTTCCCAGTAGTCCTTGCAAACCTGACTGAAACCTATTACATTGCTTGTGCAGCACTGAGCATGTTCGAGATATGCAAAGCTGAAATCCAGGAAGTCATACAGTCTGGCTTCATGATGCCCATACTTAACCACTTTAGCCCCGGACCATATTGCTGTCCAAAGACCAGAGCACTTTTTGTGATTCGGCACTGCGTCGCTTTAACTGACAATTGCGCGGTCGTGCGACGTGGCTCCCAAACAAAATTGGCGTCCTTTTTTTCCCACAAATAGAGCTTTCTTTTGGTGGTATTTGATCATCTCTGCGGTTTTTATTTTTTGCGCTATAAACAAAAATAGAGCGACTATTTTGAAAAAAATGCAATATTTTTTACATTTTGCTATAATAAATATCCCCAAAAAAGATATAAAAAAACATTTTTTTCCCTCAGTGTAGGCCGATACGTATTCTTCTACATATTTTTCGTAAAAAAAAATCGCAATTAGCGTTTATTGATTGGTTTGCGCAAAATTTATAGCGTTTACAAAAAAGGGGGTAGTTTTATGGCATTTTTATTAATATTTTTTTTTTTACTAGTAATGGCGGCGATCAGCATTTTTTTTCGGTACTGCGATATTATGGCGGACACATCGGACACTTTTGACACATTTTTGGGACCATTGGCATTTTTATAGCGATCAATGCTATAAAAATGCATTGGATTACTATAAAAATGCCATTGGCAGTGAAGGGGTTAACACTAGGGGGCGGGGAAGGGGTTAAGTGTGTTCCTATTTGTGTTCTTACTGTGTGGGGGGGTGAACTCACTAGGGGGAATCATTGATCTTCCGTTCATACATTGTATGAACGGAAGATCAGCGTTTCCCCCGCTGACAGGAACGAGTGCTGTGTGTTTACACGCACAGCTCTCGTTCCCCGCTCTGTACCGAACGAGCGCGCGCGCCCGGCGGCGATCGCGCCCGCCGGGCGCGCACGGGGGACTCAGGGGCGAGCGGGGGGCGCGCGCGCGCGGGCCGCCGGCGGCGCGCACGCGCCCCCTAGTGGCCGCGAAAGTCCCGACGTAGGATGACGGGCTCTCGCGCAGGAGAGCCGACCTGCCGCCGTATAACTGCGGCGGCTGGTCGGCTAGTGGTTAAGATGGCCACGGTCTATTTCTAGATTATAAACTCTAAATTCTAAATGCTGTAACAACAAAACGGACCTTAGTTTACAGACTAACTTTACTAGAATACATTAAAGGGGTTGTAAAGGTACACGTTTTTTTACCTTAATGCATCCTATGCATTAAGGTAAAAAAACATCTCACAGCACCACCCCCCCCCCGAGCCCCCGTTGTACTTACCTGACCGTTCGAATCTCCCGCGCGCGTCCACGTCGTCCTCTTCGGTTCCCAGCCTGGCCGTTGATTGGCTAGGCTGGGCGGATTGATAGCAGCGCAGCCATTGGCTGGCGCTGCTGTCAATCAGAGCGGATGACGCAGCGTGCCAGGGGCGGAGCCGAATGATACAGTCGGCGGCTATGGCCGCCGCTGTATGACGGGAGCGCGCTCGCAAAAGCATTCCTCCATGCGAGCGCCCTCGCATGAAGAGGGAAAGCTTTTGCGAGGAGGAGCCCAGACAGCCGCCGAGGGACCCCAGAAGACGGCTTTCCGGGCCACTCTGTGCAAAACGAACTGCACAGTGGAGGTAAGTATAACATGTTTGTTATTTTTTTTAAACAAAAGCCCTGACTTTAGTGTCCCTTTAAGCTTGTGTATTACAGGGGTATTTATATTTAAAAAGTGAAATTGTGGGTGAAACTCCCCTTTAACACCAGGGGGTTAAATATGTTTCCTAGTGAGTGATTTTACCTGTAGGGGGAGGGGACTCACAAGGGGAGGAGACCGATGTGTGTTCCTCTGTACAGGGAACACACATCGGTCTCCTCACCTGACAGAACAGTGGATCTATATGTTTACACACACAGATCCACGGTCCTGCCGTGGTCGTGGGCAATCGCGGGTGCCCGGCGGACATCGCTCCCCAGGTGGCCGGGAAACCCAGGACGTCATATGATGTACACCCAGGATGGGAGATCCCTTCTGTGGACATCATATATCATATGACAATGGGCAGGAAGTGCCTAAAAGAGGTGGTGACATGTCGACAAAAAAAAAGGGGGGGGGCATACTCCATGGACCACGGGTAATTTTTCTGCAATCGCCTTTCTTTGTCTCCTATCTGCCTGTCACCTGCCCTCTGAAGAGCGATCACTTTTCAGAGGGCCAGCAAGGTCTGGTGTCGGTGCAAGCGTAGATGGGTTTTTCAGAGGCCTTTTCCACATGTTTGTACCCATGACTTATAGTTAGGGTGACCACATTTCCAAACTGCCATTCAGGGAATGGAAAAAAAGATAACTTTTTATAACAAAAAATGTTGAGCCCCCCCCCCCCATGGTTTTCATCGGTTCATCCTGGTAGTCCTTCACTAGCTGGGGGGGGGGGTCGCATCTTTATCTCTGAGGGGTTCATGGTGGGACCTGTAGTCCTTCACTTTTGGGGGTTACACTCCCCCCAAAAGTGAAGGTCTACAAGTCCCAGCATGAACTCCTAATATCTAAGGATGTGACCCCCCCCAATCTGAAGGACTACAACACCCAGCATGAAACCCCTGAGATCTTATGCTGCGTACACACGATCACTTTATGTGATGAAAAAAAGCGACGTTTTCTGTGAAGTAAAAAACGACGTTTTTGAAACTTCAATTTTCAAAGACGATGTTGCCTACACACCATCGTTTTTTCACAATGCTCTAGCAAGGCGAGGTTACGTTCACCACTCTTTTCCATTGAAGCTCTCTTCATAACTAGCTTCTGGGCATGCGCGGGTTGAAAAACGTCGTTTTAAACAACGTTTCTTGCTACACACAGTGACTTTTTGTGAAACAAAAAACGACGTTTTGAAAAATGACACAAAAAATTGAAGCATGCTTAAATTTTTTTTTGTCGTTTTTTTTACAAGACATAAAACAACGTTTTCCCCTACACACGGTCAATGAAATTGACGTTTTTAAAAACGTAATTTTTTTTCATCACATAAAGTGATCGTGTGTACGCGGCATAAGGGTGTGATCCTATAGGCTTCACAGGTTTATGCTGGGACCTGTAGTTCTTGACTATTTGGGGGGCAGGGGGTTTCACATCTTCAAATAAAGGATTACAAATCCCAGCATGAACCAATGATATCTAAAGATGTGACCCCCCCCCCCCCCCCAATTTTGAAACTCCCAGCATGAGCCCATGAGATCTAAGGGTGTGACCCAATAGATTTCACAGATCTATGCTGTGACCTGTAGTTCTTCACTAGTTTGGGAGGGGGAGGTGTCGCATCTTAAGCTCTGAGGGGTTCATGCTGTGACCTGTGTCAGTTTCATTCCGGGACACTGTATTGTCCCAGAGTGAAGGTGCCCGGGACAGACCTGCAGAATGCGGGACTGTCCCGGGCAATCCGGGACACATGGTCACCCTACAGTATACACACACAGTATACATACACACAGAATACACATACACACACTAAAAAGGTACTGGAGAGGCGGGGATTTTTTTTAAAACGCAGATTTTAATTACTGTCCCCAGTTTTACTGAGGCTGGCAACCCTGATGGGGCACCCTAGTGGCTTGGTCAGTCCGTCCCTGGTAATGAGGTATATAATGTATACCTGTCAATAAATAAGGAGCCAGGCTTGCTACAGAAAATTAAGTCCTGCTAGATCACTTCAGGCTGGCTCCTTGTGCAGGTATAGTCATGTAAAACATTTAGGGCCAAATTCAGGTAGGAGAGCGAATCTTTATTTTGGAGTAACTTCCATTTACGTTACTCCGCCGAAACTTTAGGAGCAAGTACTGTTATTCACATAGCACTTGCTCCTAAAGTTGCGGCGGTGTAGCAAAAATGGCGGAATTCAAATTGGGCGGGTAGGGGGCGTGTATTATTTAAACTAGGCGCGATCCCGCGGCGAACGTACTGCGCATGCATCGACTGTCAGTGCGCATGCTCCAAATTCTGTCAGTGAATGTCAATGACGTCAATCCCCATTCACGGACGTTTTACGCAAACAACGCAAATTATTTTTTTTAAATTTGACGCGATGACGACGGCCATACTTAACATAGGATACTCCACCTAGGGGGAATGTTTTTCTTTACGCCGCGTATCGCTTACGGCAACGTCGGAAAGTCACTGCGTTGGGCCCGAGTACGATCGTGAATTGCCGATTCTCGCTGATTAACATATTCTCGGCGTTAATCAGCGGGAACGCCCCGAGCGCCATTTTTAAAATTGCAGTTCCGGTACGACGGCGAAATACAATTACGCCGCTCGTATAGGAACTCCAAACCGGTGTTTCTCGTTTTCTGCTTACAGAAAACAGAAACGCCAGCTCAAAGTGAGAGTTATGCTGGCGTATCACTGATACTCCAGAGTAACTCTACCTGAATCTGGCCCTTAGAATCCAGCAATACCCGGCTCTGCACATGCTCAGTTGTTTTTTCCATGTTTAAAGGGTCACTAAAGGAAAAAATGTTTTGCTGAAATGAGTGTTTAGAGACATAAAAGTTAACTGATTCCTTTTAAAAATGATTAAAAATAGATACAAATCAATCATATAATGTGCCTCGTTTTTAAAATGATTTCATGTTTCTGTGAAGTAGAGAAGACACACAGAACAAAAACAAACAAATCCAGGGCAGTGTTTTGTTTTTAAAATTAATCGGATTTGTTTAGACACACAGCTTAGACCACAGTGAAAATCTGCCATGAGTTTTTTCATAAGGAGCCAGACAAGCAGGAAGTGTGTAGATCAGAGAAGTATTACAGCTACTTCAAAGCAAAAATGAACAATGAGAACATGAAAACAGCACTGCATTAAGGTAAAGTAAGCTATTTAGCTAACAAAAATATTTCCTGACTGGCTCCATGGCAGCATACGTGTGGGTAGGCTCCGCCTCCATAACTACCCAATAGGACCCCTCCCTATAAATTTCAGCTGTGGGCTCTCAGCCATGTTCCTTTTTTGTCCTCCTCCGTAGGACCATGTGTTTTTGGTTCTCCTACCTGAAGACGATTGTTCCTACAATCAAGATCGGCCAATGATGATGATGGTGTCTCATCCCTCCGATAAGCCTTGACTGTTAAGCAGGGTATGGAGTGTATTGCAGAGTAGTGCTGAAGAGCTGGATTATGTCTTCCACTGGAGAGACGAGCGCGCACAGGCCTGAATACCTAGCAATGTGCAGGTGGCCATTATCTGCTGAAAGCCCGGTGTGTGTATGGATGCGGTGTCCCAGCACAAGTTCAGAGAGATTTTGTTGGGGGTGCAAGGTTCCGGTTCCTGCTAGCAAGCCCCTTTGCGACTGTTGTTTTTTTTCTAAGGTAGCCAATGAAAGGGAAGGTGCAGACAAACACCTAGAAGCATTGGTTAAGCGGGTCATGGACAAGTCGCTACAGGAGAGAGATGCCAGAGTGCAGCATGATTCTCCTTCAGACCCAATGATTCCCTTGTTGGATCAGGGAAAATGCATGAGACTTTTTGAAGTCGCTCAAACCAGCCATCCCTCAGCTTCCCCCTCAGAGAGTGGGTCAATAGTTGATGATCCAGGGATAGGCTCTGATTATGCCTTATTTCCTGCTTAGTGAAAGCAGTCAAGGAATTTGAATTTGAAAGATCCAATTATCTCTCCTCCCAAAAAATGGAAAGTCTTTAAACAGCTTAATAAGGAGCGACATTATTTTCCACTTGTCACGGAAATAGGTGCCATTATCTCAAAAGAATGGGGTAAGCCTAAAAAAAAAAAAAGGCTCTATGCGGTCAACAATTGCAAAATTATATCCTTTTAAAGAGGAAGACGTGAAACATCTTAAATCTCTGCTCCATTGGTTTATGCAGCTTTGATGCGTCTGGTGAGATATGTAACCCTTCCCTTGGAAGATACGGTTTCCTTTAAAGATCCTCTAGAGTGACGGATTGATTCAGACCTGAAGAGAATCTACCTGACAGCAGGATCAGTCTGTAAACCATTGCTGGCTTTAGCAGCCATCTCAAAAGCCTTGGAGGCATGGTCAGACAATGTGAATGATTCCCTCAGAAGTATCTCTGAAGATATGGCCAGGAGCTCTCCAAGAATTTTTATGGCTATTGAATTTGAAAAAGAGTCATCTTGTTCCAACACAATCTCTGGTGTTTTTAGGTGCCCTCTTCAACACAGTAGAAAGCACCATTTCATTGCCCGAAGAGAAGATTACTATAGTCCGGGACAGGATCCGCGAAACACCTATCTGCTCTTCAATGTTTGAAGGTAATTGGCACCATGGCAGCCACCATTCCGATGCTGAAATGGGCTCAGTGGCATACTTGCCCATTCCAAAAAGGGTTTCTCCAGCAATGGGACTCTCCCAGCAAGAGTCAATGCATCATGCTCACGCAACCCATGAGAGAATCTCTTCTGTGGTGGCTTCAGGGGAAGAATCTCTGCAACTGTCATTAAATCTGTCCCATCACTTGGGTTACAATAACCTCAGATGCCAGCAATCAGGGCTGGGGGGCTCATTGCCTGACAGAAATAGCCCAAGGCAGGTTGAGCAAACCTTCTCAAGGAACTGT
Source organism: Rana kukunoris (assembly GCA_029574335.1). NCBI lineage: Eukaryota > Metazoa > Chordata > Amphibia > Anura > Ranidae > Rana > Rana kukunoris. Next base: position 186,534,407 of record CM056054.1, read on the forward strand.
ATCCAACATACTGGAACTGCGAGCTGCCTTTCAGGCTCTCAAGTCCTTCTGCCATCTATTGACAAACTCCTCTGTGATGCTCAGGCTGGACAACACAACAACTGTTGCTTACATAAGGAAGCAGGGTGGAACCCGAATCTGGTCCTTACTCCGAGAAGTGGAGCCAATTATGAATTGGGCTCAGAAGAACCTCGCCAACATCTCGGTAGTGTACATTCCGGGGGTTCAGAATGTTCAAGCGGACTTTCTATCACGAGTCCAACTAAACAACAATGAATGGTCTTTACACATAGAAGTGTTCAATTGGCTTCTAACTCTGGGAGTGTCCCCAGAAGTGAATCTGTTTGCATCCCCATGCAACCACAAGTTGACAAAGTATTATGCGAGGTTCCGAGATCCCCAAACCTATGGGATAGATGCTCTCACAGATCGATGGAAATTCAGCAAAGCATATGCTTTTCCACCAGTACCTGTGATCCTGCAATTTCTTCACCATCTCAGATCAGAGGATGTAGAAATCCTAGCAGTGATCCCATTTTGGCCCAACAGGCCATGGTTTTCCCTACTAACGCTTCTCAGTTACCGGGACTCGATACCTCTTCCCCTCAGACGGGATCTCCTCTCTCTCAGGGCACAACGTTGCACCCATGTCCAGCTCATCTGCACCTCAGGGTGTGGTTCTTGAAAGCGGAAGGCTTGAAGCATTACAATGTCCAGAAGATGCCATTCAACTCTTCTTAACGCTACAAGAAATAGTACCAACAAAATTTATGAGCGTATCTGGTCAAAATTTACAGATCGCATGTCTTCCAGAGCAAAACCTTGCAGTTCCTCAGAGGTCCAAGACATACTCAGTTTTTTTATAAACAGGTTTGGATTTACCTGTAGCAGTCAGTTCACTCTGAGTGCAAATCTCAGTCATCTCTGCATTTACTGGAATCCCTTGGGCCAATCAGCCTTCGGTTCGCCAGTTCTTTAAGGGCGCCATCCGGCTTAGACCCCAGAGAAAACCGAAGTTCCCTAAATGGGATCTGCCTCTTGTTCTGGACTATCTTACCACGATCAACTCTGATCCCGATAAACCACTATCAGCTAAGGATCTTACTCTCAAGACCGTCTTTTTAGTAGCGGTCACTTCAGCTAAAGAGTCTCTGACATCAGAAATCTGGGTTCAAAAGAACCATTCTTGACCTTCTTTCCAGATAGAGCAGTATTAATCCCTATGCTGGGCTCAAATCCCAAAGTTACATCAATTTTTTATGAAAATCAGGAAATTGTACTGCCCACTTTTGGGACATCTGAAAATCAAAGTATTCATCCCCTTGATGTGGGGCACACATTAAGTCAATATCTGGAAATGGCAGAATCTTTCAGACAAACAGATTTTCTTTTCATTTTTCTTCATGGAAAGAACAAAGGAAAACAGGCTTCAATCAGATCCGTTGAAGCTTGGATAGTTCAGACCATCCAGAGGGCATACAAAGCCAAGGACTTGGCTCCTCCAGAGGCAGTGTCTGCGCACTGAACCCGGAGCATTTTTGACTTCTTGGGCAGCCTCACGTCATGTCGCACCTGAAGTTATATGCAGAGCGGCTTCTTGGTCATCTATTAATATGTTTGGTTTTCCCACTATTGTGTTGAACCGGCTGCTTTATCTTCATTGAATTTTAATTTACAAGTGCTGTCAGTTGACAGTGTTAAATTAATTTTCTTGCCTTAGCATTTTGCCCGCCCGGGTGTGTTTGGCGAGTTATTTCCCACACGTATGCTGCCATGGAGCCAGTCAGGAAAAAGGAAAATTTATTACCGAATACTTACCGTAATTTTCCTTTCCTGATAGGCTCCATGGCAGCAGGAGTCCCTCCCAATGCTTGGAGTCGGCTAGTTACGGAACACGGCTGAGAGCCCACAGCTGAAATTTATAGGGAGGGGTCCTATTGGGTAGTTATGGAGGCGGAGCCTACCCACACGTATGCTGCCATGGAGTCTATCAGGAAAGGAAAATTACGGTAAGTATTCGGTAATAAATTTTCCTTTTTCCTTTAGTGATCCTTTAAGCACTGCTGAGTTTGTATAGGCCGATCTGCTGACAGCCTTAAAGGGGTTGGAAATCCTCGTGATTTTTTACCTTAATACATCCTAAAGCATTAAGGCGAAAAAACTTCTGATAGTGACTGCCCCCCCCCCCTCGTTTTACTTACCTGAGCCCCGTATTTCCCTTTGCGGAGACGTGCTGTCCCTCTCTGCATGGGGTTCCAGCTCTTGATTGGATAGATTGATAGCAGTGCAGCCATTGGCTCCCGCTGCTGTCAATCAAATCCAATGATGTGGGTGCCGGGGGCGGGGCCGAGTCTAGCATTCGTGTCTATGAACGCCAAATGCTGAACTCGGGAGCATGCCTGCAAGGTAACCCCACCGGGAGAGTGCTTCTCCTAGGGGTTATCTGATGTGGGGCGGAGCCGTGAGAGCCGCCGAGGGACCCCAGAAGTCAAGGATTGGGGCCTCTCGTGCAAAACAAGCTGCACAGTGGAGGTAAGTATGACATGTTTGTTATTTTATTTATTTAAAAAAAAGGAAGCTTAAGGGTCCTTTCACACGGAGTGGACCGTTTTTCGGATCCCCGCTGAGCTGAGCTGTGCAGGGACCGCCCTGTCTCTCCTCTGCTCTCCCCTATGGGGAATCGCATGAATACGGACCGTGTGTCCGAACGGAGGCGGACGTCTGAAAGGGGCCTTAGGGTCCTTTTCACACGTCCGGTCCGTTCGTCCGTTTTTTAGACGTCCGTTTACGGACCGCAATGCTTTCCTATGGGTTATCGTACGTTAACGGATGAGCATCCGCTAACGTCCGTTAACATCCATCTCCGTTAAGCTCCGTTTTTTTGAACGGAAGAAAACCCTATTCTTCTTCCGTCAAAAAAACGGAACGGACGAAAAACGGATGTTAGCGGACGATCCGTTTAACATCCGATCCGCTAACATCCGTTTGTCATCAAAATATGTAAAAAATTACAATTTCAATAAACTTTAATATGCATGCAATATGCATACATTACAATACCATTTGACCCAGGTAGTGTAAAGTCCAAAGTCACATGCTTCTAGCACATGCTGCCCAGTGCCTGGACATAAGAGAAGTGCCTGTATAGTTTATTCAAACAAAATAGTGAAAAATGGCAAAGGATGTATCCCATGGGGAGCTTATTCAGCTTGTTCAAGCAAGGCCTGCCCTATGGGACAAGAGGTACCCAGTGTAGAGCGAAATTTGTCAAATAAAAAATGGGAGGACATTTTTGAGGCGGTGACACCGACCTGGCAGACACTTAGCAACAAACAACGCATGAAATGAGGTAAGTAGTTGTAGTCCACCCATATGTCAACATCCATATGCCTGCCACAAGTTGTGGATTGCCCACTGGCCACGTCACCTGCCACAAGATGTGTATTGTCCACTTGCCACATCACCTGCCACAAGATGTGTATTGTCCACTGGCCACGTCACCTGCCACGTCACCTGCCACAAGATGTGTATTGTCCACTGGCCACATCACCTGCCACGTTACCTGCCACAAGATGTGTATTGTCCACTGGCCATGTCACCTGCCACATCACCTGCCATGTCACCTGCCACAAGATGTGTATTGTGCACTGGCCACGTCACCTGCCACGTCACCTGCCACAAGATGTGTATTGTCCACTGGCCACGTCACCTGCCACAAGATGTGTATTGTCCACTGGCCACATCACCTGCCACGTTACCTGCCACAAGATGTGTATTGTCCACTGGCCACGTCACCTGCCACATCACCTGCCATAAGATGTGTATTGTGCACTGGCCACGTCACCTGCCACGTCACCTGCCACAAGATGTGTATTGTCCACTGGCCACGTCACCTGCCACTTCACCTGCCACAAGATGTGTATTGTCCACTGGCCACATCACCTGCCACGTTACCTGCCACAAGATGTGTACTGTCCACTGGCCACGTCACCTGCCACATCACCTGCCATGTCACCTGCCACAAGATGTGTATTGTGCACTGGCCACGTCACCTGCCACGTCACCTGCCACAAGACCTAGGGCAGCAAAAACCTAAATACACCCCTTCTCTCATGTCACAACTGTATTACAAATATGGGTTTTTAAATAGTATACGTACATGTTGAAGTTCTATCAGTTTATTGTATCTACTGTTTCTTTATAGGAGAGAAAATTGTCACAAGATGGCGCTCACTGAGAGACCGATTTAGGCGGGATATCAAGGAGGAGGCAAAGAGCCGGAGTGGAGCTACACCCTCCAATTACAAGAAGGGGGCTTTCTTTGAAATGCTTGAATTTCTACGAAATGTCATGAACTTAAAGAGGAGTTCCACCCTAAAAAATGACTTTTGTTTAATCCACTCCTCACCCCCTTACATGCCACATTTGGCATGTAATTTTTTTGGGGGGGAGTGGGGGCTTCAGTAGGAGTGGGACTTCCTGTCCCACTTCCTGCTTTCGCCGAGGGGCTGGTTAGGCGATTAAGCCTTAATCGCCTACACCAACCCCTCCCTGTAGGCGATCACATGGGACACTGACAGGTCCCATGCGATCGCCTCTCCAATCAGCGGCGAGCCTTCGGCTTCACGGCCGGGTGCCCACAGGAGATGGAGACGCCGGCTGGGGAGGGGGGAGAGGAGCGGAGCCCCAGTCGACGTGTCGCTGGAACGCAGGAGCAGGTAAGTGAGTGTTTATTAAAAGCCAGCAGCTACACTTTTTGTAGCTGCTGACTTTTAATAAACACAATTTTGGCTGGAACACCCCTTTAAGAAGGTACTTAACCCCTATATTAAATGATTTGACCTACTAAGCTCCAAATATTAAACTTTATCCACCCAAAAAAATAACCGTATAATAAAAAAGCCTTAATGACCTAGTATGCATAGCATAGTAGCTCATTATGAATTGCTTATCTGAGATAGAAGTCTTCTTTCCCCCCCATTCATCGCCGCCATCACTCCTTGAGTGACTTGTAGGTATTGTGTCTCCGGGGTGTTGATAGGCCGTATCCGTGATGACTTCATGCGTGTGGGAGCCACTAGTCACAGCAAGATCACCTTCATAAATGGCATGCTTAGTCAGGCACCGTTGTGTATTTGTTTTCTGCAAATATGTCCAAACCAAGTAGCTTTGGGATATATTTAGTGCACCTACAGGTAAGCCTTAATCTAGGCTTAATTGTAGGTTATAGTGGTATGTAGGGTTTACCACAACAGTAATCACACGCATGTATCTATGTATTGTAATAACTGTTCTGTATTGACCTTTAACCCATCTATCAATGAATATTTTACAGTACTGCGAGTAACATTTCTGACACTGAAGAGGAGACGGATGTTGAGGGTACACAGCAGGAGCCAAAAGGAATAAATGGGAGACGAAGACAACCCAACTCATGTAGAAAATCCGCCAGTGGCTGCAACAGACATGCAACCTACACAACGTGTGCCTGTAAGGATCCAATATAAAATGACTACTGTTGAAACCTTGACAAAATAAAATGTGCTAATATATATATGTTCCACCCCTCAGATTCGTTCTGTTGCTACCACTTCACGAGGAAGACGTCAAAAAAAGAAAGATATAGATGGCGCAATGATAAATTTCATGGAGGAAATGAGAGGGATGCGTAGACCAGACGCCTGTTTCTTGAGAAGCCAATACCACCACCTGCAGAAAATACCACACGCCCGAAAATTGGACATGCATTTAGCAATTGCTAATTATATTGGAATGTGTGTAAGGGCGTCTATGTCCCCAGTTATCCCCCCTCCCCAACGCCAATTCTATCCCGAGCATGCACCACCAGCTCCGTTCAGTCACCAGTACCATCCAAGCCTTATCCCCCATCACCACCGTGCCCCAGCCACCACTGCCCAAAATTTTCTAGCCCCACCCCAAGCACCCACCTATGAATCCTCTCCTTCCCTGGCCACTTCACATACAGGTTCTTCCCAAACAACAAATCCCTATTCAAGTTCCCCCAGCCCTTATTATCAAGACCTTTAAGTTTCATTAAATTTTATTTTCCACGTTTTTATACAAGTTGTTCAAATTATTTGTTGCACCTGTTTTAGTTGGCCACCAATTTAGCCATGAAAGCAGTTGGCTACTAATCTCCTTTCCCTTTAGTTATTGCTGTGTATCCTCTGGCCATTTTTTGTTGTTTATTTCTTCTTTTTATGGTTTTACAGTATGTTACATTGTACATGTTGCGGTCATGACGTTCAATTAAAGATACTTGTAGAGAAATGGGTTTGTGGCGTACAATCAACTCAAGCATACAACCCAACCTAGAGTCAGCATAAGGAACAAGTCACTATGGGTCCATATAGTAGAAATAGAATTCATATGATATCCGGACAGTCCAATTTCAAAAATATGATGAGTTGGAAGGGGGGGACTTAGCGGCAGCACCTGAAGCAGAAGCGAGCCTCTGGAGGAATCAGGAACACAAGAAAAAGATGCGCCAATCTAAGTGCAGTATATCGATGTTTATTCACAAATCAATCAAAAAACAGTAAAGTGACTACTCACAACATGGAGTAATACAGGCCTTGTGCATATAGGTCCGGGGTCACCAGTAACAGTTCTCCGGGAAGAGTCCTCGTCCAGGGCTATGAGCCGCAAGTGTGGTAATGCAGACGCGGAGACCAGGAAGAACCATTGGTTGCGGCGTGCGTTCCACCGTGGAGCGCGGCGTATCGTCGTCGCACCGGAAGTGACGCGGGGGTCCCGGCCAGCCAATCGGATGACGTGTTTCACAGCGTCAGCTGCGTCACTTCCGCTTCACTTCCGGTGCGACGACGATACGCCGCGCTCCACGGTGGAACGCACGCCGCAACCAATGGTTCTTCCTGGTCTCCGCGTCTGCATTACCACACTTGCGGCTCATAGCCCTGGACGAGGACTCTTCCCGGAGAACTGTTACTGGTGACCCCGGACCTATATGCACAAGGCCTGTATTACTCCATGTTTGTGAGTAGTCACTTTACTGTTTTTTTATTGATTTGTGAATAAACATCGATATACTGCACTTAGATTGGCGCATCTTTTTCTTGTGTTCCTAATTAAAGATACTTGACTGCATGAAAATGTTTGTTTTTTGGTACTTTATGTGAAACAAAAGGAACTGATACAAAAAGTTGACGATCATAGGGGCACCGATAATGACACTTGAAGCATGAAAGCATACACTGATAGAAATCACAAGGGTGCTGTACTAACAAGATAAAACAGTATTTTTTTCAACTATTGAATTGCCATATTCAATGGGACAACAAAGATCATGCAAGTTAACAAAAAGGGGTCAAACATGGTACTAGCAAGGTGCACATAATAAAGTGCCTCGTGACTGTTTTTACACATACTGATACTGCCACGGAACCTCTCCTTCTGGGGACATAAAAAAAAATTGTAAAATGATCACGCATTATAACGACAGAATTGTTGGGTCGCAGTCCGGAAAAGCTTACAGAAGGTAAGTCTATCTCGTCCTCTTCCTCAACAGTAATTCCTTCTTTCTCACGGATTATATTATGGAGGACACAGCATGCTTGTATTGCTAGTTGGGCACTCTCCAGGCTCAGTTGTACTGTTGTGTGAAATATGCGCCACTTGCTGCTCAAAATGCCAAAGGTGCATTCAATAAAGCGCCTTGCACGACTCAAGCGATAATTTTTTTTTTTTTGGGGGGGGGGGGGGGGGGGTGGTTAGATTGTGCCTGGCATAAGGCCTTAGAAGATGCTGGGAAAGTGCAAATGTCTCATCAGCTACAAGCACATGTGGCATATCTGGCACTACAGTTCCTGGAAGAGGTTTGGCTGATGGCAAATTAAAGTGGCCCTCCAGTAGTCTTCTGCCCATTTGCGATGCTGAAAAGACTCTTGAGTCTGCATTTGATCCATACGCGCCAATATCTACAGCTACAAACTTGTAATTACTGTCACAGTTTGCCATAAGCACAAGGGAGAAGTATTTCTTGTAATTATAATATTGTGAGCCAGATCCAGGTGGCATCTGAATTCGGATGTGTTTCCCATCCAGGGCTCCAACACAATTAGGAAATTGAGTTTTCTTCCAAAAATCTTTTGCAATTTCCTGCCACATGCATGTATCAGGAACAGGCATTGCAGTAGACCGAAGCTCCTCCCATATAGCTTCACAGGTGTCATGCACAATTCCAGAAATTGAGGTTCCCAACAAAAAATAATGGCTTAGGGACGTATAGGATACTCCAGATGCCAGAAACCTAGGAAGAGTAGAAGAAATTATGAAAGAAATCTAAGATTATACTGGACATAATCAAGCAGAAAGGCTGGCTGGCTTACCTCAGGGTAAGGAGAAGTCGCTCCTCTGGAGGCACACAACGTCTCATATCTGTGTTCATCCTGTCTAAACGGGGATGCAACTTTTACAACAAAAATTAAAAAGTTGGAACAGTCATTCGTGTAAAATTGAAAATTTTTAGAGGGAAACTTCACAGATCTGCATAGTGTAGAGCAAAGAAACCGACAGTTGGCCTCTTGAGCAGCATGGGGTGTGTCCAGTATCTGCGTCTCCTCGCGGAAATCTTCCTGGTCCTGCTTTTTTGTCTCCTCATGTACAATAACATGACAAATAATGTCATGTTATCAATAGGGTTGTCCCGATACCACTTTTTTAGGACCGAGTACAAGTACCGATACTTTTTTTCAAGTAGTCGCCGATGCCGAATACCGATACTTTTTTTAAATGTGTCCCCCAGATATTGCAGCCATGTATGTCCCCCACATATTGCAGCCATGTATGTCCCCCACATATTGCAGCCATGTATGTCCCCCACATATTGCAGCCATGTATGTCCCCCACATATTGCAGCCATGTATGTCCCCCACATATTGCAGCCATGTATGTCCCCCACATATTGCAGCCATGTATGTCCCCCACATATGCAGCCATGTCATGTCCCACATATTGCAGCCATGTCATGTCCCACATATTGCAGCCATGTATGTCCCCCACATATGCAGCCATGTATGTCCCCCACATATTGCAGCCATGTAATGTCCCACATATTGCAGCCATGTCATGTCCCCCATAGTGCAGCCATGTATGTCCCCCACATTTTGCAGCCATGTATGTCCCCCATAGTGCAGCCATGTATGTCCCCCACATTTTGCAGCCATGTATGTCCCCCATAGTGCAGCCATGTATGTCCCCCACATTTTGCAGCCATGTATGTCCCCCATAGTGCAGCCATGTATGTCCCCCACATATGCAGACATGTATGTCCCCCACATATTGCAGCCATGTATGTCCCCCCATGTATGTCCCCCACATATTGCAGCCATGCTCCCCCTACATGATGATGCCGCCGCTGCCGTATATACAATGCCGCCGCCGCCGTATATATAAAGCCGCCACCGCGCCTTTCAATGGCTATTTTCCCGGCCGCGCGTACGGATGAAAAACGGATGTAAACGGACGAAAAACGGATGAAAAAACAGATCAACTGGTGATAAAAAATGGATCTAAAAAACGGTCCGCACGTGTGAAAGGACCCTTACAATGACTTTAAAGCAGAAAGAAACCCTTCTATCCTTTACAACTAAGACAGCTGCTTTTGTTTGATGTGCAACTGCCATAGTGCTGCACATGTGATCAGTTATGACATCAGCTTTGATGGTTCCACAGTGTGGTTGAGGATGCAATGAGTTGTTTTTCAGATGCTAAAGGGCCAAAAATAGCGCCTGTAAAGTGCCTGAAAAATGCCTCTTTTTTATATGCTTTCACACTGGAGCGGTGCGCTTGCAAAACATTAGAAAAAGTCCTGCAAGCAGCATCTTTGGAGCAGTTTAGGAGTCGTGTATACACTGCTCCTCCACTACCCCAGCCCTCTAAAATGAATGCAGCAGCACTTTTCAGGCGTATTTAACCCTTTCTTCGTCCGCTACCAGGGGTTTAAAGTGGCCGAAAAGCGCTGCTAAAATGACGATAAAACGTGGCTAAAACTAGCGGCACTTTACCGCTAACGTGCCCCGCTGGCAGTGTGAAAGGGGTGTAACAGTTAGCAATCCCCACATTCCAGGAATGGAACAGTTTTTTTTTTAACCGTTAAATCGATGGGTTTAGTTCTGCTTCATGATTTACTGCTGTTCAGGGGTTCTGGATATCAGCAAAATGGCAGCCTCCGGGAAATGGGAGAAATGCTGGAAGCAATTTACAGCACACACTAATTTTGGTAGCATAATTATTAATGTGGAATGTATGTACCTTGCTAAAGAACATTCTTTTTTATCAAGTTGTTGGGTAAAGTTCCACTTAAACCACTTAAGGACCGCCACATGTACATATACGTCGGCAGAATGGCATGGACAGGCACATTGGCGTACCTGTACGTCCCTGCCTAGACGTGGGTCGGGGGTCCGATCGGGACCCCCCGGGTACTTGCGGCGGTCCCCGTGGCTGTTCAAGCGATCCGGGATGAGGGGGCGGCTGTTGGTTTTTGTCCGCCCCCTCCGGAGCCAATGCGCGTCCTCCTACGCGTGTCACTTCCTCTGCCTGTGTAAACACAGGAAGGGGGAAGTGATGTAATATCTCCTCTCTGCGGTATTTTCAACAGCCGCTGAGGAGAGAAGACACCACACAGTGAGTCTGCACAACACTACACTGACACCAGTGACACATAGGCACATTAACCCCCCCGATCACCGCCCCCAACCCCCCTGTCACAGTGTCACTGAATGCAGTGATCATATATGTACTGATCACTGCATTTAGTGTCAGTGTGACAGTTAGTGTGACAGGCAGTTAGTGTTAGGTTGAGGGTAGCCCCCGTACCCCCCCTAATAAAGTTTTAACCCCTTGATCACTGCCCTAGTTAACCCTTTCACCCCCTATTACCAGCGTCACTAAGCGATCATTTTTCTGATCGCTGTATTAGTGTCACTGTTGCCACTAGGTAGCTATATTTTTTTTTTTATTGCGATTTTTTTTTTTACTAAAGACATGTGGCTGAATACATTTTGGCCTAAATGTTTGACTAAAATTTAGTTTATTTGATTCTTCTTATAACAAAAAATATAGATTTTTTTTCAAAAATGTCGCTCTATTTTTGTATATAGCGCAAAAAATAAAAATCATGGGGTGATCAAATACCATCCAAAGAAAGCTCTATTTGTGGGAAGAAAAGGACGCACATTTTGTTTTAGAGCCACGTCGCACGACCGCGCAATTGTCTGTTAAAGCGACGCAGTGCCAAATTGTAAAAACGCCTCTGGGCATTTAGCAGCATATTGGTCCGGTCCTTAAGTGGTTAAGCTAAAGTATTATCTGCTTATATTTTGCCTTCCCTGGTCCCCCGCCCATCATCATCAACAGGATAATGACATTATTAACTACTTCAATACAGGGCACTTTCATCCCCTTCCTGCCCAAACCATTTTTCAGCTTTCATCGCTGTCCCACTTTGAATGACAATTGCGCGGTCATGCAACACTATACCCAAATACATTTTTAATAATTTTCTTCACACTAATAGAGATTTCTATTGGTGCTATTTAATCACTGCAGGGTTTTTTGATTTTTACAAAAAAGAAAAAAGACCAGAAATTTTGAAAAAAAAAAGTTTTAGTAAATAAGTAATTTTTCTCCTTCACTGATGTGCGCTGATGAGGCTGCACTGATGGGCACTGATGAGGCTGCACTGATGAGCACTGATGAGGCTGCACTGATGAGGTGGGACTTATGGGCACTGATTAGGTGGCACTGATGAGGAGGCACTAATATGCCGCACTGATGGGCAATGATAGGTGGCTCTGATAGGCGGCACTGGTGGGCACTGATAGGCGGCACGGATAGGCAGCACTGATGGGCACAGATAGGCGGCACTGTTGGGCAGCACTGATGAACAGACACTGAAAGGCAGCACTGACTGGCATCACTAAAGGGCATTGATTTGTGTCATTGATGGGCACTGATTGGTGTCACGGATGGGCACTGCTGGGGCTTTACTGTAATCAGTGCCCTGATTACCTACTCTGGTCTCCCCTGCGAGGAGATGCCACTGATTGCCTCTCCTCGCCACACACTCTGTCAGTGTGAGGCCAGGAAAGTCAGGTACTTTTGCATTTACATGTGACCGCCTGGCATTGGACACAGCCAATCACATCAGCTGATCCGCGGTTGCACGAGAGCTGCCGTTCTATGGCACCGTCATATGATGTCCTCCCAAAACGGGATCCGCGACGCTCCTCCATCATTTGACAGTGGTTAAATAAAACCTTCCTGTTGGCATTACATATCTTATTTTATATTCAGTGATGTCATCACTGGGTCTCTGTGCTCTCAAGAGCCCTTAGTCCTGATGCAAGCTCTTGGGAGGAGTTATGCAAATGTCAAGAAGCCTTGATGAATGTCAGTCGTCTGGAGGAGTGGGCGTTCCTAGGCAGGCTGTATTTGCATAGGCAACACCCACATGTGCCGTCATGACCGAAAGAACAGAAAGCCAATGAATAAAATGAATAAAAGGCACGGGACAGGGACAGTCAGACTGGGGAGAAAAGATATAGATGATGATTGATAACATGACTAGGGATGAGCCGAACACCCCTGCGTTCGGTTCGCACCAGAACCGTCAAACAGACCGACCGTTTGCGCGAACATTTAGAACCCTATTGAAGTCTATGGGACTCAAACGTTTGAATTCAAAAACACTAATTTTAAAGACCAATATTCAAGTTATTGTTGGAAAACATCTTTGAGAACCCGGGTCTTGCCCCAGGGAACATGTATCAATGGAAAAAATTTTAAAAAACGGTTTGTTTTTTCAGGAGCAGGACTCCTGAAAAAATTACCGTTTTTAAAACTTTTTTTTCCATTGATACATGTTCCCTCAGGCAACACCCGGATTCTTAAAGACGTTTTCACAAGCAAACTATAGACACCCAGCAGGTACAATATTTAAAGGAATTTTTTTTTTTTTTTTAAGTTAAGCATCATTAAAATCACTGCTCCAGGAGCAGTGATTTTATTGATGCTTAAAAAAAATTTCCTTTAAATATTGTACCTGCTGTGTGTCTATACCTGTGATAATGTCTTTAAATAGCACAATCACCTGCCTGCCAGTAAATTAGGAAGAACTGATCTATCTAAGCTATACAGTGTATAAATATATATACAACTCCTAGGGATGTATATATATTCTCTACACACTGTAAATTAAGCTAAACTGACTAGCCTGCCTGCTCTATCTAGCTATGTAAAAAGACAATCTCTCTGTCTCTCTGACTGCTTTCATTAACAAGCCGGAACACACTACACGAGGCCGCCCAGCAAGCGGCCTTATATAGTGTGGGGCGTGTGCTAAAGCCCTGAGCCATAATTGGCCAAAGCCACCCAGGCTTTGGCCAATTATGGCTCTTTGTTTTTTGCGCGCTGTGATTGGCCAAGCATGCGGAACATACAGCATGCTTGGCCAATCATCAGCGTGCAATGCCGCAGTGAATTATGGGCCGTTTTGCGTCACTCGAGTTTAGCGCAAACGACCGCTTTTGTTCGAATTTCGGCGAACGTACGAACGCTAAACTCATCCCAAACCGGACAGTGCTTGCCCAAGAGAGCACAATAGTATGAAGGGTGGAACAAGTCAATTCACATCTGTCTGTAGATGTGGGGGGTGATCCCAGTGACTCCATGTTGTGTTTTGTAGCTGCTGTAAAATAATCTGAGTAATAAAACTCTGAAAGCCATTTCTACATTTGTGTGCTTCTGCTATTATCATTTCCTCTCCTCAACTTCTGCTTGTGTGAATGAAAATTCGTTTTACTTTGACCAATTATGTACCTCTGACATATACTGCAGTGCTGTACAGAGATCACTAAGCCAGTCACATCAGTCTTTGAATCATAGGAGCTTACACTCTAATGTCCCCCACAGTCACACACTATTATCATTAAACATTTATAAAGCACGGACGTATACTATATATATATTTTTTTTTTAACAGAAAGTTTTATTAGACAAATCAGCATTACAAAACACTTAGCAGTAGGAATATAGCAACAAATATCACAAATGTAGCAATAAATCTGTTCCTTGTAGACAATGTAATTCCCAATCATAGAATTGCTAGCAAGCAGTCACTAAAAAAAAAATTGGCAGTGGTCCTAGCCTTACAAAGAAGAATGTTTCACTAAAAATAATAAATTTTTATATCAAACAGCTGTTAGTTAATAATAAGTGGCCTAAAAAAAAAGTCCCTTGTAATCTTATGATCAGTACTCAGCACTTTTTTGTACTTGTTACCATTCTGTGGTTCCCCTGAGAAGCTCATACGTCCTGCAGTTCTGATCAAAAGTTTAAGACCACTTGAAAAATGGCAAAAAATCATATTTTACATTGTTGGATCTTAAAGCGGAGGTTCTGTGGGCAAACAATTTTTTTTTTTAACACTAATCAGCTGCATTTGCTATAGTATTTTTGTTACTCACATGTCCCCTTTCATTAGGCGTCAGGATGCTCGTTTCCGACCAAAGAATATTTTATATAATCTAGCGATGGACATTGCCATCTTATCTGTGGGCGCTCTGAATCCCTCCTGCGTTTTCTTCCGGGATGCGGCGAATGCTGATCTCCCAGCATTCACTGCGTAATCCTGCGCATGCGCAGTGTCGACGGGGACCGTCAACACTGCGTGGTTACTATCACAACGGCCGGCGGCGTCCTTAAAAGGACACGCCCCGCTGTGATAATTCTAATAGTGCTTGTTTATCAGCTAAGCTCAGAACGCGCTTTGCGAGTCATGTGACCCGCGTCACGTGACAGCCCAGCTAGCGCGAGAATACTCGCCCAGCTATTGGAGATGATGTGCTGTGATTGGCCTGCACGTCACTCCTAGGATAATACACAAAATGCTCCCACAATGCACCGAGTGGTCGGGGGATAGAGCGACACGCCCATTCCCCCGCAGGGATGAAAACCAGGAAGTGGAGGAGATGAGAGGTAAGGAAGCATCATAGAAAAAAAAATTCAACACTATCATCCTTAAATCGGGTGAAAGCTAGGAATCCTGTAAACTTCGTTTTGAGGGTGAACCTCCGCTTTAACAAGGTTCCAAGTAGAGCTTCAACATGCAACAAGAAGAAATGAGAGTGAGACAAAACATTTTTTGAGCATTCAATTAATTGAAAATAACGATTAAACTGAAACAGGCTGTTTTTCAGCTGATCCAAAGTTTAGGACCACATGCCTTTAAAAGGCCAAATCTGTTCAAAGATGTGGATTCATTGTCATTTTCTGTCAGGTAGTCACACTTTGTGATGGCAAAGGGCTCTTTCACATGGGCGCACCGTTCAGATCCGCCTGCCAGTTTTTTAGGCGGATCTGAATGGGCGCTCTGTGCTCCTCTATGGAGCCATGGATTTCAGCGGTGACATGCTCCTATCCCGCTCCTATCCGCCAAAATGTGACGGAGGAAAAAACTACTTTTCCATCCGTCTGGCGGATCGAATTAACATGGACATACGGTCCGTGTTCATCCGATCCCCCCATAGGGGACCGCCCTGTAATCCGCCAGCACAGCGGGGATCAACGGAGCGATCCCCGCTGAGCAAGTGGAGGTTCACGGGGCGGATCATTACTGATCCGCCCCGTGTGAAAGAGCCCAAAGGCAAAAAAACTCTCCCTTTTTGAACATGGTCTGGTTGCTGAACTGCATAAGCAGGGTCTCTCACAGCGCGCCATCGCTGCTGAGGTGGGACGCAGTAAGACAGTCATTTGGAATTTCTTTAATGATTCTGAGGGTTATGGAACAAAAAAGTCAAGTGGAAGACCCCAAAAAATTTCACCAGCACTGAGCCGGAGGATCCAATTGGCTGTCCGTCAAGACACTGGACGATCCTCGACCCAAATTAAGGCCCTTACTGGTGCTGACTGCAGCCCCATAACCAGACGGCATCTGAGACTGAAGGGCTTCAAAAACAAAAAAACGTCTTTAAAAACCTTGTCTCCTTGAACGCCACAGAATTTTTCGTTTGGACTTTGCAAGAGAGCACCAAACATGGGACATTCAAAGGTGGAAGAAAGTTTTATTCTCTGATGAGAACATTTTTAACCTTGATGGTCCTGATGGTTTCCAACGTTACTGGCATGACAAGCAGATCCCACCAGTGACGGCTGGTGCTCAAAATTTTTGGGGGGGCACAAAGGAAAAAAAAATTGCAGTCTCACTGTGCCCAAACGCAGCCACTGTGCAATGCCATCAAACGCAGCCACTGTGCCATGCCATCAAACGCAGCCACTGTGCCCTCAATTTTCACCACTGTGCCATGCCATCAAATGCAGCCGCTGTGCCATCAATTCGCACCACTGTGCCATGCCATCAAATGCAGCCACTCTGCCATCAATTCGCACCACTGTGCCATGCCATTAAACGCAGTCACTGTGCCATGCCATCAAATGCAGTCACGGTGCCATGCCATCAAACGCAGCCACTGTGCCATGCCATTAAACCCAGCCACTGTGCCATCAATTGTCACCACTGTGCCATGCCATTAAACGCAGCCACCGTGCCATCAATTGTCACCAATGTGCCATGCCATTAAACGCAGCCACTGCGCCATCAATTGTCACCACTGTGCCATGCCATTAAACGCAGCCATTGTGCCATCAATTGTCACCACTGTGCCCTTTAATGGTCGCCGCTGTGCCAATGGTCGCCACTGTGCCAATTGTCCCCACTGTGCCCTGTAAATTGCTCTCTCCCCCCCCCCTGCCTGGCACTTACCTTTACTGGAGTGAGGCATCCACGTCCCACGATGTCTTCTCCCGCCCTCGATGACTGACAGGCATCTCAGCCAATCAGGTTACCGGTAGCCAGAACCTACCAACCTGATTGACTGAGACGCCTGTCATCTTATCCAAGGAGCGCACAATCTGTGCGCTCCGAGAATAAGCTTCTGGGACCCGAGGTCTGTATTGGGAAAGCCTATCAGAGCTGTTGGATCTGATAGACATTTCCGTACAGCCAACCAGCTGGCGTTATTCAGATGGCCGGACATGAGCACCGACCATCTGAATAACAGCGGCAGCGGCGATAATAACATAGATTAGTGCAATGCATGAATCTATGTTATTAAACTCAGTGGCGGTGAGAGCCAGAGGGGGCGGCGCTCCAGTGCCCTCTATGGACAAACTGCCACTGCATCCCACCTGAGATGTTTTCTACGCGGAGGGGGCGCCATAATGGTCTGGGGTGCATTTTCCTTCAGTGAAACAATGGAGCTTCAGGAAGTGCAGGGGCGTCAAACGGCCGCTGGCTATGTTCAGATGTTGCAGAGAGCATTCCTCATGTCTGAGGGCCCTCGTCTGTGTGGTAACGACTGGGTTTTATAACAGGACAACACTACAGTACACAATGCCCGCAGGACAAGGGACTTTTCCCAGGAGAATAACATCACTCTTTTGGCCCATCCTGCGTGTTCCCCTGATCTAAATCTAATTGAGAACCTTTGGGGATAGATGGATAGGGAAGTTTACTGTGAGATATTCATTAAAGACACAGGCTAAGCACAACATTAATATTTTTAAATGTTGTAATTAGCTTGAGTTTTTAAAAACCCATATTTTTATAGTATTTATGGGATTTGCTATCTGTACTACACAATAGTAAACACTAGGTGGTGCCATAATAGCTTCTTGTACTATACTAAAGGGTCTGTAGTTGTTTTGTATATATTTTCCTAATTAAGCATGCACACTCATGCCGCGTACACACGATCGGACATTCCGACAACAAAATCGTGGATTTTTTTCCGACTGAATGTTGGCTCAAACTTGTCTTGCATATACACGGTCACACAAATGTTGTCGGAAATTCCGAACGTCAAGAACGCAGTGACATACAACACTACGACAAGCCAAGGAAAATTATGTTCAATAAGCAGTGCGGCTCCTCTGCTTGATTCCCAGCATGCATGGATTTTTGCATACAGACGATCGGAATTTCCGACAAGAACTTTTGTTGTCGGAAAAATTGAGAACCAGATCTCAAACATTTGTTTTTGGAAATTCCGACAGGAAATATCCATGGAGCATACACACGGTCGGAATATCCGACCAAAAGCTAACATCGAATATTTGTTGTCGGAAATTCCGACCGTGTGTACGCGGTATAAGGGGGTTATTTACGAAAGGCAAATTCACTTTGCACTACTAGTGCTTGAAACTGCATTGAAAGTGCACTTGGAAGTGCAGTCGCTGTAGATCCGAGGAGGACATGCAAGGAAAATAAAAAACAGCATTTTAGCTTGCAGATGATTGGATGATAAAATCAGCAGAGCTTCCCCTCATTTTAGATCTACCCCTTAGATCTACAGCGACTGCACTTCCGATTGCACTTTCAGTGCAATTTCAAGTGCACTTGTAGTGCAAAGTAGATTTTCTTTTCGTAAATAACCCCCATTATGTCTCTCTCGGTCCTTGCACAGAAAAAAGTGTGTGTAAATAAATAAAATAATAATAATAATAAAAAAATAAAAAAAACTAGATCAAAGATTGATCTAGGTCAATGCCAGGGTTAGTGTTTATGTTTTTGAGGTCAGGGTCAATATTTATATTTTGGGGTGGGTGGGGACAGAATTTTTTAATTTGTTTTAATTACTATTAGTTTCAGTGTCAGTGTCTTTTAGGTTGGATAAAAAAAAAAAAAAAAGCAAAATGCGCACTATTGTTTCTGGGCTGTGCTACAGGTACATACAACACCTAACATGCACATATGTGGTATCACTGTGATCTTCAGGAGAATTTATTTTGGGTTGTTCTTTGGTAGAAGGTTATAATAGTACCAAGAAATAAAAGACTAAATTAAAAATATATTTTTTTCCTTATTTTAGCCCACTTTTCCTAATAAAATAATAATAAAAAATTATAAATAATAATATAAAAAAAAGCAGGAGACATTCATAACAATTTACCACCAAATAAAAGCCCAGTTTGCCCTGAAGGAAAAAAAAACAAAAAAAAAAACAAGGTATAATCCACCTGGATACACAAAGTAATTGTGATGATATGTATGGTTTTACTAACACATGCCAGTTACAAAATGGGGCTTGGGCATTAAAGAGGAAGTAAACCCTGATGGGTTTTACTTCCTCTGTCGCATGTGCGGGAGACCTGTCAGTTGCAGCACAATGAGTGAAGACATGGCATGGAGGTACGTTTCCTCACAGCGCATGCTCCAATGACATCATTGGCGCACTGCAAGGTAAATATCTCCTAAATGGCGCACATCTAGGACATATTTTCACTATTCTAGACTTACATATAGGTAAAAGTGACACAGGAGGGTTTACAACCACATTTGTTTTACCCTGAGGTGTAAAGGGGTTAAAAATCAGGCATAGACTGAGTAGAAAATAAATGGATATACAGTGGAACCTCGGATTACAAGCATAATCCGTTCCAGGCGAATGCTCGTAATCCAAAGTACTTGCATATCAAAGCGAGTTTCACCATAGAAGTCAATGGAAACTAAAATAATTTGTTCCGCATTGACTTCAATGACATGCAATACCGCATGTGGCCAGAGGTGGGGGCGCCGGAGAGGCTCGGAAACACCCAGAAAGGCCAGAGGAAAGCTCGACTGAACTTTTTCCAAGCATTTCCGAACAGCTCCGCTCGGCTCTGGGGCCCCCCCATCTCAGGTCAAACACAGTAATGCACATCGCTTTGGCTTGAATCCTGCTTATTTTGCGAGACAACACTCTCAAACCGAGTCAGAGTTTTTTTTAAATACAGTGCATGTATTGCGAAACGCTCGTTAACCACGTTATTCGCAATCTGAAGTTCCACTGTACATTGAAAGCATTTCGTTATACTTGTTCAACAAGTGCAAAAAAATACCTGTCCATCCAGCCAGAAATCTTGTGAGCTGATAACTTCCTATGTCCTCCTAGGGTGATAAAGCTGCTCAAGACAGCTGTCAGACTAGGTCACAGAATAAGTTAAAGTGGACCTTCTGTCATTGCTTCACCTTTCCATCTAATAAATCTTCTGCCTTTGTTTTAACTTTGGATAGTAAAACATTTTTTTGTTTTTCTGACACAAAATCCCTTATACAGCCCACTTAATGTTTCTTGTCTAGTAAAAATCCTAGGCTTATGATATCATGTATCTTGTGAGAGTTTGCCAGGAAGGGAGGGGGGGGGGGTGAGTCATAAGAGGGCCAATGAGAGCTGCAGAGCTGGAGGTGCGCCTCTGTGTGTCTATGTAAATCCAGGAAGTGAACTGGCAGCAGCTTCAGCTGCCCACAGTTAAAATGAATGCAGCCAGACTCAGTAGAGGGAGATTTCTTCAGCATATTTGTCAAGTACAGAATCACAGTATACATAAAATAATATGCAAAGTGGTTGGAGGGAAGCTTCAGAATGGCAAAGATGTTTTTATTACAAATTATGTGAGGAGAAGACTACAGTCCCTTTTTAATGGCAGGACCACCAGGTTAAAATAAAGGACCTGCAAACTATAGTAACAATAGTATCACATTTTGTTTTAGATACGCTTTTACTTTTAAAAGAGAGCTGATTGAAGTTTGACACACAGAGTCTTTTTCCATTTTTTAACACAGCAAAAAGAAGCTTTCATTAATATAAGAATACAGGAAATTGTCAAATAATAAGAAGAATGGAAGAGACCATGAAAAATACTACTTACTATCAATCACGAGAGGTAGAAATTGCTGCCCGTGGCCCAGTGTATGGTATGTTATGTCAGTGAGGAGCACTAGAGGTGACATTATAATGCTCATCTCACAATCTTCTTCTGAAATATACGTATAAAACCACTAAAGATTTATTTTATTGTGTATTTAAATTATCAGATGAGGAAAGGTACTTATGTCTTTACGCAAGCCATCCATGGCTATCAGGAACTTGTGTAGAGCTTTGATTAGGTTTTACCTTGACAGGTTAAATGAGGTTACCTAAAAGATAAAAAATCTTGATTGTATATGGTATAAATAGCACATGAGGACATTTTATTAGCATGGTGCAGAAAAATTGTGGTATGCTTAAGGCCGCGTACACACGTACGAGAACCTCGTCGGGCTAAACCCATCGTTCCACCCGATGAGGTTCCCGATGAGCAGTTGGAAAAGCTTGTCGAGCCAAAGTCCTCATTGAACAAGAGGAAAAAGAGACCGTGCTCTCTTTTTTGGCTCGACGAGCTTCCCGACGGGACGCTCGCCGGAAGTGTACACACGATCGAGCTTCTCGTCAGAATATGTCTCCCAGCGAGCTTCTCGCTGGATTCTGCCGAGAAGCTCGGTCGTGTGCACGGGGCCTAATAGTTTACAAATATTAAAAAGCAGAATGGATATGTGAAATTAACAAATTACAATATATGGAAAGACAGATAAGAGAAGAAGAATATATAAATAGTTTAATGCCAGATATATGGCAAAAATTTGATGAATTTCAGATCTCAAAAGAAATGAAATAATATATATAAGTAATAAAGAAAAAACTATGAAAGGGTAAATATAAAATGATTATATGGAAAGAGATAAAATAGAAGGAACATATAGGTTCCCCCCCCCCCCCTGTTGAGAATGAATGTGAATGTATGATAGTGAGTAAATGGAAATATATGTTGTAGGAATCATGTTTTAAAAGGTAATGCATAATGTGATAGAATCTTGTTGTAATGTATATTTTTGGTATATGAGAAAAAGATCAATGAAAATGAATTGAAAACAAATATTAACCACTTTACATTCCGGCAATTGACAAAAGACGGCCACAAGGTGGCTCTCAATTGCCGGGAGGACGTCTATGGACGTCCTCCGCTCCTCCAGCCACTGGGGGGCGCGCGAGCACGCCCCGGCCGCATCACTGAAGTGCCGATGCGCGTGCCTGGCGGCCACGATGTCCGTCTGGTGGCCGCGATCGGTGGATACACAGACAAGGACATGGATCTGTGTGTGTAAACAGATCCACGTCCTGTTAGGGAGAGGAGACCGATGCTGTTTCCCTTGTACATAGGGACACAGATCGGTCACCTCCCCCTGTCAGTCCCCTTCCCCCACAGTTAGAAACACTATGCAGGGCACACATTTAACCCCTTCCTCGCCCCCTAGTGTTAATCCCTTCCCTTCCAGTCACATTTATACAGTTATTAGTGCATATTTATTAGAGCTGCGCATCTTCACCGGTCTCACGATTCGATGCGATTACGATTATCAAGTCCACGATTCGATTCGATTCCGCAATGCATCACGATGCATCACGATTGCAGCGCAAGTGCGCATGGCTCTCCCCCCAAAATACTAAACGGGGTGATCAGAGACTGCAGACGCGATAGAGGAGATGATCAGAGACTGCGGGCATAGTACAGGAGATGATCAGAGACTGCAGACATGCTACAGGGGATGATCAGAGACTGTGGACATGCTACAGGGGATGATCAGAGACTGCGGACATGCTACAGGGGATGATCAGAGACTGCGGACATGCTACAGGGGATGATCAGAGACTGCGGACATGCTATAGGGGATGATCAGAGACTGCGGACATGCTACAGGGGATGATCAGAGACTGCGGACATGCTACAGGGGATGATCAGAGACTGTGGACATGCTACAGGGGATGGTCAGAGACTGTGGACATGCTACAGGGGATGATCAGAGACTGTGGACATGCTACAGGGGATGATCAGAGACTGTGGACATGCTACAGGGGATGGTCAGAGACTGTGGACATAGTACAGGAGATGGTCTTTATTTCTCCTCCATACAGCCCTGTCCCTGCCTGCAGTGACAATGACTTATCACAGGTGACACATCAGATTCCACTACATGTCCGTACCCCCCCTGTGTCCCCGGATCACAGCACCCCCTTCTTCCTCTGTTATCGACAAGATGCACACGAGTAGAAGCAATAGCACTTATTAGAGAATCATACATTAACCACTTCCATACTG
Source organism: Rana kukunoris (assembly GCA_029574335.1). Lineage (NCBI taxonomy): Eukaryota > Metazoa > Chordata > Amphibia > Anura > Ranidae > Rana > Rana kukunoris. Next base: position 186,557,402 of record CM056054.1, read on the forward strand.
GGCACTTAAACACCCTCCTGACCAGACCAATTTTCAGCTTTCAGCGCTCTTACACTTTGAATGACAATTACTCAGTCATGCAACACTATACCCAAATTTTTTTGTCCTTTTTTTCCCACAAATAGAGCTTTTTTTTGGTGGTATTTGATCACCTCTGCGGTTTTTATTCTTTGCGCTATTAATGAAAAAAGACCAAAAATTTGGGAAAAATTTTTTTTTTTCTTAGTTTCTGTGATGAAATTTTGCAAATTTTTAATTTTTCTTCATAAATTTTGGCCACAATTTATACTGCTACATATCTTTGATAAAAAATAACCCAAAGTTTTTGGAATTTTTTTGGTCTGTGTGAAAGTTTTAGAGTCTACAAGCTATAGTGCAAATCATAAAAAATTATCACATCTGATCACACCTGATGTACTGAAGGCCTCTCTCATTTCTTGAGACCCTAACAAGCCAGGAAAGTACAAATGCCCACAGATGGCACAGATGGGCACTGATGAGGTGGCACAGATGGGCACTGATGAGGTGGCACAGGTGGGCACTGATTGCAGATGTGCACTGAGGTGGCAGGTGGGCACGTGGCACAGGTGGGCACGGTGGCACAGGTGTGCACGGTGGTACTGGTGAGCACGGTGGTACTGGTAGGCACAGGTGGTACTGGTAGGCACAGGTGGGCACGGTGGTACTGGTGGGCACAGGTGGGCACACAGTGGTACTGGTTGGCACACAGTGGTACTGGTTGGCACACGGTGGTACTGGGGGGCACTCTGGTACTGTGGGGGGCACTGTGGTACTGTGGTGGGCACTGTGGTACTGTGGGGAGACAACCATGGCGTGGCTCACTTGGATCTCTCTCTCTGGTCTCCCAGTCCTGCTCTTGCAGCTGCTGCATGTGACCGAGTCGGGTGAAGGGCGGACGGTCTCCCCTGGCCTGTGTGCAGTGCAGTTCACGCGGCTGCACACAGTGATACAGTAGTGTACTGTCTGTGCAGCCGACGAGGAAAGCTGAGCGTGAGCTCTGGGGAGTCGGACCTGCGACACACTCTCAGGGCGGCAGGGGATGACGTCAGCGGGAGGCGGGAAAAAAAACGGCTTGAAAACTTCTGCTATTTTTGGAGGCAGGGCATGGCGCGGCGGCACGGCAGGAGGATGACGTCAACATTAATCGATTACTTAAAGCTGTAGCATCGAAACTGCATCGTGGGCAGCCGAATCTCGATGCATCGATGTTACGATTATTTTTGACACCCCTAATATTTAGAGCACTGGTCACTGTATAAATGTAAATGGTCCCAAACATTTGTCAAAAGTGTCCGATGTGTCCGCCGTAATGTCGCAGTCCCAATAAAAATCGCAGATCGTCGCCATTACTATTTTAAAAAAAAATGGGATATTTATCATAGCAAAAAGTAAAAAATATTGTGTTTTTTTTTTCAAAATTGTCATTCTTTTTTTGTTTATATCGCAAAAAATAAAAGGTGATCAAATACCACCAAAAGAAAGCTCTATTTGTGGGAAAAAAAGGACGTCAATTTTGTTTGGGAGCCACGTTGCGCAAATGTCAGTTAAAGCAACGCAGTGCCGGAAGCTGAAATTTCGCCTGGGCAGGAAGGTGGTATATGTGCCCAGTAAGCAAGTGGTTAACCACTTCAATACCCGGCCATTGACAATTGACGGCCAGAGATGGGATCTCCCATCCTAAGTGGCTGTCAATTGACGGCCTGGGCTTTGTGGGTGGATATCTGAATGATGCCTGCAGCCAGAGGCATCATCCAGATATCCTCTTCTTCAGCCGGCGATTCTGCACGACATAAGAATGATCATAGTGGCGGTTCCGCCGCTTGATCGTTCTTACAGGCCGCGGGAGGGGACATCCCCCCCTCCCACCGCCATCCGGTGCTTCTCTGGGCTCTCCCGTGCATTTGGGGGCCCAGAGAACGAATCGTCCGGCGTCGTGTAAAAATAAATAAAAAACATTTAAAAAAAAAAAAAAAAAGATAAAAAAAAAAATTAAAACTCCCCTGTCCTCGATAGCTTGCGTGCAGAAGCGAACGCACACGTAAGTCCCGCCGACATATGTAAACGCCATTTAAACCACATAAGTGAGGTATTGCTGCGTGCGTTAGAGTGCCAGCAACTAATCTAGCACTAGATCTCCTCTGTAAATCTAAACTGGTAACCTGTAAAAAATAAATAATGCGTTGCCTATGGAGATTTTTAAGTACCGTAATTTGGCGCAATTCCATGAGTGTGCACATAATTTAAGCGTGACATGTTGGGTATCTATTTACTCGGTGTAACATAATCTTTCACATAATACAAAAAAATTGGGCTAACTTTACTGTGTTGTTATTTTTTTAATTCATGAAAAGGCGTTTGAAAAATTATTGCGTAAATACCGTGCGAGATAAAACGTTGCAATGACCGTTGTTTTATTCCCTAGGGTATCTGCTAAAAAAACATATATAATGTTTGGGGGGTACTGCGTAATTTTCTAGCAAAAGAATGATGATTATTACATGTAGGAGAGAAGTGTCAGAATAGGCCCGGTATGGAGGTGGTATAAAAGCCCGGTATTGAAGTGGTTAAAAAGCAAGGCAAGCGTAAACAATACATTGTTTTATTTTTGGGTGGAGTAAAAGGCAAGGTTCAATCCCTTGTAAAGACCTTGATGCTATCCAGGCTTCATTAGAGAGATCTCCACCCACCACTAATGCAGCTGTAAAGCCCTGTACACACAACAGGGAATCCTGTATATTGTCCACCAGGAATCCCGACGGGAAAACCGAGAATCTGCTCAGTAAGTTTCCCAGTGTACACACGGCCAGGATTCCCGCCGGGAAAAGGAGAGCTTTAGCCAGGAATCCTGGCCATGTGTATGCTCCCTCGCAGTGTTTCCCCATAGGAAAATTTCCAGATTCAAAACCGCCGGGAATCCCAGCGGGAAAATAGAGAGCAGGTTCTCTATTTTCCCTCCAGGATTCCCGGCAGTTTTCATGTCGGGAAAACTATGAGAAAGCATACACACGGCCAGCCGGTTTTCCTGGCCAAAAGCTCTTCTGGTAGTTTTCTCTACATGGAACATGTTCACATCAATGCATTTTTATGCCTCTGCATTTTTGGAAAGGGTCGGGGCCTTTTTTTCCCCCGCAAAAATCAGCATTTTGCATGTGATAGAATTCAATGGACCTGCATCCAAAATGCAAGTACTGAATTTTTACCGCAATTTTGCTGCGATTTGCGCTTTTTTTTTTAAACCTGTTTATAGCTGGTTGTTAAAGGAAATGTAAAACAAATTTAAATTGGCGGCTAAAAAAAAAAATTAAGAAAAAAAGCAAACGCAAATCGCTGGAAAAAAACGTGGTAAAACGCATGTCGAAAAACGCAGCAAGCACCACAAAAGGCACTGCAAAAACACTCAAATGCAACATGCATAGGTGTGAATCAAGTCTGATGCCGCATACAAACAACATTTTTTAATGGTCTAGAAAAAACTTTTTTTTCAACCCGATCGTTAAAACGGCCTTGCCTACACACGATCATGAAAAAAATGCTCTAGCAAAGTGCGGTGACGTACAACACGTACGACGGCACTATAAGGGGGAAGTTCCATTTGGATGGCGCCACCCTTGGGGCTGCTATTGGCGATTTCGTGTTAGTAAAAGACTATTCGCGCTTTTCAGTCTGCTACAGCATGATGAATGTGCTTACTCTATTACGAATGGTAGTCTTACCAGAACGAGCGCTCCCATCTCATAACTTGCTTTTGAGCATGTGCGTTTTTTCACGTCGTTAAAGCCTACACACGACCATTTTTTACGACGTTAAAAACTACAACGTTGTGAAAAATTAGAGCATGTTCTAAATTTTTAATGCCCATGTTTTACATTGTGAAAAATGCTCTGGAGCCTACACACGCTCGTTTTTAGTGACATTAAAAAAAAAACTTAATTTTTTACAACCCAAAAAACGATTGTGTGTACGCGGCATTATACTTGGTTGCATATTCCAGTTGCATTGTGCATTTTTTAATACACGTTTTTCATTCATTGAAGTCTATGGAACCAAAAACCAGAAAATAATCCCTGGCCCTTTCCATAAAATGCACGCACGGGTATGAACTACATCCATAGGAAACCATGTTAAATGGACTCTAGCGCTTTTCTGCAAAAATTTAAAATGCACAAGTATAAACCAGGCCTTAGGCTGGATTCACACCTATGCATTTGTAGGGCTTTTTGCATTTTGCAAAAAGCACTAAAACTGCATAGGTGTGAATCCAGCCTTAGGTACCCTTTAGGACCTACTGCAATGTTTGTCCTTGAATCGGACCCATTGATCATTCAATGATTTTAATTGAATTACCTTTTTTTTCGCCTCCTTTTAAAACAAAAAAGTTCTTAGAATTACAAATTTGGATATAAATAAATTTTAGGAGTTTTTCTATGCTGTTTTGTATCAAAATTTCCTGTTATCTGAATTGCAGCTTTTAAAAAGAAGAGCTTTGCAGTGGAAAATCAGGACTTCCTGGGAAAACTTAGCCCAAGTCCATACAACATAAGCCACTTGTATAGTAAAGGCAAGGGGGCTATCAGCTTAGGGAAACACAAAGAGTGATCTGCTACTCCAATTTACAGGCTCTGCGTATACGTTGTCCAATGAGAACAGTCAGTTGGTCAAGGTGTAAAAACATACCCAGTCATTCCTTCTTCCGGTAAATTGCTGTCCGCTCCTGGTTTGGTGCCTCCCTTCTCCATAGAAGTCAATTGCTAATACTCTACAGATTAGGCGCTTTGTTGCCATCAGATCCAACCTGCATATCTGGCTTCCCTCTATGGCTGGCCTAAGAGTACATTGCAGAAGTTCCTTTTTCCCCACTTGCTCCACCAACACAATCTAAAGCCTCGTACACACGATCGGATTTCCATTGGACAAATCCATGGATTTTTGTCCGACGGGCGTTGGCAGTGAACTTGTTCTACATACAGACGGCAGAACCTTTTCAGCCAACATACACAAAAATGCATAGGGTTTTCAGCTCCTTAGCGCCACCCTTTGGGCAACTTCTGCTATTGTTGTCTGATGGTTAGCATTGGTTCGGAGAATGCGTGTTTGTACTTTGGATTTTAGTCTGACGGATTTGTGTAGAGACGATTAGATAATCAGACCAAACACATTTGTTGTCAGACAATTTGAAAGCATGGCAATTCCGACAACAATTGTCCGATGGAGCATACAGACAGTCGGATTATCAGATGAAACACATCCATCGGACAATTGTTGTTGGAATATCCGATCGTGTGTATGGGCCTGTAGATGAATTGTTACCCTAATGTTTCAGGTGAGCACTAAAAAATAAATGGAAACACAGTGGTATTTTCAAAGCACAAAACGAAGTGTGCAGTGACGGTGCGTCCATAGTGGACGCAGGAATGCCACCCCTTCTCTCCTGCACCCATCAATCAACAAAACAGATTCATGCATTGCATGAATCTATGTATTTTTGCCGCTGCCGCCCACTATTCTGTTGAGCGCCGGCCATCTGAATAACAGCGGTGGGCGTGTTTTGTAGGTGCTGATTAGAGCGAGATGCCCGCAGGCTCTAATAGGCTTCCAAATGTTTTAACCAGAAGGTGCACAGGCTGTGCGTTCCCTGGTTAAACAGTGCTGTGTAAGGGAATCGCTTCCCTAACACTGACCCGCCTCTCAGCCAATCAGGTGCACCGGTTCTGGTTACCAGTCTTAGTTAATATTCCAATCGCACACCTTCCTGGAGAAATGGCTTGAAAATACAAAAATGGGTGCTTTGCAATCCTTGTGATGTTTTCATTGCATTAAAACTTTTGTACGATCCGTGGTGTGCTGACGAATATGTTCATAGGGTCTGGTTACCAGCCACCTGATTGGCTGAAGCGTCATCGAGGGCGGGAGAAGACATTGAGGGAACGTAGAGAGAGAATAGTGCCGGGCTGGGGCACAAATTGGCTGCAATTGGGGGCACAAACTGGCTGCATTTCATGGGCACATTGGCTGTGTTTAATGGGCACAGTGGCGGCAATTGACGTTTTTTTCCCAGTTTGTTTGCCCCCCCCCCCCCCCCCAAAAAAAATGTTGAGCACCAGCCGCCACTGGAAGTATGAGCCATCTTCTTCACACACAGAAATCTAGCTGCAGTTTCAATTCAAGAAGCCAAATTATTGTTCATTCACCAAAGTGTGCAAATTTTAAGCAAACAACATTTAACTTTTTATTACATTTTTTTCTTTAACAATCATTTTCAAGGCTTTGCCTTAAAAGGCAAAATCTTTTCACAAGACCCATGAAGAGTTGCAAGTTTATTTTCCAAAACGTACGATAGCTAACCCCAAAATGCAATCAACACATGGCAAAATACTTTGCATATAGCGTCAGCAGAACATTGGTATACCTTGCCATAACTAAAGCACTACTGTTGATTTAGATAATCAGATTGTCCAGTATAATTTCATACAAGTACGAAATACATGTATATATGATTTTACAGTCATTCAAGGCTTAAGGCCTTCAGGGCTTGTTCTAAAATATATATTCAACTAGTAAAAAAAAATATCAGTGATACTAGAGAATATTGTACAAAACACAGTCCAGTCTCTCCAGCTTTGTTCTTGATTGCTGTAACAGCTTCTCCCTTGTAAAAGCACCTATGATCAGTTATTGCTTTTACCAAGTCATCAAAGTTTTATTTTATAGAGAAATTAATGATTATACACAATAATATATTGCAGAATGTTTAGTTTAATTCAGCAGAACCGTGACCTTCCCATGAAGCAGAATTGTAGCCGATTCCCTGTCCATTTGGACGGTTCTTACATGGTTGACCTTTGTCCAGCCTCATCCAGGTTTAGGTTTCTTTTTCTGGCTGCTTCGCTATTTAATTCCACATCAGACTTGTCCGCTTTGCTGTACTCTGGTGGAGGACCCGATGCCTCTCTATATGAAGAATGCTCCTTCACCACAGGCTCTGGAGGCCGTTTCCATCCTGGTCGAGTGGCTATCCATATAATAAGTCCACCAAAAACCACAATGAGAATTCCAAGAGTGTTGACGAAGATTGCGTGTGGCGGTAAACTGCTGTAAGGTGGGTTTTTCCTAAGAAGAGAAAAAAAAAAAAAGTATTTAGTTTGGTTGAAGATCAAATCGTTTGGCTAAAGAAAATGTATAAGCATAGGCGTGCGCACAGGGTATGCCAGGTGTGCCCAGGTTTACAGCACAGGTTCCCCCTACCCTGACTCCCTCCTTCCCCTGCAGTGCCACCAGCTTCCCTCCTCTCCCACCAGCTGTTGCTGCAAGGATGTTTTAGGATGAGTGGAGGAAGGGGCCAGTAAATATGTAATTGATCATCCCCTTCACTTTCTGAATGGACATCGTGGGTGATCATTAGTGTGTGTTTGAGCTTTGGGGTGCACACCCTAATGCAATAGACTGCGCACACTTATGTGTATAAGCTATTGCTCTGACTAGAACCCAAACGTAATTTAACGGGGAACATAAGAGGGCCAGGAGAGTGGTAGGAAACACTAGGTGAATTGAAGTAGATGCAGCTCCTCTCAGATTGGGACTTGAGATCCTGATGCACATATGAAAAACAAACACAAGAGGGCGCCTCCATCTAGATGTAGCAATTTTTTTTTATTTTTTTTTTAAGTATAAAAAAATAAAATAAAAAAAAGTCACTCACTAGTTAAAGTGGATCACGGCTGGTCAAACCCATATAGACCTCCATAGGATCATCGTGAGGCTTCAGAGCTCTGCAGGCATGCGGCTAGTTGAAGAAAAGTTCCAGCCTGAAGCCCGACAGCTGTACTTTCAAGAACTCTGCTTTAACTAGCCATATCCCTGCAGAGCTCTGCAGCCTCACAGAGATTCTATGGAGGTCTATATGTGTTTATGACAAGCCTTCATCCACTAGTGAGTGCATTTGTATTGTCTTTTATACTTTTATTTTTTTATTAAAAATCACTACACCTCGATGAAGGCGCCCTCTTGTGTCTGTTTTTTAAATCATTTGGCTAACACTGACTTGAGTGTAAAAAAAACAATAAGTAAGTAAAGCAAGTCCCTCCACCCCAAACTTGTTTATCTATGTCTTTTGCTATGGTCACTGGTCCAAATCATTTGTGGAGGGGGAAATATGGTGTGAGGTTATTTTTCAGGGGTTGGGCTTGGCCCCTTAGTTCCAGTGGAGGAAACGCTTAAGGCGTCAGCATACCAAGACATTTTGGACAATTTCATGCTCCCAACTTTGTGGGAACAGTTTGGGGATGGCCTCTTCCTGTTCCAACATGACTGCGCACCAGTGTACAAACAAGGTTCATAAAGACATGGATGAGAGAGTTTGGGGTGGAGGAAATTGACTGGCCTACACAGATTCCTGACCTCAACCCGATAGAACACCTTTGGAATAAATTAGAGCAGAGACTGTGAGCCAGGCCTCATCTACCTTACAAAAGCACTTCTGGAAGAATGGTCAAAAATTCCCAAAGACACACTCCTAAACCTTGTGGTAATATAGTGTATGTGAACCAGGTCTTATGGAGAGAGAGGCAAAAGGTTGTAGTGTGAGGATGCGGCAGTGTGGGAATGAGAAGCTGTTCAGGCTGACTAACCACCGCTTGGATAATGGTGGCAAGTTTACTGAGGAGAAACAGGAAGTTCAGACAAAGAAAAAAAAACCATTTAGAAGGGAAATCGAAGGAAAAGGTAAGTGAACCAACAATGCACTAGCTTAAAGGAACCTATTTAGTAAATAAAAAACAAACGAAAAGAAATATTCCAGTCTGCACATGTCTACAAATTACAGTCCAATTCATCTCTAATTAAAGTAAATATAAGCCTAGAGCATTTAACTTGGAATTGTAGGCATCTATAAGTGAATTGCTGTAATTGTAAAGGGCTGAACCTACTTTCAACATACCAAGTAAACGATTACCATGTCTCACTGTAACCGATGAATACAGTAATAAGAAAGTGATATTGGTGATAAAAGACATCAGTACAGTATATAGAATTGTATGATCCTTTCATGGACTGAATCCAGGAAAGGAGCCGTATAATGGGATAAATACAACCCTTGTTTAGTTATGCCGCAGTTTAATAGCTGATGAATTATTACCAAGCTCGAAATCTGATATAGTATTACTTACTTTACATTGTGAAAGGGATTCAATGTCTGGCAATACCTCCAAGCTGATGACAACTAAAATTCAAGGCCAAGACTATGAATGGTGCAATAGTTTGATTACGCTCCACTCTTGCTTGAAATGCAGGAAATGGAAGACCTTCATATGTATGCTTTGGTCTCCATCAGCCTCTTGCCAGTAATTTGAGACCAAATGTCTAGGCAGTAAGCAAAGTTCCTTCTAAATAGTGCAACTTTATACTGAATATGCAAAATCAGAGATGTTTTAATCTCCTTTTTGCTTGAAGTTGACATTATACGTGGTGCCAGGACAAATGTTCTTTAGGGCAGGGTTCTCCAACCACCAGGCCACAGTCTGTTTACCGGCGGGCTGCTTAGTCTGCACTGAGGTGCGGCGGCAAGCAGAGAGATCACCGCCATCGCCGCACTTCCGCCAACACTGCCCCGCCACTATACTGTTAGGGATGAAGCAGGCGAGCAGAGAGATGACATCTTCCACTGCCCGCCCCGCATCACCACTGTTCTCTCACGCAGAACTCACTGTGCTTAGTGACAATGCATCTAGGAGGCAGGAGACAGTGGCATGTGGCAATCTGCATCTGGTGGCATGTGGCAATCTGCATCTGGTGGCATGTGGCAATCTGCATCTGGTGGCATGTGGCAATCTGCATCTGGTGGCAGGCACCGTGACAAGCTGCATCTGGTGGCAAGTGACAAGCTGCATCTGGTGGCAGATTCTGCATTATGGTGAGTTTAACTATTTAATTTAATATTACAATATAATAATAATAAAAATAATGCGCTTCAATCATCCTAACACCATATTAACCACTTCCCTACTGGGCATGTAAACCCCCTTCCTGACCAGGTGAAATTTCAGCTTGCGGCACTGCGTCGCTTTAACTGACAATTGCGCGGTCGTGCGATATGGCTCCCAAACAAAATTGGCGTCCTTTTTTCCCCACAAGTAGAGCTTTCTTTTGGTGGTATTTGGTCACCTCTGCGATTTTTATTTTCTGCGCTATAAACAAAAAAGGACGACAATTTTGAAAAAAAATACAATATTTTTTACTTGTTGCTATAAAAAATAGCCCAATTTAAAAAAAAAAATCAGTTTAGGGCGATACGTATTCTTCTACATATTTTTGGTTAAAAAAAAAAAAAATCGCAATAAGCGACTGGTTTGCGCAAAAGTTATAGCGCCTACAAAATAAGGGACAGAATTGTTATTTTTTATTATTTTTTTTTTTTTTACTAGTAATGGCGGCGATCTGCGATTTTTATTGCGACTGCGACGTTATGGCGGACATATCGGACACTTTTGACACATTTTTGCCACCATTCACATTTATACTGCAATCAGTGCTATAAATATGCACTAATTACTGTATAAATGTGACTGGCAGGGAAGGGGTTAACACTAGGGGGTGAGGAAGGGGTTAATGTGTTTCCTGCATTGTGTTCTAACTGTAGGGGGAGGGGGGGGTGACCGATCTGTGTCCCTATGTACTAGGAACACAGATCGGTATGCTCTCTCTATGACAGGACGCTGTCATTGTGAGAGCAGGCAATGAGAGATGATCTCATATGTTTACATATGAGATCATCTCTCATTGGCCCATCAGATCGCACCGCAAACGGCCACTCTGATTGGCCGTTCGCGGTGATCTGTGATTGGCTGTGTCCAAGGGACACAGCCAGTACACAAGTTCCCCGCTGCGCGCTCTGGAGCGCACGCTGGGAACGAGGAAAGGGGCTGCCGTGAAAACACGGCAGCCCGGAGATTTAGAGCCACCCTGCGGCCGTATATACTCGTACGGCCGTAGGGAAGTGGTTAACTATGGTTTTGAGATGATTGAAGTGCTACACCAGCCATTTCCTGAAAAATTGGTCGCTAAAAACCACATCGCCTTGGCACAATTTTCATCCACAATGCCAGTCCCCGGTGCCAAAAAGGTTGGGGACCACGGTTTTAGTGCACAAAAGCAAAAAGGTCAAAGTGTGTCCTCCTAATTTTTTCCCAGTTCCAAGCATTTATTGAGCATTTCTTTAAAGACTTCCTTCCCTCAAACAAGTACCCTTAAAGGGGTTGTAAAGGTTTGTTTTTTATTTTCTAAATAGGTTCCTTTAAGCTAGTGCATTGTTGGTTCACTTACTCTTTCCTTCGATTTCCCTTCTAAATGTTTTTTTTTCCCTTTGTCTGAATTTCTCACTTCCTGTTCCTTCTCAGTAAGCTGTTCTGGCTGACTAACCCCCATGGATGATGGGCGCAAGCTTACTGAGGAGGAACAGGAAGTGAGAAATTCAGACAAATGAAATAACAATTTAGAAGGGAAATGGAAGGAAAAGATAAGTGAACCAACAATGCACTAGCTTAAAGGAACCCATTTAGAAAATAAAAAACAAACCTGTACAACCCCTTTAATGTAGCCTTTAATTAGATGCATATATTTAACTAAGTTTCACACTTTCCCATGTGTGAAATGTTACCAGGGGTCCAGCTACCAGAGACTTCCTAGATCAGGGTCTCACCGCCCTTTGGCTGCCCATAGAAAGCTTGATAAAAGTAAGATGTTCCCGACTTTGAGCACTGCTTGCAAACAGTAGGCCATGTACTACCCAGTTTCCCCGAAAATAAGACAGTGTCTTTATATTCATTTTTGCTCCCAAAGATGTGCTAGGTCTTATTTTCAGGGGATGTCTTATTTCTGATCCTCCTGTGTCATTTTAAGTGATATTCCCTCCCCCCACCTCTGTGCCAATGGACACCTTTAGACATCCCCCCCACCCCTTTATCAGACATTTCCCCCCTACCTCAGTCACCCATGTGTCCACACATTTGCCTGACTCCTTCTCCTTGCTACTCACTGTCTAATTGTGAGTCGGTCAGACTCCATCAGAGCGAGCAGCAGGCGAGCAGCAGGCTGCAGCTTGTCCTGGCTGCGGTGCAGGCTCTCTGATGAAAAGAGACCACACACTTCCTGTCTGCTCCGTCTGCGCTGTGGCCAATAGTGAGCTTCAGTGAGCCTTACAGTATTATCGGGATGCCTTATGTTCGGGGGAGGCTTTATTAATCGGGGAGGTCTTATTTTCGGGGGATGCCTTATATTTCAGCGAGAGGCAAAACTGTAAGCAAGTCTTATTTTCGGGGGATGTCTTACTTTCGGGGAAACAGGGTAGTAAAAGGGAGTAGAACATTTACCAACTATGAGCTGTAAAGTCTGCAACATATTTCGCATGAAATGCCCTTTTGCACTCCTTTACCTCTTCTGAAGCCTCTCCTACCCCTTAGCCCCGATTATACTACAGGCTTATGAAAAATTATTAATGTGCTTTAAAAATGTTTCCAGAACTTATTTTAGATGTGTCCGACACCGCGTTATTGATACAAATTTAAAATGTTTAATTGTAAATGCATGCGAAAGAGCACAGATGGACTGTCACCTGTAGTCCATAATAAACCCCCACCTAGTTTAACTATTTAACCAGCATATCATTAAACTTACAATGAAAATATCAGCTTCTCTGTGATTCCCATAAGTGATGTTCCGATCACTCCGCCGAAAAGCAGGAGACCACCGTACACATGGATTGGCATGAGGGCCGCTCGAACAGAGACTGGGGTGGTTGGAATTAGAAACACCACAATACTCACAACAATCTGAAAATAAAAAAACAGCAGTTTTGGTTTGTAGGATTTGATTATTTAAAAAAAAAAAGGTCTTAGTTCAGTCTGTTTTTATACACACACAGTATTTTTGTATTCTATAGAACCTTTTGTTGACGTCTATTATGCTAATTTTGGAAGGACGTGTAATCTGGCCACCGAGGTGCCCTTTTAAATTTTGTAAAATTAAATATAAAACACGAACGACTGGTGAGGATTATTGTGTTTACACCTCATATCATTCAGCTGCAACATGGCACTGGGGAGTGACATATGGGGTTCACCCCCTCTTCCACCCCCCTCCCCCTCTTTTCCCAATTTTTTTTTTACTCCAACACATTCCTTTCATTCTCCCCGTTAGACATTTCCATCTGTGTCTTATAGGTACAGTTCTGCTTTTTAGTTGTCTACGAATGATAGAACTGGGGGAGGGGGAAGCACACACCACCAACTGACCTACATGTAATTGCTATGCTGATAAATGTCCTTAGGATGTGATATTTATTCTGTGTCATCTACACAAACTTGCTTTATTATTTGTATCTATATCATTTGTTAGTTGGCATGTGCTTGCCTCCCAGTTTTGTCCAAAAACTTTGTAGGATTAATAAAAAAAAAAACACAAATCTATTGTTACCACAAAAAAAAAAAAAAAAAAACACACACACAAAAAAAAAAAAAAAATTAAAAAAGTTATTGTAGACAATCCAGATGCCCACAATTCAGGTGCAAGATAAGAAAATTGGTAGGATAATTTTAGGTGTCCTAAAGAGCTTAAAGTAAATCAGATAAGGTTAAATAATTTTATTATCTTTGATAGTGATGTCGCGAACCTAAAATTGCGCGTTCGCGAACCGCGATTGCGAACTTGCGCATATGTTCGCGAATGCGCGAACCGGGCGAACCGCCATAGACTTCAATGGGCAGGCGAATTTTAAAACGCACAGGGACTCTTTCCGGCCACAATAATGATGGAAAAGTTGTTTCAAGGGGACTAACACCTGGACTGTGGCATGCCGGAGGGGGATCCATGGCAAAACTCCCATGGAAAATTGCGTAGTTGTCGAAGAGTCAGTTTTTAATCCATAAAGGGTATAAATCACCTAATATTCATAAATTGTTTGGAATAACGTGCTCTAAAACATCAAGTATGATGTTATATCGATCAGGTAGTGTAAGGCTTAGGGTTAGGGTTACGGTTAGGGTTACAGATAGGGTTAGGACTGTGCCACCAAGACAGATGGGTGGTGGATGGCACTGGGCACAGTGTACGCTGTACCCTGACACACGCTGGCAGACAGGCAACTGACTACAATTATATTGCAGTCAGGGCTTTTTTTCGCAGAAAATAGGTGCAGGAACTTAATTACGACCCCCCCCCCCCCCCCCCCCCGAAACCCCCTAACACACACACACCCTTCAAACCTCATCACAAAGTGGGTATGGCCCCGTACACACAACCGTTTTCCTCAACAAAATCCATAAAGAAACTTGGTGGCAGAGCTTTTTTGCCGAGGAAAACGGTCGTGTGTATGTTTTTTGTTGAGAAAACCGTTGTGGATCTCGACGAGAAAAATAGAGAACTGTTTTCTCGTCAGGAGTCTCAATTTCCTTGTCGTGTTTCTCGTCAGGCTGGTTTTCGACAAGAAACACGTTTGTGTGTATGCTTAGAAACCCGCGCATGCTCAGAATAAAGTGTGAGACGGGAGCGCACCTTCGGTAAAAGTAGCGTTTGTAATGGAGATAGCACATTTGTCACGCTGTAACAGACTGAAAAGCGCAAATCGTCTCTCACCAAACTTTTACTTAACATGCATTAACATGAGATTAGCGAAAGCAGCCCCAAGGGTTGTGCCAGTGGAATCAAACTTCCCCTTTATAGTGCCGTTGTACGTGTTATACGTCACCCCTTTTGAGAATGGTGAGATTTTGTCTTCACAGTGTGTACGCAAAGAAAGCTTGACAAGATTCTCGACAAGCCTAACAGGGAACTCGTCAAAAGAAAAACAATGTTTCTTTTACGACGAGTTTCTCGGTCGTGTGTACGAGGCCTAAATTTCACTAACAGTGGAAGGGTCTTAAAGGGGCATTTAACACCAGGAGTGCATTACATACAGAGTGCAGAGTTCGAGGCAGTGTTGCCAACCTACCAGATTGAAGTTTACTGGCACGACACCCGAAATTTACTGGCGCAGCCACGTTTTTACTGGCATTTCACAAAAGTTACTAAATTACATTTTTTGGTGCAAATTTTAGTATTTAGGCTACAAACAAGTACGCTAGGCAAATTGCAATGTGATTTACGGTAGATATTAAGGTAAAAAAACATATTTTTGTTATTTTCGATATAATAAGGGCAAATTATTTAGTCACATCACCCCCTGCCGCCACCCCCCTCTGCCACCAACACCCCCTGCCTTCACCCCCCTCTGTGGTGCCACAATTTCCCCCTACCTCCAATCTCCCCCAGGCCCCATGCCTCCAATCTCCCCCAGGCCCCCTGCCTCCATCTTCCTCTGCGGTGCCACCAACAACCCCTGTCTCCACCCCCCACCCTCTGTGATGCCACCATCCCCCTCTGCAGTGCCACCATCACCCCCTGTCTCCAATTACCCCCTGCCTCCAATCACCCCCTGCCTCCATCCCCCTCTGCCGTGCCACCGCAGCCACCATCACCCCCTGCCTCCAATCACCCTCTGCCTCCAATCTCTATGCGCAGTCCCAAGCCGAACCGATCCCAGCTATTTTTACTGGCAGATTCCCACAATCACTGACATTTACTAACGGGGAAAAAAGTGCAGTTTTTACAAACTGTCCGTAAAAATACGGACGGTTGGCAACACTGGTTCAGGGGTGCACTAAAAAGAGAGTGCAGAGTTCAGCCTTCTTCCACAGCCACTTACCTCTATATCACCCATCCACATCCCACTTTCACCCATCTTCAGCTCTGATCTCTCCATACACCCCCCCCCCCCTCCTCGACCATGTCCACACATCCTACTTTTGTTGCTGTATTAAGCGAATGCACCTAGTCGGCTCTAGTATCTCCACTGTAGGTGACCTCTGTGTTTACAGGTGATAGTGGTAGGCAGATAGCCTGAGCCAGAGGTGGTGGAACTGAGTTCCACCAAGTTCCAGCTGAAAAAAAGCCCTGATTGCAGTAATAAAAATGTTTTTTTAAATGTTATCGACTGTGCCACCAAGACAGATGGGTGGTGGGTGGCACTGGGCACAGTGTTCGCTGTACCCTGACACACGCTGGCAGACAGGCAACTGACTACAATTATATTGCAGTAATAAAAAAAATTTTTTTTAATGTTATCGACTGTGCCACCAAGATAGATGGGTGGTGGATGGCACTGGGCACAGTGTACGCTGTGATCCTGACACACACACACGCTGCCTTCCTAGCAGGCAACTGCAATGAGATTACAGAGAAAAAAAAGCCACCAAGATAGATGAGTGGTGGATGGCACTGGGCACAGTGTACCCTTCCTGACACACACACGCTGCCTTCCTAGCAGGCAACTGCAATGAGATTACAGATGTAGCACTGACCCCCGCAGGAGCTGCTGATTAAATTTTGGGCCTGCACTCTAACTACAACCCCAATGATAAGGCTCAATCCCCTTTACACAGCTGTGGTGCAATACAATACAATACTGTACAATGTGATACCAGATACCTGTTTGTAACTTCAGGATCCACGAGCGGCACCTAGAGTGAATAAAGCAATACGCCACAACCCTGGTATGCTTAAACAGTAGTATTCTTTTACTGTTGATAATTGGCAAGTAAAGAAACACCAGTACATAAACTGTGCTATCCTCCTAACATGGGATGAGAGCACAAAAAATTAAATCTATACAGCAATCAAATAACAAACAGTAGGGGCGTGTCCTAGCTATGGAGGAGTGAAGACGTGTGTCTCCTCAGCTCCGCTCCACCGCAGCACCGCATCGCAGCTAAGGGGGAGAATCTTACCCCATCCAGCGCCCACGATGTCCCAGAGGAATCGCTCCACCTCCCAGCCGCCACGGACCGACCGAACCAGACAGGGACAGCTGGATTTTTTTGTAGGGAGCAGCACCCGCGGCCGCGAGGCCCCAAAGATGGCGCCGACCACGAAGGCCCAAAAAACTCCAAAGGCTGCTCAGGCCACCCGGTCACAGACGCTGGAGGAATCCCCTGCCTCATCCCCAAGATCGGTGAGTGACTCTCTGCCCCCGGCCTCCCCCGGCTCCCCAGTGCTGAGGGAAGGGGATCAGGCAACGCCAGACCCCCTAGAAGACATGGACATCAGGCGCCATATTTGGTCCCTCCCCACCAAAGCTGACCTAGAGCGCTTTGCAGACAGGGTAGAGAAGGCCCTGAAAGAGGACATAGCCCAGCTTAAAACGGACACTGCGCACCTGGGGGGGAGGATGGAGTCCCTAGAACACAGGTTTGAGGAGGCCCTCCCTGTTATTTCACAGCTCCAGGACAAGTGTGCTACACAGGACCTGCAGATTGAGGCCTTGCTTTGCCAGTTAGATGACATGGAGAACCGCAGCCGCAGGGCCAATATTAGGGTCCGCGGCCTACCTGAAGCTACAGGGGCAAGAGATATTATCCCTACACTAGAAGGAGTGTTTAAGGAAATACTGGGGCTACCGGCGACGGCCACTATTGAGATAGACCGAGCACACAGGGCCCTAAAACCCCCCTCCCAGGACGTGAACAACCCCAGAGATGTCATTTGTAAGTTACACAAGTACACTCTTAAAGACCGCATCATGCACAAGATGCGTGGGAAACCCTTTTTTGAGTTTGATGGTGCGCGTCTGGCCTTTTACCAGGACATTTCTAGACGCACTCTCATGCAGCGTAGAGCACTTCGCCCCCTGCTGACGGCTGTTCAAGATGCAGGCTTGACATACCGCTGGGGGTTCCCCTTCTACCTCCAAGTTACTAAAAACGGCAGGCCTGTAACGCTTCGCACTAAGGATGACCTCCCGAACTTCCTGTCCTCCCTGGACCTGGACCCAGTAGACTTCCCTGATTGGAGGGGTTCGCCTGACCTTCCCACACCACGGCTACCGCAGTCCCAACCGTGGCAATCATCCACTCGCAAAAATCGCAGACGAGATCGTGGACGCCGCACTGCTGAGCCCATGGAGGACCAGGCCCTATAGGAGGCTGACAACCCTGTAACTCTACGCTGATACCACTCACTATGTTGCTTCCCTGTTTGTGGAGCCCCGACTCTCCCGTGCTACTCCATTGAAGCTGCACTAGCCCTGACTCTCTCTCATGCAACCAGCCGCCTGATTTGACTGTTCTTCTTCTTCATCAATGAACACTGTGAGAGTCCGTCCCTACCCGCAGAACCGGCAGTGGCTGCTGGAGTTGACTTTCAATGCCTTAATGCCCACTAACTGGTCCCCCCCCGACTAGGGACACCTATGCTCTCCCTCTTCCATCGCACCACGTTAGGAGCGGTGGACGGGGCTGGGAGCCTTCCTACCTCTTCCCCATGCTGGCCCACGAACCCCCAGTAGGCCACCCTTTAGGGGTTGACGATCCCGGCCGGGATCGCGGGCTGAGGCTCAGGACCCCCCCCCATATAGGGGACGGGGCCTTGGGCGCGGCCCTTAGATGTTGTGTAAAGTATGTTGGCTTCGGCCTAGTTGTTTTACTTGAACTGTATTGCCTAATTGTCTCATGTGTCTTTTTCTCTCCCCCTCTCCGTTTCCTTCTTCTTTTTCTGCCCTCGCCCTTCTTCTCAATCTCCGTCCAGGTGAGCCTTATTGTCTGGTCACCCACGCCGAGCACGCCACTGATCCGCAGATCCCGTTCATCTCCAGTCTCCCTATGGCCACGCTTCAGGTAAGCACATACAATGTCAGGGGGCTTTGCTCCCCCCACAAGCGCAGTAAATTGTGGTGGGAGCTAAAGCGGCTAAAAACACAGGTGCTTTTCCTCCAAGAAACCCATTTCACGCCCCAGTCCCTCCCTAAACTGCCCACCCACCTCTTTAACCAGTGGTTTCTCAGCAACTCCCCGACACCTAAATCTAGGGGGACGGCAATCGCCATACACAAATCCTGCCCTTTCCAACCCTCCAGCCATGAGATAGACCCCCGAGGTAGATATGTGTTCCTTAAAGGTAGTATTGCTGGCCAGACGTATACATTCGCAACGATCTACGCCCCGAACACAGACCAGCTCACTTTCATTGACTCCACCCTAGACCGACTGACGGACTTTAGAGAAGGCCTCCTGATTCTGGGAGGTGACTTTAATGTCAGCCCTGACCCTTTACTCGACACTTCCCATGCTAGATCCCCGCACTCATATGCTTTCCTCAAACACTTCCGCAAAACGTTTCAGTCCCACCTCCTCGTAGACTGCTGGAGGACGCTACACCCCACAGATCGTGATTTTAGCTACTACTCCAAGGTACACAATGTCTACACCCGTATAGACCACCTGTATGTGGACCTCGCAACCCTAGACCTCCTCCGGACTGCAACCATTGGCAACATTTCCATTTCGGATCACGCCCCGGTCACGATTGCTCTCGACCTACCGTCGGGCACGCATAGGGCCTGGACGTGGAGGTTGAACGACAATCTATTAGATGACCCAGCGGTGGTGAAGGAGGTGTCGGACACGTTGTCTCATTATTTTGCCGAAAACTCAGTTGGGGGCATGGAGGACGGCCTGATTTGGGAGGCCCATAAGGCGGTGGTTCGAGGGGAACTGATATCCCAAGGTGCTAGGCTTAAGCGTGAACGCAGGGCAGACTTTCTTAGGGTGCACACCGCCCTGGGGAAGGCTGAGCTGCGACACAAGGCGACCGGGACCCCTGAGGCACTAAAGGAACTAACAGAGTTGCGAGAGCTGTTCTTACGCTTGTTAGACCGCCAGGCCCGTAGGCAATTCCGTTATATGTCCCACAAGTTCTATGAACATGGAAACAAATGCGGGAAGATGCTTGCACGCGCCCTCCGCAAACAGCACGCCCTTTCACACATTCATAAACTGCGTTCCCCCTCGGGAGACCTGATGGTCCACTCCTCTAAGATAGCTGCGGGGTTTAGAGACTACTATGCCGACCTCTATAATCTGAATCCTGACCTCCCTCCTACTGCTCAAGAGGATAGACAGAGGGCGATCCGTGACTACCTAGAGGCAGCTGGCCTACCCCCCCTCACAACTGACCAATCCCTGGAGATGGAGTCACCAATCACTGCCACTGAGCTCAGGGACACTGTAGAGGCCTTGCCTAACGGGAGGAGCCCTGGCCCCGACGGGTTTACTAAGGCATATTACAAGACTTTCCTCTCCCTTTTGGCGACCCCCATGTGCAAATATTTTAACTCTCTTGCGACCGGCGGGAAACTTCACCCAGAAGCCTTGTTAGCTCACATCACTGTGATCCCTAAAGAGGGAAAGGATCCCACGGTTCCCCAGAGCTATCGCCCCATTTCCCTTCTCAACTTGGACGTGAAGCTATTGGCAAAAATCTTAGCAAATAGACTCAAACACTTACTGCCCTCGATTGTGCACCCAGACCAGACGGGATTCATAGTGGGTAGGGAAGCCAGGGATAATTCCCTTAGAGCCGTCCAACTCATTCACTGGGCCCGCACTAGCCCGAACCCCCCATCTTACATTATCCTCTCAACAGACGCTGAAAAGGCCTTCGATCGCGTAGACTGGCCATATATGACGGAGGTACTGCGATCGATCGGCTTAGGCCCGAGAATGCTGGCGTCAATCCTGGCCCTATATTCTTCTCCCTGCGCTCAGGTCAAAGTAAACGGAACCCTCTCCCCAAGGTTCCCCATCCGGAATGGCACGCGACAGGGCTGCCCCCTGTCGCCCCTCCTGTTCGCCCTAGTTCTAGAGCCCCTGCTCCGAACTGTGCGAGACAACCCGGATATCACAGGCTTGAGGGTTGGAGATACAGAACACAAACTCTCGGCGTATGCCGATGATGTCCTCTTCCACCTCTCACAACCATTGATATCGCTGCCCAACCTGATGAAAGAGCTTAGACTCTTCGGATCCCTGTCCAACTTTAAAATTAATTTAACGAAATCGGAGATTCTTCCCATTTGCCTCCCCGCCCGTGTGGCCGCTGGTCTCCAGGCCTCCTTCCCCTTTACCTGGTCCAAGTCGTCCCTACGTTATCTAGGAATACAACTCACTGACAGGTTCGACGCCCTTTACACTGCGAATTACACCCCGTTACTAACCACAGTTAAAAACGACCTTTTGCACTGGACTCGTTCAGCTTTCACATGGCTCGGTCGGGTGAACATTATAAAAATGACTGTCCTCCCACGCATACTATTCTACCTACAAATGCTCCCGATACCCCTGCCCAAGTTATTTTTTGACCGTCTCTCCAGCATGATGTCCGCTTTCATCTGGAATGGGCGTAAACCTAGAATCGCCCTGAGGGTGCTACGCCGCCCGAAGAGTAGAGGGGGCTTAGGGGTCCCAGACATCAAACAATACTACCGCGCAATAGCTTTACAGAGGATTCTCAACTGGCGTTTCCATACACACTCAAAACTCTGGGTGCCCTTGGAGAAGAGCCTAGCGGGTAGGAACCTGTCCTATGCACCTTGGCTGTCGCGGGAACACAGGGGGCTGTCTGATACGACTTCCCCTCTGACATCCCATGTGCTGTCGGTATGGGACAAAGCCAATGCTGAACTCAACTTGGCCCCCCCTGTGTCTCCGCTGGCCCCCCTAGGTGGTTTCCTCTGGTTCCCCCCGGGGGAGAAAATGACGTTTTTCGAGTCCTGGGTTGATGATGCTAACGCTAGTTGTGGAAAACTCATGAAAAATGGTAGACTCTTAAATTATGAAGCTCTTCCAGTAGGTCGACAGGGCTCACGCATGAACTTCTGGAAATATAGGCAAATACACCACTTCTTTGGGAAGCATGGCCGTATGATTAGAGACCCCTCGTCCCTTACCCCGTTCGAAAGCTTGTTCACCGACGATACCCCTACCCCCCACCTAGTGTCGGAACTTTACCGACTCCTTGGCTTAGCGTCGCCCCAACCTAAACCCGCTTATGTCAGGCGGTGGGAAACTGACTTGGGGACGAGGTTTACTGACACACAACTGGCTCACCTATACCACCTAACTCACTCGTCCTCTATCGATTCCAGGACGCAGGAAACTAATTTCAAAATCTTATCCCGCTGGTATAGGGTTCCTGCAGACCTGGCCCAAATCTATCCCTCTGTGTCCGCGCTGTGCTGGCGCGGCTGCGGACACAGGGGAACACTTGTACACATTTGGTGGGACTGTCCCCTAATTAAACCCTTCTGGGAGGACATAGGACGCCAAATTAAGATAGTGACTGGGCTTGAGGTCCCTCTCTCCCCACTGCATTTCCTGCTGCATGTACCCCGGATCCCCCTCCGACACTATAAGAAAAATGTGCTGCCTCACCTGCTTAACGCAGCCAGGCGCTTACTCCCGCTCCACTGGAAAACAGCCAGAATTCCTACTCGGGAGGAGTGGATCAGCGGGGTGAATGCGGTTAGGGAAGCGGAGGACTGGAGGGCGACCTGCCACGACACTAGAGACCAGTTCCATAGCACTTGGATGCCCTGGACGGACTATGCCTCAGACTCTTCCTTTGTCCCGTCCAGTTTAGACATAGCCTTATTGGAGCTGTCAGACCCATCCCTTAGGACCCGCAGGCTAAGGGACACCTAGAAGATAACATTATTTCCCTGTTGCTGGCTATACGTATGGATCTAAACCCATGATTGACCTGGACTCGGCCTGCAATGATAGGCGTGGTGAACCGCTCAACTCCCTATTGGATCACAGGTACACCTGGACTCTCTCTGTCTACCTATCACCTCTTCCTTCTCTTTCTACCCTTCATCTTTGATCTTCTCTCCCTCTCTTCCCCCCCTAATCCCATGTCTTATGTTACATTGTTACTACAGAAGCAGACCGGTGGCTCTAACGAGTGATTGGGGGTCGACATGGCAATGCAGAACCTCAGGGCGCACGAACCTGTCCCCAGCCCAGGCGGGGACACCGGTGGTTTTGTGTGAAGGCCCTGACTGCTGCAACTGGGGCCCTGGGTTCACGGACGGGAGCGGGAGTCGGTTTGCTGGAGGCCACGGTGCCCCCCCTCCTGCCTCGCCCGTGGACGGTGGACCCCCCATGACTCAAGGCCTCTGGGGACGGTCTCTTGACCCGTCTCCAGACGGCGAGGCTGTCGGCAGACGGCCCTAAATGCTATATGTGTTGCCTGTGGCCTCACGACTGATACCCTTAGCATCGCCCACTAAGACCTGCTATTCCCGAGCTGAGGGCCCCTGGTTGGGGGCTGGATGCTCGCTGATAATGCATTGTTTGTTTGTTTGTGTTTTTATACGTTCAACGGTCCCCTTTGGGGTCCGGATGCTTATGTGACCCTGCGTGGTCTAAGTTGACCTTGCCTACATCACTGCTGTTGAACATGTCTTATATGTGTTGTGTGTTGAAATAGCAATAAACTTGATTATACAAAAAAAAAATAACAAACAGTATACCTGCAGGTATATGAATAAGAAAATAAAACTAAGCCTAGGAGCTCCCCCTACTTTGTAAGGTAACCGTGAGATCTCACAAAAAAAAACAAACAGTCAGTTCTTGATCTTCTTTCTTCGCTAGCTAATAATGTTTCCCAAGTAATTTGTAATCCAAACAAAACGAATAAACTTCCTGAAAAAAATGTCTCCGCAATGAGTGGGTTAACTGCCTTGGCCTTCTGGAGAGCGTCCCGAACAACTAGGCCTTCAACCTTCCTAAAGGCAACCCCTCCGCTTCTTCTTGGAAGTATGTAGTGAGGCCTGTGTGTTAGTCTAATGGCGTGTGAGGCATAACAAACTGTGGGCCGTAACCCACTCACCTAACTGGACACAGGCTCCGTACAGTCCGGCGACCTCCTCCCGTTGCTCCGTCAGCTGGATCAAACACCAGGCCAACTCTGCTGGGGGACTCCCGTCCTCCGATGCTCAATGGAAATGTCCGTGGGCCTTGTTGTTCGGTCCCGTCTCCTCACAGATCCTCTCCGGCTGCCCATGCGGTTCCAAAAGGGCCCAAGATGGCTGCTCCCACTCCTTATATAGCAAATCCCAGCATGCACTGCGCAAGAAATTGTTCCTGGGTCTTTGATCAACTTCCTATTTACAAAGGTCAACTCTGAGAACCAATAGTCTTTCTTCTTTATTCCTCAGATAGTGGAATGCTTCTTGCATTAACAACAATTGGCCACTAGATGGCTCCAAGCACTCAACAATCTCAATGTCCATGAATGCCATCTAGGGAATGCAATATACACATTTATGTACTATATATATATATATATCAGCGCTACACAGAGAAAAAAAAGCAGACTGATATACCAGCCCTAAAAAGGGCTTTTTGGAGTTACCAGCCCTAAAAAGGGCTTTTTGGGGTGCTGTCCTTACAGCAGAGATCAGATGAGTCGTTCAGGACACTGAAAACACTACTCTAGCTATTCTTTCCCTTTCAATTCAGCAGCAGCAACAATGTCCCTCCTCTCACTAAGAATGCAGGTTCCGAATGAATCTAAAATGGTTGCTGCCCTAGAGGTGGGAGGGTCAGGGAGGGAGGGTATGCTGCTGATTGGCTGGAATGTGTCTGCTGACTGTGAGATAGAGGGTCAAAGTTTGCTCAATGATAAATAATAGGAGGCGGATCGAACATCGCATATGTTTGCGCGCATCGGCGAACGCGCAAAAATCGCCGCAAATTGTTCGCCGGCGAATAGTTCTGTACATCTCTAATCTTTGATTGAAGACTCAGTTAGATCTTGGTATGCGAGTTCTCCATTCTGGTAGGCAATATAACAAGGACCAGGTTTCCTGCTGGGTATTCATTTACCTGACATTATATTTTGGAGAATGCATCTTTAATATTAAGTGGTAGTTCACCCCTTGGAGTATAAACAACCTTTTGGTTGAATGTATGAGCTTTTGGAGAATGTTGATGGGTAGGGATCATCAGGAGCCTCAATATTAGTGGGACAATCTGCACAAGATCTTGCTACACATGATTGATGCAATTTTGCTGCAAACCGTGGTCATCAGAGTGCAGAGGTCCAAAAGTGCACAGGTAATATTTTTAAAATAGATTTTTGGGTTTTACGAAGAAAAACAAAGTCTCTTGTAGAAGAATGCTACACAAGGGTTTAAACAGATTTTTCACCGGTTCATACGTTTGCCCCGTACAAACAATCGGAATTTCTGATGGAAAAAGTCAGACAGACTTTTTCCCCCCCATCAGAAATTCAGACCGTGCGTATTCCCCATCGGAGTAAATCCATTGGAAATTCCAATTAATTTCCGTCAGAGCTTACATAGAGAACATTTTCTCTTTTACTCCGATAGAATTCCTTTGGAATTCCTTTGAGAATTTGGTCGGACAAAGGTCAGATAGTGTGTACGGGGCATTATTGTCACTTAAACCTCTGAATACACTACTGGTAAAATAATAATAATATTAATGAAGCCAATTATACAAAAAGGAACTAGGTTTGACTTGTAAGTTTGCATATTGCAATTATAGTTTTGTGTCAGTTATAAAAGCAGCTGCAAGATTGAAAAAAAAATGTATTGTTTTAAAATTACAAAATTGAATGAGAATGACATTCATCAAATGTTAGAAAAAAGAATTACAAAAAAAGAGAAACAAGCAGCACCAACATAGGTGCAGTAATTTTCAATGTTTTTGAATTTGAATAAAAATGCACTCCCTCTGAGTAAGATACAAGCAGGCACGTCATAATAATGTCCGATGGACAGCAGGGCTCTGCCGGGTGTTCTTCCAGCGCTGTGGGTTCTTGTCTGGCGGCGCCGGTGGCTTCCGATGTCCCAGGCTAGAGCGTGCAAGGCGCAGAGGGAAGTTGTCATGCCCCGACGAAGGAGCATGCATGTTCTGAACGTGTGCACGCTACTAGCATCAGACTGTGACCAGTCTGCTTGTTTCTCTTTTTTTGTATTTCTCTGTAAGGTTATTCTACCCTTCAGCGTGCTGCCTCCGTTTGTGTTAATTATACATCCCTGTGGTCAGGGCTGCACTGGGACACAAATATGGTCCTGGACCTCATCCAGAGTGGCCCAGGGCACAACACATCAGGGTACAGTGCACATTAGGGCACGGTACAGAGCTCAGCACACAGCACATCAGGGTACAGGGCACATGGCACATCAGGACACGGGGCACATGGCACATCAGGGCACATAGCACATTAGGGTGCACATCGTTTACCAGCCAGCATGCAGTCTCTTGTCACGGCACTCACTCGGCTCCCTGGTGCCAACTCCTCTCTTCTCGTCCAACCCAGATGATGTCACAAGCAAATAGGATGGACGAAAAGAGAGGAGGCACCGCTGGGTAGCTCCCTGCGCTACTCTACATGCTCGCTAAATCTCGATCTACCCGTCAGGCGCCAGCTGTCGGCGATTGACGGGTAGATCTCCGCAGACCTCTATATGGCCCACTGAGCCATTGGCCCACCGGGAATCTCCCGGTAGTCCCAATGGCCAGTCCATCCCTGCCTGTGGTAAATACCCAGGCTACAGACTTCAACCCTTTTCAACCAACCATCTTCTTGACCAGGAGTCATTTTTAAATATTTGTTATTCACCGACTTTCTGCTGCTATTTTTTAGTATGTATCTTGTTTCTGGACATTTTTTAGCCACATTACTAGTGCAACAGTTATTGTTTTTTTTCCCCCCCCTAGAAAAAAAAGCAGCAGGAGGTCTCCAAAGATGGATATAACAGGACACTTATCTATTTTTAAGCCTCTTTAGCCCAAAAGTTTTATCGAACCTTTCCACGTGAAAATTAGCTAAAAAAAAACAAAACAAAATATTTGAAAGAATAAAATAAAAAAATGAATATCTACAATGCAGAAAAAATACGGTAACACACAAAAAATTCAAAAATTCAAATACAGTAGATAGGATGGGGGAGAAATGGGGCGATTATTCAAGGTCAAACCATTCAAAAACAATTTTACCTTTCAGGATTTTTGCTCAATCATAGTAGGCTAAGGTTTATTTAAAGCAAGTCAAAATATTAGGCTAGATTCTAATGAATCAAACACATTCCTCAACACCTCTGGGAGTGGATGTTGAAAGATAGGCAGTTGCCTTATCGATAGTAACAAATGCACTGTATTAGCAACCTAACTGAAATTCTTTGCTCTGCTTAAGTGGTTTTTGTTTGCCGTGAGATGGTTATTTTTGGTATCTGATAGCATAGGTTTGATATATGAACAGTCTGAAAGTCAAATATTTTCCGACTCTGGAATAATTTTCTGGTTTTATTTCAACTTAAATCAATCATTATGTGAAGTCTTTGCTCTTTTTGACAAAAATTGCCCTTTGTAATAGTTTGTTTTTAATCTTGGAAAACGAATTAATAAAAAATGAACTGATTTTTCAAAAAGAAAGGATGGCAAGTATATTTTTGAGATGAAATCGTACAAAAAAAAAAAAGAAAGAAAAAAAAGGCTCACCTGCAGCATAAAAAGGATGACAACCACCAAGCCAACCCAGCTGTGTAGACTGTACATGTTCGGTATCTTTTTGGCATTGTGAAAGTCGAAAACGGCCACCAAAGCTATTATAACAAGGACAGCAGCGGTCAGGTGCAGCCCAGCATGTATACATTTCATTAGCAGCTTGCTACATTTCCAGGTCCATGGCAATCTGTAAACTATTATGGCTGGAATAAAAAAAAAAAGTGAGATTTCAGAGAGAATAAATACAGTATTACAGTTCAGGTATAAAAAAGGGAGTAAGAGTCCCTCCTAGTTGCCCAAAACAACCACAATCATTTCCATACAAGTTTCCTATGGCATATAGCAAAAAAACAGGGGAATATGGATTAGCGGAAATGGGCAGCAAAAAACAAAAACACCATTGCAAAAAATGGCATTATGCCAGTTTAGATTAGTTTGTGATATTAACCACTTCCATACCAGGCACTTTTACCCCAATCCTGCCCAGGCCAGTTTTCAGCTTTTAACGCCATCACACTTCGAATGACAATTGCGTGGCCATGCAACACTATACCCAAACTGCATTTTTATCTTTTTGTTCACATAAAAAGAGCTTTCTTTTGGTGACATTTATTCATTACTGGGTTTTAAATTTTTTGCTAAATAAATTTAAAAAGACTTAATTATTATTATTTTTTTAAACACGTTTTTCTTTGTTTCTGTTCAAAATTTTTTGCAAATATCACATCTTTCTTCATAAAATGTATTCTGCTACATTTATTTGGTGAAAATAACCCAAATCAGTGTATGTTTAGTCTGTAGGAATGAACACACAAAGGCAGCGCTCGATGGGAATAACATTAAAACTTTTATAGTCTTCAAGTAGGTAACAGAATAAATATTGCACTGGAGATAAAATCGATGTAGCTACATAAAGTGTAAAAAAGTAATACCAAACAGTAGCAAAATAAGTCATAAAAACCATGTAGCTAAGTATGATACTGGTATAAAAATGTGTACAACGATGCCACTGCTGAATCCAGATGAGGAGAGGTTAACATCAGTCCGTTGGCATGTATATGTCCCATGAAGGGAACTATCACAACTCCCAGTGGATGGCTGTAGAATCCCAGGTTGATAGAGGGAAGTGATAGAGGGAAGTGTAACAGCCCTTGCGTGTGGCAGATAGTAAGGTCCTGCTGGCATGCAGATATGAAGGCACAGCAAAGGAGCCCTTCAGTTGGACACAGCAAGCCACATCGGTGTCCATGATGTCACGGATCTCCGATGGAACTCCCTGAAGGCCCGAAAGCCGGTGGAGAGGTGAGTACCAATCAAAAGAGTTTTGAGCGATCAAAAAAATTAAAGATTAATCGATGAATTAATAGTTAATTTCCACAGCCCTACTTTTTTCTATTTTTTCCCCCATGAAAGTGCAGTTACCCTTAGATGCAAACACTGTACACTGGGTCACTTTGCTACATTCCCTTTCATCAACAACTCATGCCATACTGTACAATTCCTTATCCTGCGTCCTCCTCGACCTCTTCATTATGTATGCCATACCCTACTTTCGCTATTCTGCACCACCTCTTTCCGTTCACTGTGCTAGTTAATTACTTCTATTCTGCTCTTCCTTATTCTATGTGGCAGGTGTATGTTCCCCATTCTAAAACTCTCCAGTCCGTAATCTATGCTGTGCATTCCCTATTCCACACCACTTTATTTCACTTTATTTCATATGCCAGGATGTATGTTCCCTATTTTGCACCTCTTAATTTTTTATGCCATGCTGTACATTCCCTATTCCACGCATCCTAATTCTATGTGCCCCACTGTGTAGGTTTCCTATTCCGCACCTTCTCAGTCTGTATCCTATACTGTACATTCCCGGATTGCTTTGCAAGTGACTTAGACTCTGCATGGAACCAAATAGCAGATGAGCGTTACAAAGTAATTTTAATTTTTTAATCCTCTCCTCTTACTGTTGCCCATTATTTTGCAATCTCTTTTTGGAAAAAATTTTACTTTTCGTTTCATTAAAACTTTTTTTTTAAATTGTAAAGTGATTCTAAAAAAGGTAATAAAAAAAAAAAAAAAGCACAAAAAACAAAACAAACACATGTTATACTTACCTGCTCTGTGCAATGGCATTGCACAGAGCAGTCTTGATTCTCTTTTTATGTCCCCCGCAGGTGGTCCTGGTTCTGCTTATCTGCCAGAGGCTTGCTATGGGGGCACTCGAGCAGGCTTGCTCCAAATAGCCGATGCTGATACTCTGATCCTGAATATTTCTGTTGCCCAGGAGAAGTTTTCTACAACGAATTTCCATTCACGCACATCACCAATCAGGAGGCCATAGGAAGTCTTTCAAAAGCGTCTAAATGCACCATATCTTTGCAGAGCTAAAATAAATTAAAACCTCCCACTCCCAGTACACCATTACATGTGCAGGTAGGCATTCTCTATTACACAACTCTGTTCACCATTTTAAATATCTAAATTAACTACACTTACATTATGCCTTTTGTTTTATGGCTGTGAGCTGTGAAATTACTATAATCCCTGCTTACAATGGTTTAACAAACAATACCACGTCAATGCAGGACAAACAGCACAAAAACAAATTCCAATGCAGGGTGTATTCCCAAACTGGCCATACATATCTGTCAATTGTACGATACTGAAATTCAATAAAAAATAAAAAAAATAAAAAAGGAAGGAAGAAGATGACCACGTTTCGATGTCTATGCGGTTACAGCATTTCTGGATTAATGCTCCATGTAGTAGAAGATCAGCCCAGTGAATCAAGTGAAGTTCTAAGGCCTCTTACACACAGATCAGTTTTTCTTCAGGTTTTTCTTTTCAGTTTACCAAAACTATGTAGTACAAGGGCCTGCCTGATTGCATACAAATTGAGACTCTTGAGGTTTGACCTCATATTAGATGGATTTGGTAAACTGAAAAGAAAAACCTGAAGAAAAAACTGATCTGTGTGTAAGAGGCCTAAGGGTGAAATTGTATTTTAATTTTTTTTAGGGATGAAATTGTATTTTAATTTTTTTATTTGTGTGAATGGTCAGATATGTTCAACACCAGACTCCCATACCCATAACACTGGCCATTCACCTTGCAATCTGATTGCACAATTTCCTTTGGATCCACCAAGAATGGATTGTGTAGGTAGAGCTTTTTCTACATAGTTGTGGTGGATCAAAAAGAGCTTGTATACAGACTGTGCAATCAGACTGCAACTTGCGTGGTCATCCTTAGTCTCTGTTAGGTTGGTGGCTCGACCTACAAATGTCAATTTCTTGAGTGGAAGGGTATGTCTGGTCTCATCCTCTGCTGGCTTCAGGAATAGCCAAAGTACACACACAAAGCAAGAAAAAAAAGTTAGAAATTCTATTCTTTGACATTTTCTTGCTGCTGGTTCAGGAAAAAGTTCTCAGATCTATTCCCAAAAGTAGTCTCAAAATGGGTCTATTAACCATCTGAAACAATGGTCTAGTTTTCTGATCTAAGGTGTCTAAAAGAAGAAATATCACTGGCTGGATAGTACAGACAGTATTAAAAGATGCTCCTTAATGCTCACATTCTCCACAATACCTTCTACCCTGCCTAGTGCTGAGACTCTAACCCAGAGATCCTCAAACTACGGCCCCCCAGCTGTTGTAGAACTACACATCCCATGAGGCATTGCAACACACTGACATTCACAGACATGACTAGGCATGATGGGAATTGTAGTTCCTGAACAACTGGAGGGCCGTAGTTTGAAGACCCATGCTCTAACCCATTCGTTCTTAACCTTTTTACTGCAGAGAAACCCTTGAAATATTTGTTAAGTCTCAGGGAACCCCTGCTAAAAGCTGTCAGGCAAAAATGCCATCGGTGTCATTTTGTTGGCTCTGCCAAATGGCATTGAACCTTTGCAGGCACCATCAGATTGGAAGTCAACCAGTAACAACTCAAGGAACCCCCCCCCCCCCCTGCCCCCATCAACCTTGTCATGCCTTTGGCCTATAAGGAAATACAGTAATATCTTCTGGACTTGTAATTCAAATATTGTCCTCTAGATGTCACTCTTAACAAAAGGACTGTTGACGGGCAAGTTCTTTGCGTTACTGAAAACTGTCTTCACTTCCTATCACCACTCTTTCATCTCCTTTCCACATGGAGTCAGCCTGCACCACATGTTTCCTAAGTCTTGATTCTCCTGGGACAGCATCGCTGGTATGATAAAGACTGTTTATCTATATGCTTAGTAGACATTTGTTTGTGTTCATATAATTATTCTATGTTCATTTATTTGTTTATCTCTAGTTTCACCATTATTCATACGCATCTTACATGGCCACCATCTGCTCATCGTAATAAAGATCCAAAGTTACAAACAGTCTGGTTATTTAGGATGCAAGGTTTAAGCTGTATGTTGAGCTACATATACGCCAGGGGCAAACGTGTAGCGAGAACAGAACAGAGAAACAGCAGCTATCCAGCAAGTGGGATTTAGGACAGTGACTACACAGAGGCCTGCTGTCAGCGGAGCCACCTGCATACAGCGATACATCAGTCTCTACACAGTCAAGCATTCCTGCAAGCAACATGTCACATAGCCAGGCATCCTCACTAAAGACAAGGTCCCAAGTTTTCATGTCCTCTAGATCTTCCTCCGTAAGCAATGCATTTGCTATCGTGCGTGCAAAAGCCGAAGCCGCCGCGACCCAAGCAGCCTTTGCTGAGCAAGAAATGCAGATTAAAAAAGGAGAAAGTGGGCAGGCCCCGCTGTACATACCTATACGCACATTCAGAGCCATGGAGTCTATCCTTAATTCATTTATCTGGGGTCCCTCCCGGCACAAGCCGTCATGGAGGGCCCTGAAATGCCCAACCAACCGGGGCGGCGCCTCAGTTCCCGACCTTCTCCTCTACTACATAGCGTCCCAGCTGTCCCATTTCTTCTACTTTAACCTCATAGACAAGGAACGGTACGTCGCGCTGGTCTGCTCCCAGGTCCCCGGTCCGGTGTCACACCCCTTCCAGATTCTATTCTGCGGACCCTGCGGACCCTCCCCCACGGGTGATAGGAAACACATGCTCTTCCACCACTGCAAAGTCTGGCAGCTCACCATGTCCCTCGGCGAAGCACCCTCACCACACTCCCACACACCCCTCTGGGACAACCTGCAGCTGCCCGAGCTGACCACTGTTCCCGACCACGGCCTGTGGATTGCGAGAGGTATCATATACCTATCCCAGGTCGTGGCCCGCAGATCAGTTAGATCCTTCCAGTCCCTCAAAGACACGTACGACCTGCCCAACCACATGTTCTTTCGATACCTCCAACTCCGACACGCACTTAACACACAGTTCGGGGGCCGGTGTTCCTGCTCTCGAGGTCCCGCTGCCAGTGGACCTTGTCCTTGGCAGGGATCCCAAAAAGCTAATCTCCCAGCTCTCCTGGCTCCTCCGGCCGCCGTGGCTACCCACCAGCTAAAATCCCAATGGGAACCGGACTTGGGCGCCGTGTCGGCCGAGGACTGGGAGGAGGCCCTAGCCAACTGCAGCGTCGTCTCCCCCA
Organism: Rana kukunoris; assembly: GCA_029574335.1. Classification (NCBI taxonomy): domain Eukaryota; kingdom Metazoa; phylum Chordata; class Amphibia; order Anura; family Ranidae; genus Rana; species Rana kukunoris. The sequence continues at coordinate 186,590,381 of CM056054.1, forward strand.
AGCTCTCTGACCGCCTCACCCACTTATACATTCTCCATCGCTCCTACCCAACGCCCTACCGCATCTCTAAATACAGACCTGGTCACAACCCCAATTGCCCTGGCTGCAACCATCCCAACGCCACCTTCTTTCACCTCCTCTGGTCATGCCCCTGCATGCAGGGATACTGGTCTCAGGTGGTCCGCTTCCTCCACGACCGCATGGGCTCTCCTGTGTCCCTCTGCCCCCGCCAGTGTTTACTCGGCCTCCTCTCCCTGTCTGAGGCCGAAAAGTATCTACAAACATTTTTGCAAGAGACATTATTCCTTGCCAGGCTTCAGATAGCAAGGACATGGCTCAGGGGACCCCCTCCCACACTACAGCAATGGATTAGAACTGTTAACGATACCCTGCCCTTTAAAAAACTGCTCTACGCCCATAGGGGATGCCCAGACAAATACTACAAGGTATGGGACAGATGGTTGGGAACTGCCTCCACCTGCGATGTGGGGGCCCAGCCGCTCTCCCCCGGATCGACCCAGAGGCCTCCCCCCCCTTGACCCGATGGTACTTCATTAGTTTTCCTGCACAGCAATGAACATGTACATGTATTGTCCTCCTTTGGTATGCCTGTATACGCATCAGCAATTTACAGCCGTAGATGTAGTGCATGTTGCACTTTATATGCGTTACTGTATGTTTTATTCATGCTCAATAAACGTTGTTTTGATTTAAAAAAAAATAAAAAGGAGAAAGTGAGGCTAAAGACAGAGAAAGTGCAGCAAGAGGCACAGAAAGCACAGTTAGAGGCTGAGCTGGCCCTAGAGAAACCTACCATAGAGAAGGAAGCAGCAGCCGCCATAGCCTAGGCAGATGCCTTCGAATTAGCTGTATACCCGAGAAGCGAATGCAGACGCAGCAATATTCTCAACCCAGAAGCTGAAACTCAAGATTCTCTATAACGAACTTCAGATTACCTCAATCAACATTTCAAGCCAAGCAGTGACAAAGATGACCTCAAAGAAACAAGCCAAAGACATTACATGGTACCTCCGCAAGTCAGCGACAAGTCCCCAGCCTGCAAACAGGATAAATACACTCAAAGTGATGCCTCCTATGACAGACTTCCTATACGTGAGGTAACAGAGCCTTCTAATCATCCTACAGAACCAACGTCATAGCTGAATAAGCACCAAAGTTTGGTGTGAAATGTGTCAGTTTTTACCCCGTCTGCTGTGGCATGCTTTTTGTGTGTTTTTTTTATTTTAAAATAAAAGCAATTTATTCTTGGAGTGCGGCTGTCCAGAATGTTTTCCCTTCATTTTGCATCATTCCATGCATTGCCAGCACCCGTGGCATTGGATCAGGTGAGGAGACTTTCTGATTAGTATCCTAGAGCGGTGATTTCTCTCTAGCTCATTATTGTCCTGTTGGTATACAATGCTGTATCCTGGCCTAAGCCAACAAGGCCTAGGGCAGCACTTTGCAGGGGGGGCAGAACGAAAAGAGTCCCCACCGGCTTGTGCTACACTGTTAGTGTAACACAAGCTACTTCTAATTTTGACTGTTCTATCAGCCTGGACCACAAACCTTCCTCACTGTGCTATACGTTTTCTGCTGACACGGTCCTCTCCATAAAATTTATCAAAAATCTGTGCTTAAAGTAGAACTATAGGCAACACCTTTTATTTATTTTTTCATTTTGTATAGCATAAGGGAGGGTTATAGCCCCTGTTAGTTTATTTTTTTTACCATCCCTGTCCCATTGTAGAGATTTCCCTTAACTTCCTACCCCATAGCCAAACAGGAAGTGAGGAAATCTATTCAAATGAAGGGAATCCATTGCGCCCCCCCCCAGGCCCTAAGAATTAGTGTCCCCGCTCGAAAATTTCAGGGTGGGTCTTAAACAGAAAGGGGTGTGACCTTGACAGGAAGGGGTGGGTCATATTTTAATTAGAAGGTGTCAGGCCTAGGGCAGCACAAAACCTAAATACACTACTGATGGTATCCCCGAAGCATTGAATAGCACTTACTTCAACCTAAGACTGATGTAAAGCCCGCAGGTGATTTTTTTTTTTTAACCTTTACAATAATCAGAAGATAATCTTTTATGTCAACAGTTGAGCTATTTATAATGCAAGCATGCTTTCCCAAGAACGTGCAAGCAAGAAAAAGGTCCTATTCATTCCTATGAGGTAATTATATAAAGCTTCCTTTGACAAAAGCATATTGAAACGTTTAACTAATCTTTAAAGCCGCGTACACACGATCGGTTCAAACCGATGAAAACGGACTGAAGTTTGTTTTCATCGGTCCAAACCGATCGTGTGTAGGCCCCATCGCTCCGTTATCCTTCGGTCCAAAAACAGATGGCTTGCTTTAAAATCGAACCGATGGACGGCTAACCGATAGGTCAAAACCGATCGTTAGTACGCACAAGCATCGGTTAAAAATCCACGCATGCTCAGAATCAAGTCGACGCATGCTTGAAAGCATTCAACTTCGTTTTTTTTCATCATGTCGTTGTGTTATACGTCACCGCATTCTGACACGATCGGTTCATGAACCGATGGTGTGTAGGCACATTAGTCCATCAGTCAGCTTCATCGGTGAAGCAATGAAAACGGTTCGTCGGACCGTTCTCATCGGATGGACCGATCGCGTGTACAGGGCTTAATACTATTTAGATTCAGTTCAATTGTCTATTGATAGGTTAATATATCCGGCGCATTTCTAGCAGTGTTGAGCGGAATACGCCATATTCGATTTCGCGATATTTCACGAATATATAGAAGAATATTCGTGAAATATTCGTTAATATCGAATATTCGTGATATTTTATCAAAAAAAAAAAATTTTGCTAATGCGAAATTGATTGCGAAATTCTCGTCCGCGCATGCGCGCGAACAACACGCGAAAACGGAGATCATTTCCTGGATTACTAAACTAATATGCACTAAACACCCACTCTACTTACACAAACTTATATGACTAAACTAAAGCTAATTTTTTTTTTTTTTATACACAAAACACAGAAGGGCAGAGAAAGTATTTGCGAATATTCGTAATACGATTATTCGCATTGCGAATATTCGGCAACATAAAAGGATCGCCTCAGCTACTCGGCCCAGGGTCTCTAATCATACCAGCAATGCTTTTAGACGTCGATGGAGATCACTAGGATGTGATCTGTTTTAAAAATAAATTTGAAAAAATATGAATATTCGCAATAGCGAATATTCACCGCGATATTCGATTTATTCGCGAATACTCGAATATGCAATATTCGTAACGAATATTCGCAATGCGAATATTCGTGAGCAACACTGGTTTCTAGTCCTGGGATCAGGTAGGACTACAAACAACCCAGATAATGGACTAGGGCCAGTAGTTATTGAGACATCGTACTTTGTTACAAGGAGAATTCACTACAGATATTTAGATACCTTGAATACCTAATGGTATCTGCTGGCCTCCTCCCGATGATCATGGTCCCTCAGCCCTGGTTCACACTGAGCTGCGGGAGTTCAGCTGAATTCGCACGATTTCACTCCCGCTGGCAGTCCCGATTTCGGCCGCAATTTAAGAGACATCTGTGCAGGTTTCTGCAGAGATGTCAATGTAAATTGCGGCCCCAAATCGCAAAAAGAACAGGAACTACTTTTTGAAATCGGTGCAGCGCCGCAGATGCGGCGTCGCACCGATTAGGACGGTGTCATTGCCGACAATTGCCGGCGAATGCCGTCGATTTGAGATGCGATTTCACATGTGAAATCGCATCTCAAATCGAACCAAATCGTACCCAGTGTGAACCTGGGCTCAGACTCACTTGATCAGCAACAATCCATGGTGGTATAGTTTCCACAATATGGAGGAGAGAGCATATAGTGTAATACTGCTATTTTTTTTTTTATATGTATTTTTTTTTTTTTTTTTTAATCATTACACTTACATCAAAAAAAATTAAAATCATACAGAGATTACCGCAAGGCAGTAATCTCTGCATGATTTTATATTTTTTATATTTTTTGAGAGTAGTCTGTTTAATAAACTAGTAGAGTAAGGTGACCAGATTTTTTTAACGAAATCCGGGGACATTTTTTTTTTACTAGTAATGGCGGCAATCAGTGACTCTCTGACCGTCGCCCGCCTCACAGCCTGTCAAGTCTTACTCTCCGGGCCCTGGCTACTACTGGGTGGGGAGCGATGGAAGATCACTCCACCAGGAAAGGCAAGGAGATAAGAAGTCAGGCGGCTGGCCGGGACTTGAGCCAAGGCAGAAGAAGATACGAGCATGCCCCCGAAACTGAAGAAATATTCCCTCTGCTCTGGCCAGCACATGATCATCAGAAAGGGGGACAGATAATGGGAAAATCCACCCCCCTAAGCTAGTAGGAGCACTGAGCCCCAGTCCCTGTTCAAATCCAATCTGGGGACAGATTTATTCCAGGGACAGTGTCCTAAATCAGGGGACTGTCCCCTGAAACCGGGGATGTCTGGTCACCCTATAGTAGAGGTTTCATAATATCCTGCCGTGAAGTCAGCCAAACAGCAATGACAGCTGACAACTGGGAAGGAATTCTGCTGACTCATGATATGCTAGAACTGTACAAAATTATTTTGCCATTCAATGCTTATCTCTCATTTTTAACATAAGCCAGGGAACTATTTACACACTCAAACATTTCAAATACATTTTCTAAGACTGAAAAAGATACAAAATAAAAATGTTAGCTTTTCTCTTGTTTAAAAAAAAAAAAAAATGGTTAGCTTTGAGTGCAGTTGGTTACAATGTTGGAGCTATGAAACATCTGTGATAAATGAGGCCCCATGTACACGAGACGCTGTTAAACTCGCGTTCAGAGGCAGTTAGACACTTTTTTCAACTGATCCTGAACTCATTTAATGTTATCCTATGTGACCATGTACACTGTCTCCTTTATTGCCATTTATACGCAGTAGCAATTAACCTTGTTTTTCTGAAAGCAAAGAAATTTGTTCAGACGCAAAACGCATTTGCATTCATAAGCGTTTTTAAAAGGTGACCTTTTTATACATTAGGAATCTCAATTTTTTTGGGCATATGATGAAAAACCATAAAAAAATTATATATCAATCTGTAATTGCTTGCATTGCGGACAATGCACAACTTGTGGCCAGGTGATGTGGCAAGTGAACAATCCACAACTTGTGGCCAGGTGATGTGGCAAGTGAACAATCCACAACTTGTGGCCAGGTGATGTGGCAAGTGAACAATCCACAACTTGTGGCCAGGTGACGTGGCAAGTGGACAATCCACAACTTGTGGCCAGGTGACGTGGCAAGTGGACAATCCACAACTTGTGGCAGGTGATGTGGCAAGTGGACAATCCACAACTTGTGGCCAGGTGACGTGGCAAGTGGACAATCCACAACTTGTGGCAGGTGATGTGGCAAGTGGACAATCCACAACTTGTGGCCAGGTGATGTGGCAAGTGGACAATCCACAACTTGTGGCCAGGTGATGTGGCAAGTGGACAATCCACAACTTGTGGCCACGTGACGTGGCAAGTGGACAATCCACAACTTGTGGCAGGTGATGTGGCAAGTGACACGCTAAATACAAGTACACTGCTGCTCTCTCAGCTGCTGCTACTCACTCTGGTCTCACAAAATGGCTGAAATGGTTAGTAATACTATTTTTTTTTAGCTTAGGGAGGACCCTTATGATGTTTCTTAACTAAACACTTCTAGACGCAAACAAGGTAAAACGCTGCTAAACGCCGGTTTCAGCTTTTAATCAGCAGAGTTTGCACCAACGTCCCGTGTACATGGGGCCTTACAGTTGAATTTTATTTTTCAGCATTATTAAGAACTAGGATGAAAGTTCACATGTGGAGGGTACAGACGTCACCAGGCCTATGAGGCTTTGGAGTCCAACAATTACCGCTACTCATCTTTATTTACCTGCTGTGAAAAAAAAGCAAGGTAAATGCTTTACTAAACCTGAAGAGTGTAAAATCTGGTGCAGCTCATAAAACCAATCAGCTTCCAGGTTTCATTGTCAAAGCAAACTAAGTTTAGAAGCCGATTGGTTACTCTTCACAGCTGCAACCAGATTCGGAGTGCTCCAGTTTTACTAAATCTCCCCCATTATGACACACTAAGACCCCTTTCACACTCAGGCTGCCTGTGCATTAGCGGTAAATCGCCGCTAGTTTTAGTGGCGCTTTACCGATGATTAAGCAATGCTTTTTGCTAGCGGCTAAAGAAGGGGTTAAATACGCCCATGTTGCGGTGCTTCTGCAAAGATGCTGCTTGCAGGACTTTTTCTAACGTCGCGCAAGCGCACCACCTCAGTAAGAAAGCACCCGGGCAGCATGAGAGACAGTTTTTTAGGTGCTTTACAGGCGCCATTTCTATCGTTAACACCTGAAAAAAGTGTCTAATGCCGCGTACACACGGTTGGAATTTCCGACACCAAATGTTCGACGGGAGCTTTTTGTCAGAAATTCCGACCATGTGTAGGCCCCATCGGACATTTGCTGTCGGAATTTCTGACAACAAAAATTTGAGAGCTTGTTCTCAAATTTTCCGACAACAAAATCAGTTTTCGGAAATTCCAAGTGTGGACAATTCCAATGCACGAAATTCCATGCATGCTCTGAATCAAGTACGAGACGGAAGCGCTTGGTCTGGTAAAACTAGCATTCGTAATGGAGTTAGCACATTCGTCACACTGTTACGAACTGAAAAGCATGAGGCTGAAAAGCGCGAATCGTCTCTCACCAAACTTCTACTAACACCACTGCTATTAAACTTCCCTTTTATAGTGCCGCCGTACGTGACCGCGTTCTTGGCGCTTGGAATTTCCGACAACATTTGTGCGACTGTCTGTATGCAAGACAAGTTTGAGCCAACATCTGTTGGAAAAAAATCCACGGTTTTGTTGTCAGATTTTCCGATCGTCTGTACGTGGCATTAGTGTGAAAAGGGGGGGTCTTAAGGGGGTTGTAAACAAACATATCATACTCCACTGCAGTTCGTTTTGCACAGAGTGGCCCCCGATCATTGTCTTCTGGGGTCCCCCCCAATAGCACTCACGTCTCCTCCCCACATCGGTAAACCCCCTAGGAGAAGCGCTCTCCCTGGGGGTTATCCTGCGGGCGTGCTCCTAAGTCCAGCATTTGCATCCATAGACACAGAATGCTGGACACAGCCTGCCCCCTGGATTTGATTGACAGCAGCAGGAGCTAATGGCTGTGCAGCTATCAGTCTATCCAATCAAGCACCGAGAACCCCCGGGCATGGAGGTCTCCGGCGGGGGAATTACAGGCCAGTACAAGAGCCGCACTGTCCAGCGGTCATTTGATGGCCAGCGGGCGGCAAATGGTTAAGGAGACATGCTGTTATCATTCCATCCACAATTAATTTATCAGGCATTGCAAACAGCTATGATGGGCCAACGCAGTAAACTTTGACAACCAGAACAAATAAATAAGGGTCGTTGGAAGCAGGGCTTAAACAAGGGGTGAGCAAGAGGGAAGGATGCCCTGGGCACTGTAGTATCATGCAAGGTGGGGGGTGCCACAAATAGATTGTGGGAAGCAGCGATGGCTGGCTGGTGCGCAAACACGAAAAAAATAAAATAAAATTAATTGCAGCCTCACTGTGCCCATCAATTGTCACCACTGTGCCATCAATTGCCGCCAGATTGCCCCCCCCCCCCCCAGCACTTACCTTTCTCGGGTCAGCCATCCTCCTCCACGCTCCCTCAGTGTCTTCTCCCACCATCGATGTCGCTTCAGCCAATCAGGTGACTGGTAACCAGACCCGGTGAACCTGATTGGCTGAGACTCAAGTCAGTGTTAACCAGGAAACTCACAGCCTGTGAACTCTCTGGTTAACCATTTGGAAGCTGATTAGAGCCCACAGGCTGTAATCGGGAAGCCTATCAGGGCCACTGGCTCTGATAGGCACTTCCAAAACACACCCACCACTGTTATTCAGATGGCCGGCGCTCAACAGGGGGCCGGACACCTGAATAGTGGGCAGCAGCAATACATAGATTCATGCAATGCATGAATCTATGTATTGTTATGTGAGTGGGTGCAGGAGAGAGGGGGCGGGGGAGGGGTATTTATGTTGGAAGGGGGAGTTTGCAGAGGGTAAGTATTGGTCTACGAGGGGAAATTTGGTGTGGAGGGGGATTTGTGTAGGGAGGGGGGATAAGAAGATTTGTGCTAGGATTAGGAGGGGGCATTTGGGGGGAAATCTGCACTAGCAGGTGACATTTTAGGGGTAGAGAATATGTGCTAGGAGGGGTGATTTTTTGTTAGGGGGGGGTGATTTGATATAGGGGGGAGCAAAGGTTTGTGCTGAAATGGGGATTTCAGCAGGGGGTGGTTTTGTACTGGGAGGAGGGGTAAGCATGCAGATTAGTGTTTTATGGGAACATTTTTGCTGACACAATGCTCATACATCCCGTGGGGCGCACTTTGGTGTGTTCGCCCTAGGCTCTAGATGACTTTATCCTAGCACTGGTTGCATTCTACGCACACTGGTCTTTTCTTTGTTACCCCAACACTTGCGTCAAAGCTGAGGCAGACGTATCACGGTTTGCGATGCTGTACTCTGCTTTGAAACTGGTAATGCTTCCAGGACTCGGCAACATTTAATTTGGTTGTGGGAAATATCAGGTGACAGGACAGGTTCTCTTTAACAAGCCCAACAGAGCTGAACTAGCAAAATACTGACCCAAATAAGCATATGAACTGCATTTGTAAAAGCAAATATTCCAACTCATCTGCAACAAAGATTCAGTGTTCTACTCAGAGTTGCCATTTCCTGCCAGATGTTGCTGGTTGTGTGGAAATTACCCATAACTCTGTGTTCCTATCCCAGGAAAGGGGCGGGACAGTGCTGATGGAACGCCTAAATAGAAAACCATTGCAACTTTACTGTTATAGGAATCTGCTGGAATCTTTTTGTGTTAATATTGGTGAACATATGGTTGTTTGTTATTGGCAGCTTGAGGTGAAACCTGGTTCACATTGAATGCGACTTTGAAATTGTGTGACTTCACTTAAAAAGAAAAAAAAAAAAAAAAAAACACAATTTCAAAGCCGCACGTCTGTGTCACTTCAGGTGCAACTTGGCAGACATATGTGCAAATAAATAGTGCAGGAACTACATATTCAAAAAAAATAAAAAATAAATCGATGTGGCACCACAAAGTCAGCGTCGCACCGATTCCAACTTTCACTTCCAGCAATAGGGTCATGAGCTTTGGACCTGTCAAATCACATGACAAGTCGCACCAATGTGAACTGGGGATTGAACAGGACTGTCAATTGCTTCACTGGGAATTACTTTTCAGAGGGTGGTAAGCAGTATTAGTAATGTGAAAGAAGTCTAACAATGGGGCCCTCCCCTGCACTGCAAAAATGACATGCATGTTTAGTCTGCAGGGACACAGTGTATTACTTACCCTACTGCTTGATCAGGCAGGCTCCAGCCCACCCTTCGGACCGGCGCGCTCGCGACCCGGTCCGAAGCTCCATGACCGCGCCTGCTGGACCCACAGACCCGATCGCCACAGGTGTCCCGAGATCGATCACCGGAGCTGAAGAACGGGAGAGGCGTGTAAACACACCTTCCCCGTTCTTCATTGTGGCAATGTCAGCGATTGTCTGCTCTCTGTTCCCTGATATAGGGAAAAACGATCACTGACATCACACATCCAGCCCCGCTCCCCCTAAAGTTAGAAACACATATGGAGGTCACACTTAACCCCTAGTGGTTAAATCCTAATCTGCAATTGTCATTTTCACAGTAATCAGTGCATTTTTATAGCACTTTTCGCTGTGAAAATGACAATGGTCCCAAAAACGTGTCAAAATTGTCCGATGTGTCCGCCATAATGTCGCAGTCACGAAAAAATAAATGCTGATCGCCGCCGCCATTAGTAGTAAAAAATAAATTAATAATTAAAACTATCCCCTATTATGTAAATGCTATGACTTTAAACCAATTGATAAATGCTTACCAAAAATAGGTAGAAGAATACGTATCGGCCTAAACTGAGGAAAAAAATGTTTTGTTTAATATATATATTTTTAGGGGATGTTTATTATAGCAAAAAGTAAAAAATATTGTTTTTTTTTTTCAAAATTGGCGCTCTATTTTTGTTTATAACGCAAAAAAAATTGATCAAATACCACCAAAAGAAAGCTCTATTTGTGGGGGGAAAAAAAGGACGCCAATTTTGTTTGGGAGCCACGCCGCACGACCGCGCAATTGTCAGTTAAAGCGATGCAGTGCCAAATCGCAAAAAGGGGCAAGGTCCTTGACCTGCATAATGGTCCGGGTCTTAAGTGGTTAACCCAGTTCATCTGTAACCATTCCTCCCAACATATAGAATATCAATATCTCCTGTGGGTGAAGTAATAAGCAGGGTTCTGTTAACTAGTTCCATAGCTGGTCATACATTAAGCCGCGTACACACGATCGGTCAAAACCGATGAAAACGGACTGAAGGTCGGTTTCATCGGTCCAAACCGATTGTGTGTAGGCGCCATCGGTCAGTTATCCTTCGGTCCAAAAAAATAGAACTTGCTTTAACCATTTGCTTACTGGGCACATAAAACCCCTTCGTGACCAGGCGAAATTTCAGCTTCCGGCACTGCGTCGCTTTAACTGACATTTGCGCGGTCGTGCGACGTGGCTCCCAAACAAAATTGACGTCCTTTTTTCCCCACAAATAGAGCTTTCTTTTGGTGGTATTTGATCACCTCTGCGGTTTTTATTTTTTGCGCTATAAACAAAAAAAGAGCGACAATTTAAAAAATATATATATATTTTTTAATTGTTGCTATAATAAATATCCCAATTTTTTTTTTTAAATAAATGTTTTTTCTCAGTTAAGGCCGATACGTATTTTTCGACATATTTTTTTTTTTTTTTTACTAGTAATGGCGGTATTGGGACTGCGATATTGCGGCGGACATATTGGACACTTTTGACACAAATTTGGGACCATTCACATTTATACAGCGATCAGTGCTATAAAAAATGCCCTAATTACTTTATATATGTGACTGGCAGGGAAGGGGTTAACACTATGGGGGTGAGGAAGGGGTTAAATGTGTATCCTGGGTGTGTTCTAACTGTGTGGGGGGAGGGGGGTGACTAGGGGAGGTGACCGATGCTGTGTCCCTATGTACAAGGGACACAGATCGGTCTCCTCTCCTCTGACAGCACGTGGAGCTCTGTGTTTACACACAGAGCTCCACGTCCCTGCTGTCACCTGCTTGTGTTCCCGCCGATCGCGTGTAACTGGCGGACATTGCGGCCGCCAGGTACACGCATCGGCTCTTCAGCGATCCGCCGGGACAGTGTTTACCCATGGGTAATGCACTTTAAATGACGTCGTAAACTTGGCACTTGAGAGCCGCGCTTTTGACTTTTGTCAATAGCGCGGATCTCAAGTGGTTAAAATTGAACCGATGGACGCCTGACCGATGCGTCAAAAGATCGTAAGTATGCAAAAGCATTGGTTAAAAGGCCACGCATTCTCAGAATCAAGTCGACGCATGCTTGGAAGCATTGAACTTCGTTTTTTTCAGCACGTCATTGTGTAAAAAACACGTGTAGGCACATCAGACCATCAGTCAGCTTCATCAGTTAACCAATGACAATGATCCTTCAGACCGTTCTCATCGGATGGACTGATCGAGTCCAAATTGAAAGTGTTTTGGTTTGACTTCAAATTATACAGTTTTGGTAAATCTAAAAGGAAAATTGTATGATGTATGGCCAGCCTAATTAACCCACTTGGGTAGATACCTGGAAGTATCAGATGTGAGCTCTTGGCTCCGAACCCATACACTGTACAATCCCCTTGAGGCCCCCCTCACACCAGAAAGTAGAATGAGAACCCTGCGTTCCGTTCTGTGCATGTCTCCTGCACCACATTCAGAACTGCAGCAGGTGTCAGTGCAATGCTAACGAGTCACAACACCCCAAACGCAGGTCACAAATGTAGTGCGTTTGTCTGCACTGGATCGCATGGTACAGAAGCATTATGCGATCCAGGTGCAGTGTGTGTTTCTTTTTGTAGTGCATGAACCACCTTCAGTGCGGTGCATTGTGAACTTAGCCTATTCAAATAAATGGTCTGAAAATGCACGGCACTTCACATGAGAACGTGCGCTCATTCTTGTGTGATTAATGGTGTGAACCGGCCCTCAGGGCAGGTTCACACTACTGCGTCTTCAAAATTGCGCGATTTTACGGCCACGATTTCAGGGAATGCCATTCTATAGAGCTGAATTTGCATTGCACATGGATCAAACTTGCACAGGACCCTTTTTTAACGCAGCTTAGATTCGCAACGCATTGATGTGAACGGCATTCATAGAAAACTATGTTAGTTAATGACTTGCGAATTTGAGAAAACGCAACGGTTTAAATTCGCAATAGAATTCGCAGCAGTGTGAACCGGGCCCAGGAGCTATTGATAATTATATAATATAAGGGCCTGTGTGAAATGATAGAAATTAATTGTATAGGTTTGATCAGATTGGTGTGTGTAGGCCTCCCTTTTATCTACCATGAACTATACAGTGCAAGGACCAGCCTGAGTATTGTTTAGGTTTGTCCTCATATTATATAGTTAAGGTAAAACTAAAGAGGTGTATTCACTTTTGTTGCCAGCAGTTTAGACATTAATGGCTGTGTGTGGAGTTATTTTGAGGGGACAGCTAATTTACACTGTTATACATTGAGTAGGCAGTGAAGGAGTTTTTCAGGCGGTATAGCAGTGCTAAGACCCCTTTCACACTGGTGCGTTTTTGCCTTGTTTTTGCGGTAAAAATAGCGCTATTAAAACGCTCATAAAACTCTCCCATGCCCCCTCCATTGAAATGAATTAAAAACCACGGTAAAAACTGAGCGTTAGGTCCCTTTCACACTGGGGTGTTCACGCGGTACTGCGCTAAAAATAGCGCTGCTATACCGCGTGAAAAAACCTGCCCTGCAGGCTTCAATGTGAAAGCCCGAAGGCTTTCACACTGAAGCGGTGCGCTAGCAGGACCGCTCCAAAAGTCCTGCTAGCCGCATCTTTACAGCGGTATAGGAGCGGTGTGTTAACCGCTCCTATACCGCGCCTTCCCATTGGAAACCGCGGTATTAACCCTTTTTCGGCCACTAGCGGGGGTTAAAAAACACACCGCCAGCGGCCGAATATCGCGGTAAATACGATGGTATAGCAGCGCTGAAAATCGTGCTGCTATACCGCCACCGCGGCTCATGCCTCAATGTAAAAGCAGCCTTAAAATCGCAATTTTACCGCGTTTTTAATTAATTTCAATGGAGTGGCGCATGGGGAGCGTTTTAATAGTGCTGTTTTTACCGCGAAAACGCGGCAAAAACGCACCAGTGTGAAAGGGCCCTTAGTGCTAAGAAATCCTAAATTGTTGTCACCATAACGGGATGAGGAGAAATCTTCTAATGGGGACACCTGTTTGGACAACAACTGTCCAAGGGATGAGCTCAGGTGTGTTTGGATGGGAGTTTGAACCCACCAGGACTCTGTCAGTATAAACCCCCATTCACACCATGCAATTTGACAGGTCGCACCCTATTTTTGGCAATGGCACTGTTCAAATCGGTGCGACGCCGACTTTGCAATGCCACTACTTTTGACAAATTCAGGTGGGACTTGCATAGACATCTGTGCAATTGAAGCCGCACAGATGTCTTCCAAGTCAGACTGACATTTGGCTTTGAAATCAGTCGATTTCAGATGAAGTCGCATGATTTCAAAGCCACCTTCAATGTGAATGAGGGCTAATGAACACAAGGGTGTCTAAATGGAGCTTCTGATCAGATCCACCTTAAAAACTGTTGGGTAGACTGTACCAAGGCTTTTTTTCAGGGGGAACTCAGTTCCACCACCTTTGGCTCAGACCCTTTTGGTGCCTGCTCACCACAATCAATTGTAAACACAGAAGTCTAGTTTCTGTGTTTACAAGGGACAGCTCTGCACTCTGTGTGTAACCCCCTGAACTCTGCATTCTGTATGTAATGCAATACTGGTATTTAATGCCCCTTTTAGACCCTTCTACTGTTTGTGAAATCTGAACGGGGTCGTGGTTGAGTTCCTGCACCTATTTTCTGAGAAAAAAAGCTCTGGACTGTAACTAAATAATCTGTGGTGAATAATTCTCAAGATCACAGTTTACAAGTATTCAGGAGGCAGTATTTCAACCCCCATAGGGATATAACATTAAATCACCACGATGCCAACATCACAGCCACACTTGGTTGTGACATGGTCCTATTGACTTCTGTGTGTAAGGCCACATTTTGTAGCTTGAAGCTCCAAAACACTGGAGGAGAAAAAAAAAAAGATTAAAAAAAAAAAAATCTCCTGAAGCCAATTGCCTAAACTCGAAAAACTTCTGCGTTTTTTTTTTTTTTGTAGCGCGATTTGGGCAGGATTAGTGCATTTCTCTACTTTTACATTGACCTGTACAAAAGCTAGGCAAAATCATGCGACTTTCTGTCTGAAAACGATATGCTAAGGTGTGAATGCAGCCTGAGTTTGACATGCAATGCTGCTTGTCAAACTTCAAAAGTCGAGTTAAAATTGCTGCCACATAAAGCATCATCACAATGTGAACTCACCCCTATGGTCACCATGGAAATTTGGAGGTGAGAAGCCACCAATCAACTGCCTGCTTTTACTGCCCCCAATGTAAACAAAGCATGGAATTCCCCTTACATTGGAGAAATGTCATCATCACCGTCAGTTTCCTTATAAAAGGTGCAGTACTAAAAGTGCCCGAGATCACTGATCATTTTTTGGAAAAGGTTGCACTTGTATACTAATTATCAGCCCAACTTGTAATCCCACAATCAGCTGTGGGGCGATCACACAACCAAGCCATTGTATACATGATGCAGTGTGATACATAACCCTGACCACAATGACATAACTTTACACACAGTACTACAAAACACATACCAATGCCTTCGATAAAGACGAAACCAGTGATGATCAATACTGGGTGCCAGTTAAATTCCGCACTGTCTCCGTCCCATGCCAGTCCATCACTGTAGTGCAGCACCCAGACCAGGACAAAGATGACCAGTGCAAATCCCAGCAGCAGAGAGGAGACAAGGAAAAAGAGGAAACTTTTGTAGCCCTCCATCTTCAGCAGCCCATGCTCTGATAGTGAACTGGCTGTGTAGAGTCTGCAGGCCCACACCTCCTTCCCTCCCCTGATGTGATGGAAGAAAGGAGGAGAGTCAGGGAGGGTGGAGGAGAGCCAGGGAGGGTGGAGGAGGGCCATTTCACTCAGTTTTTCTACTCACTGGGTCTTCTGTGTTAAAATAACAGAGGAAGAATGTGTTGTGCAACCTTGGCCTGGCTCAGGTCCCAAAGCATCTACACGTTGATTCTAGTGTCACTTACTCAACACACTGCTCAGATGTAGACAACAAAACTGACTTGTACGTAGCAACAGATTCTGCATATTAGAAAAATATATAAAAACAGCGTTTGCGAATGGGTGAATCAATAGAATTAATAAACCATAATAAATGTATAATTTGCATAAATTAATAAAGTGCTATGTGTTCAAAAAAGTGCTCAAAAAGTACATAAGTGCTCCAATATTTTTGCTGGTGCTCCACAATTAGAACGGTGCCGTGTGCCACACTCCCCTGATGTGACCCCACTCACCAAATGGCAAGGACTCACAGCTTTGCAGTCTGGGGTCAGAAATAGGATCAGTTGGGCGACAAAACGTTTTCTCTGTAGCCTCCGACTGCGCTGACTTCCATAAGTGTTTAAATTTGCTTGATCATAATCATGTGGGGAAAAAGAGAAGGACCTGATAGTGAAGTACCGTATGGTAAGGTAAATTTGCGCTGGCTAAGCTCTATTTACAAAAGAACAAGACACAACAGGCATCAGCATGGAGCTACGGGTGCGCCGCTGGTCGGCGTGCATTCCAGGGAGAGCGAAAGTGAAGTCGGTGGTTCGAGAGACTGTAAATGCGTCAATGTCAGCACAGTCAGCGGCTCTAGCGAAAACGTTTTGTCTCCCAACTGACCCTATTGGATCCAAGCTTTTCTGACCCCAGACTGCAAAGCTGTGGGTCCTTGACATTTGGTGAGTGGGGTCACATCAGGAGAGTTTGGCACACGGCACCGTTCTAATTGTGGAGAACCAGCAACAATATTGGAGCACTTATTTGAGCACATAGAACTTTATTTATAGAGTCATTTATGCAAATTATGTTTATTATAGTTTATTAATTGTATTGATTCACCCATTCACAAGCGCTGTTTATATATTGTTCTATACTTCAGGGTCTAGCACCTGTGCGATAGCTGCTGCAAAATATTGTTTTTATTTCATTTCTCTTTTTTGTCCATTGCCCCGAGGGGTTTTGTTGCACTATATCCTACGAGCTCTGTTTATTCTAATTTATTTGCAGAGTCTGCATATTTTCTGAACTTTGGCCAAAATAAAAAGTAGCAAATATTGTTTATATAATTGCTTATATACAGCACTGCATTAAATTAACTGACAATTGCGTGCAACGCTGTACCCAAATAAAATTGATGAACTTTTGTTCCCCACTTTTTTTCCCCGCTAATGTAAAAAGTGGTAAAAGCATTGGGGCCCGCTTTCTTGGGACCGGGTCCATCTGGCCCCTTTTTGGGGTGGTTAGAGGGTTACTGCCCCTTTAAATATTCAGGTACAGGTGTGGGCTATCCAATAGGAGACCTGGGAAGGTTATGGATCCCCCAGGGAAGGCTATTTAAAGGCTGCAGAGGGTATAAGGCAGGGATGCCCAACCTTTTAAAGGCTGAGGGCCATATAAGTGACTTAGTAACCAGTCGCGGGCCACAATGAGCAGAGTGGGCAGATGACAGATCTGTGTCTAGTCTGCATATGCCAAGCAGACACAGCCCAATCTACTCTATGGGCCCTCTGACCCAATCAGACAGAAAGGGACAGATCAACTTCTGTTTTTTTTTTTTTTTTTTATTATTAGCAGAGCGGATTGGAGGTAGACAAATGTCTGTTTACATCTGAGGCTCCATAGTGGTGAATGGAGGTTCCGATTGGGTGGGACCGAAAGGGAAAGCGGCCTAAGGCTGCTTTTATACGATATGATGGACTGTGGTCTATTGCAGCGCAGTGTATCTGTGGTTTTCACGCCAGTTAGCTTCACTTTGCCATAGACGTCTATTTCTATCCTGCAGGTGTGGTGCACTTTCTGAAAAGCCGCTTGCTTCCCCTATCACCGGCTTCATTTACAACACTAATTCAATCAGATGGCAGGACGGCAACCTCCCATCTGGGCTTGCCAACCAGCCATCCCAGAGCAGGAGGTTGCGGGCCACATCAGAGGGCTCTGCGGGCCACTGGTTGGGCACCCCTGGTCTAAGGCTTTCTCTGCAGCGGCCCAGGAAGAAATGAAGATCTCCCTCCCTCCCTTCCCGGCGCAGCACTAGAAAACAAAAAAAGACTGACAATTTTGAAAAAAAACAAACAATATTTTTTACTGTATTGTATCATGTTCATTATGTGTGTCAAAAAACATTAATTAGAGCAATATGTTCAGGCATAACATGGAGAACTAAAGGGCCCTCCTACCTCAAAGGAGAAGATTACATGTAAACATCATGTATTACTACAATCAAACTTATTCAAAAAAACTGTGTGAAAGGGGCTCTTGCGCTGTCGGGGAATACAGCTAGGGGGCACTGCGTGCAGATGCCTGGTAGTCTGTCCTAGACCAGAAAATATGTGATAAGTGAAAAAATAATGGTGTCTGCGCTAGGGATATGTGCCACAATAGTGCACAAACCAGGGGGAGGGTCCTAGGAACTAGGTAAATAATGAACAAGTGTAAACAACATATGAAAAGTGGATACTGAAACACACAAATAAGGATACCACCATAAAACGTAATGACATCCAGACATCAAATGATTACACAGAGTAAATAATACAAAAGTGAAATAATGAATAATCTATTGAAAGTCCAAAAATATTCTGTGAGTGAAATGCCCAGAGCAGAAAGAAAACTTCCAACATAGAAATGATGCAGATGGAGACTTCGGTGCAGACACCCCTAGTGCTCTCTAACCGCTCACCTTCCGGCTATGTACAGATAGCCAAAAAATCCACTCCAGCAGAGAAAACGCACAGCAGTAAGGGATGACGACAAAGGATCTCAATGACAGATGAGCATGTAAAAATCAGAGACACAACATAGCATAATCCTGTGATGGCACTAGACAAATAATGATAAATCACACAGACATGCACTTACTTTGTGATCATGAAAGGTGGGCCTATCTCCCACGAACTCAGAGTTCGTACAGGTCCGGTATCAATGATCGGGTCCCCCCAGTCCCTTCTTCAGCTCCAAGTGGCCAAAGGCAGATAGATGGATCTCAAGCAGATGGCAGATGGATGTGCGAGGAGAGAGAACAGAGGAAGCACATAGCAAAGTACCGCCGTATAAAAGGTTTATTGGATCAATAGAAAAAATAATAAAAACTCACATTTGCAAGGTAAAAACTGGGCACAACTCCATACGAGCAGCGAACTCCTCTCCCAGCCGTCAAACGTGCACGCTCTAGTGCTCCTGACGCCCAGAGGATCTGAAGAAGTCACATGACGATACGCGTCAGGAGCACTAGAGCGTGCACGTTTGATGGCTGGGAGACAAGTTCGCTGCTCGTATGGAGTTGTGCCCTGTTTTTACCTTGCAAATGTGAGTTTTTATTATTTTTTCTATTGATCCAATAAACCTTTTATACGGCGGTACTTTGCTATGTGCTTCCTCTGTTCTCTCTCCTCGCACATCCATCTGCCATCTGCTTGAGATCCATCTATCTGCCTTTGGCTACTTGGAGCTGGAGAAGGGACTGGGGGGACCCCGATCATTGATACCGGACCTGTACGAACTCTGAGTTTGTGGGAGATAGGCCCACCTTTCATGATCACAAAGTGAGTGCATGTCTGTGTGATTTATCATTATTTGTCTAGTGCCATCACAGGATTATGCTATGTTGTGTCTCTGATTTTTACATGCTCATCTGCCATTGAGATCCTTTGTTGTCATCCCTTACTGCTGTGCGTTTTCTCTGCTGGAGTGGATTTTTTGGCTATCTGTACATAGCCGGAAGGTGAGCGGTTAGAGAGCACTAGGGGTGTCTGCACCGAAGTCTCCATCTGCATCATTTCTATGTTGGAAGTTTTCTTTCTGCTCTGGGCATTTCACTCACAGAATTTTATTGGACTTTCACTACAGATTATTCATTATTTCACTTTTGTATTATTTACTCTGTATAATCATTTGATGTCTGGATGTCATTACGTTTTATGGTGTTATCCTTATTTGTGTGTTTCAGTATCCACTTTTCACATGTTGTTTACACTTGTTCATTATTTACCTAGTTCCTAGGACCCTCCCCCTGGTTCGTGCACTATTGTGGCACATACCCCTAGCACAGCGCAGACACCATTATTTTTTCACTATTCTAAAAAACTGTTATGCTGTAAAGGATTTAGCTGTGAGAATCATATTTTGCATCAGGAGTAAGTGTTTAATGGATTCTGAGGAGTACATGTATACAAAGAGGAGGAGTTAAGAGAAAGTAGGAGAAGCAGAAAGATTAGGAGCAGGAATTGCTCCATTATGGTCATGAGGTGGTGCTGCCTAGGTCTCCCTCTGCCCAGAAGATGAAGTCCGATGAGTAGCAAAACATGGACCATGAATCCCAAGTGAGAGAGAAAGGTTCGTCTTTATTGGATTCCTTGGCCAATGATATCTGATACGGATGGGAAGGTTCGGATATAGAAATTTAATTGTTATTGAGAAAGCGATTCGGAAAGGGGTACCTATCTGGCCTTATGCCGCGTACACATGGTTGTTTTTTGTGATGAAACAAAACGACGTTTTAAAAAACGTCATTTAAAATGATTGTGTGTGGGCAAACCTCGTTTTATGTCTTCAAAAAAAACGACCAAAAAAAAATTCGAACATGCTTGAATTTTTTATGTCGTTTTTCAGAATGTCGTCTTTTGTTTCACAAAAAATGATCGTGTGTGGGCAAAACGACGTTTAAAACAACGTTTTTAAACCCGCGCATGCCCAGAAGCAAGTTATGAGACGGGAGCTTCAATGGAACAGAGTGCCGTCGAAAGTGTCTTACGCAACCGCACTTTGCAAGAGCATTTTCAGAAAACGATGGTGTGTATGCAACGACGTTTTTTACATCACAAAAAGTGATCGTGTGTACGCGGCATGAGAGTAGAGTCTGCTTAAAGAACCTGGGAAATTCTCCTATGGTCTTCTTTTCGCCAATGGCCAAAGCTAGTCACATGCATAGCCCGGAGTGCCAAACAGGGGAGTCATAAGCCCTGAAGGGTTTGATATGTTCCCGCTAGCTATCAAGCGATCCCAGATTTGCATCGTTTGAAGAGTAAGGCCACAGAGGGAGTGCGAACCCCTACAATATGAGGGTCTGGTCCATGGAAGAGTGGAGTGTTCAATTGGGCTCATATGGCTTTCCAAGTGAACCCAGAGATTAGTCCTAGAGTTATGAAACCAGTCAAGTATGTGAGTAAGTATCACTGCCTTATGGTACAACAAAGCATCTGTGGCTCCAGCTCCTCCTCTAGCTTTCGGAAGAGATAACGTTCCGTATTGAATTCTGGGACGGGCTGTATTCCAAATGAATTTAGAAAACAGGTGGCGCATTTTACGGAAATAGGAGTAAGATATGTGTATAGGAATTCTCTGGCTCCCTGATGTGTTTTCTTGTCTGACTCAACATTCCGGGTACCGAACTCTGGCTGTGATTTCACTACGTTGCTCTGTTTACCTTTTTTTTTTTTTTCCGCAAAATCTGTCTTTATTTATTTGAATACAAATACAAAACAAAGAATACAGTGATAGTATTACAGTGTAGTCTGCAGCCTCGCAGTAATGCATGGTGAGCTTAGTATCACGACTTCAGACCTAAAACAACAGTCCAATAGTGCATTCGTCCCTCCCTAGGTTTAGCACGCCGGCATTGACACCAGTGGAGAGGGGCCAAGTATGCCTCCGTCTGACCTCCACCGGCGCTCCTCCCGGCGCCTACCACCGCAAAATACACGTTCCCGCTTAGAGGGAGTAAGGGCAGCCACATTACATCGTAGGTCCTCATCACACTAGCTAAATGGCGGAACCATAGGTCTTTGGAGATCAAACAGAGAAACACATAAAAAGGTAAAAACAATTTCCTAGGTCAGTTCACCATAAGGCTACACATAGACGGGGGAGTTTAAAAACTTGAAGAAGGTAGGGGAGAGAGTAGAGGGGAAACAGTAGTAAGATGAGGGGGAGAAGGGAGATAGGTAGGAGCATACCTGCTATTCAAGTAGAAGTCTTCGAGTCTGCGTCGAGCGGGCCACGTCCAGGATCATGCCACCCTCGCTCAGGACACTACCCCCACCCTGGTTCTAAGGGCCGGTTCAGCTAGTTCCAGTAGTGCCAAGTCTAGGCTTGAGGACATCTCCCCAGGGTCAGTGATATATGCTACCCAGGATGCCCACACCGTATTAAAGCTATCCAGGGTACCCCTGCAGGTCGCTATCCAGTGCTCGGCCTCTCTGATTTCATTTACCTTGGCCACCCATTCCTCTCTTGTCGGGACCTGCGAGCGCTTCCAGTATATAGGGACTATACGTTTAGCTGCGTTAAGAAGGTGCGGTAGTGCACTTTTCTTATATCTACTAAGTGGGATTTGAGGGAGGTGGAAAAGGAAATGTTCTGGCGAAAGGGGGATATCTAGGTTTAGAATCTCTTTTATTTGGAGTTTGACGTCTTCCCAAAAGGGCCTGATTCGGGGGCAGTCCCACCATATGTGTAATAGCGTGCCTTTATGTCCGCATACTCGCCAGCACTGATCCGACACAGAGGGGTAAATACGAGCTAAGTCAGCCGGTACCCTATACCAGCGTGTCAGAAGTTTGTAATTTGTTTCTTGAGTTTTAGACTCCATCGAGCTGGAGTGAGCGAGCCGGTACATGTGTGTCAGCTGGGTATCGGAAAATTGAAGGTGTAGATCTTTCTCCCAAACCCGTATATGTGCGGGTTTGAGATCTATGGTAGCCGAGCCTAATAGGCGGTACATTTCGGAGATCAGGTGGGGGAGCGGGTCGTCGTCTACAAAAAGGCGTTCAAATGGCGTGAGGGAAGTGATATCTCTAATAGAGTGGCCATGAGTCTCAAAAAAGTTGTGAAGTTGCCTATACCTCCAAAAGAGCATCCCCGATCCAGCATGTCTGGCCTGTAAAGATTCATAGCTAAGCAGTCTGCCGTTGCTCATGAGTTTCCCACAACTAGCGTTTCCATCCTCCATCCAAGGGCCAAAGAAAGCCATTTGTTCGCCCGGGGGAAACCATAGAAATCCGCCCAGTGGGGCCAATGGAGACACTGGGGGGGCTAGATTTAGGGCAACGTTTACCCTATCCCAGACCGAGAGGGTGTGCCTCGTCAATGGAGAGGCGGTGTCCGACAGCCCCCTAAACTCCCTGGAAAGCCATGGTGCGTATGCTAGGTTTCTGCCAGCTAAACATTTTTCAAGGGAGACCCAAAGCTTGGATTGTGTGTGAAACCGCCAGTTGAGGACCCTCTGCAGAGCGACTGCTCTATAATACCTCGCTATGTCAGGGACTCCCAAACCTCCAGTCCATTTAGAGCGCTTCAATATCCGCATTGCTATGCGGGGTTTACGCGCATTCCACACAAACCCAGATAGCAAACTAGAAATTCGGGTGAAGAAAGCTCTCGGCAGAGGGATCGGCAACATTTGGAGAAAAAAGAGTACCCGCGGTAGAATATTCATTTTGACAACATTTATGCGGCCTAGCCAGGTAAAGGCAGTCTTAGTCCACTGGGTCAGGTCACTCTTAATCGCAGCTAGAAGGGCTGGATAGTTAGCTGTATACAGGGTGTCAAAGCGGTCAGTGAGTTGAATGCCTAGATACTTAAAGGAGGACTTAGCCCACGTGAAAGGAAAAGCATCTTTCAAGGAGGCGGTTTGAGATGGGGACAATTTTACGGGGAGAATCACTGATTTTGAAAAATGTATTTTAAAATTGGAGAGTGATCCAAACCGCTGAAGTTCTCCCATCAGGACTGGCAACGAGACTAACGGCTCTGAAATGTGGAAGAGCACATCATCAGCGTAGGCTAAAAACTTGTGTTCAGTGTTACCAACCTTCAAGCCGTTTATATCCGTATTCGCTCTGATGGTACGCAGCAGGGGCTCCAGTACCAGGGCGAAGAGGAGGGGGGAAAGGGGGCACCCCTGCCTCGTGCCATTCCTGATCGGGAACCGGGAGGAGAGCACCCCGTTGACCCTAACCTGCGCGCACGGAGTGGAGTATAAGGCCATGATTGATGTTAACATGCGCATCCTTAACCCCTGGGCCTCCAACACCACGCGCAAGTACGACCAATCTACCCGGTCAAAGGCCTTCTCGGCATCAGTCGACAGGATTATGTACGGCTTTTGGTCAGGCCGGGAACGGGCCCAGTGGATAAGTTGTATGGCTCTTAGAGAATTGTCCCTCGCCTCCCTCCCAGTAATAAATCCAGTCTGGTCGGGGTGTACCAGTTGGGGCACAATATGTTTCAGTCTATTTGCAAGGACTTTCGCTAGGATTTTTACATCTACGTTTAAAAGGGATATAGGTCTATAGCTTTGAGGCACCATGGGATCTTTGCCCTCTTTTGGCAACACTGTGATATGGGCCAACAGCGCCTCAGAGGGGATCGGGGAGCCCTCAGCAATAGAGTTGAAATAGCCACACATAGGAGATACCAGGATGGGGAGGAAAGCCGTATAGTAGGCCTTAGTGTAGCCATCAGGGCCCGGACTCTTCCCATTAGGCAGGGATTTCACAATTAGTTCAATCTCGCCGGGGGTGACAGGGAGCTCCAGGTCAGAGCATTGGTCCTCGGACAGGGGTGTGACCCCTGCCGAAGCCAGATAGTCCCGAACCGCCACCGACCTAGGAGTCTGTGCGTTCAGGGGGTAGTCAGGGGATAAATTGTAAAGTTGTGAATAATATTCCTGAAACCCTGAGGCAATCTTAGATGACTGTGTCGCCACCGCTCCCGATGGGGAACGGAGCTGTTGAATGTAAGCCTGAGCGTGCTTCTTACGAAGGGCCCGAGCGAGCATGCGGCCACATTTGTTGCCATGCTCATAGTACTTGAAAGATAAGTGTCTAGTTTGTTTGCGCATTTGTCGGTCCAACAATCTTAGCAACAGTGACCTCATGTCATATAGCCTCTTCAACTCCTCAGGGCCTCCAGTACGCTTGTGTTGTATTTCAGCTTCCTGAAGAGCATCTAGCACCCTTTGAAAATCTGCCTGCCGTTCTTTTTTGAGTTTGGAGCCCAGGGAGATCAGCTCCCCTCTTACCACCGCCTTATGGCTTTCCCACAACACTCCCTTACTGATGTCGTCCGTGGTGTTTTCTTTGAAAAAATTAGCAATGACTTCCCCCACCCTGGCCACCGCCGCATCATCGTCCAACAGATTCTCATTCAATCTCCACGTCCAGGTCCTATGGGAACCCGACGGTAGAGAGAAAGTAATTTCAATCGGAGCATGATCAGAGATCGTTATGCTTCCGATGGACGCGGATTGCAGGAGCTCCAGCGTGGGGCGGTCAACATAAATGTGATCAATGCGGGTATACACAGAGTGCACAGCTGAGTAATAACTGAAGTCCTTGTCTGTAGGATGGAGAACCCTCCAACTGTCTAGTAAAAGGTGGGACCTGAGTGTCTTACGGAAGTGTTTAAGATAGGCATAAGAGTGAGAAGGTCGGGAGCTGGATGTATCTAGCCGTGGGTCGGGACTAACGTTAAAATCCCCACCCAGGATAACAGAACCCTCTTTAAAGTCAGCTAGGAGGTCAAGAGTAGCATCAATAAAAGTCAGTTGGTTGACGTTGGGAGCATATAAAGAGGCAAACGTATACTTCTTTCCTGCTATTGTCCCCTTCACGAAAACATAGCGGCCTTGCGGGTCAAGTTTACTCTCCAATAGTTGGAAGGGGCAAGTCTTATGGATCGCGATCGCAGTACCCCTAGATTTAGAGGCTGGGGAAGTACTGTGAAACCACTGTGTATACAGGTGTGTGGGCAGCCTGGGCATGGATTGGGGAGTAAAGTGGGTCTCCTGCAGGAGGACTATCTGGGCCCCTAGCTTCTTCAATTCCCACCATAGTTTATTCCGCTTACCTGGGGAGCAGAGGCCTCTAACATTGTAGGATACAACCTTCAGCGAGGACATGGTGGATCAGAATGGAGTTGGGCCCGCCGTAGCCGCCAGTTCGCCCGAGGCAGACAAGATGGTACGGTGATGCTCCTACAGAGAGGGGAAATAGTAGAGGAAGAAGAGAGGGTAAAGGCGAAGGAAAGAAGAAAAGGACAGAAAACAAAAACAGGACATGGGTAAGTAATGCGTAATGGGCACATTAGGATGGCGTAACCTGTAACCCAACATACAAAACAAAAACAAAAAACAAACATCTGTAAGCCTGGCATAAGGCCCGCCACCTCTATGGTGGGAGCCCCATGCCTTGGCTCTAAGTCCCAATAGGGAACTTCACCCAAATAGGGATGGTCTACGTGGGGATCGTGTACCAGCATGGGGGGGAAGGTAGAAAGTCCCGTCCCCGTCCACCGCATCTCATAAGGTGAGAATGTGACAATGGGGGTAGAGTGGTCATAATAAAGGCACAAGCCGCCCGGTCCCCAGGGGCAGGGCTGTAATAAGGGGGTGACATTACACAAACCCGGGTGAAACAATCCATAGGTTGCATTCAGTCAAGGACTACAGCCCAAAAAATTTTAAGGGCGAGTCCGGTGGGGTTGAAAAAAGCGTGGGGCATGGTCGTCACCCATCATCCCCAGGGGAACCACGGAAGCCGGTCAAACAGATAGAGGGGCCAGTTCCTTCAGTCCCGGATTGTGGAGGGGCCTGCCGCAGAGTCCTGGGTTGGGCGTTGTCTGCCTCTCCTGCTACTCTTGCGTTTAGCCATCACCCATGGCTCAGGGAGCTTCATCATTGAGGCCTCGGATGGTTCCCTCCAGTCTGGGAAATCCACAGGGTCCAACCCCAGGGAAGAGAGAAAGTGTGGGAGATCATCTTTCGTGCGCAGTGTAACCTGTTTCCCTTCTTTAGTCGCCTGTAGGTAGAAGGGAAAGCCCCAGCGATACGTCAGTCCTGCATCCTGGAGCGCTGCCAAAAGGGGGCGAAGTGCTCTGCGTTGCATTAAAGTGCGCCTTGAAATATCTTGGTAAAAAAACAGATGTGCCCCGTCAAAATCATAGAAAGGTTTGCCACGCATTTTTTGCATTATGCGGTCCTTAAGCGTGTATTTATGCAGCCTACAGATTATGTCTCTGGGGTTATCCACATCCTGAGACGGCGGTTTCAGGGCCCTGTGAGCGCGGTCAATTTCAATGGGAGCAGACGCTGGCAGGCCTAGTATATCTCTAAAGATGTCCTGCAGCGTGGGGATAATGTCCCGTGAGGCTGTGGCTTCTGGGAGCCCCCTAATCCTAATGTTGGCCCTTCTGCTGCGATTTTCGGTGTCATCCAGCTGACATAGCAGGGTTTCAATCCGTTGGTCTTGTGCCTGGCATTTAGATTGCAGCAGAGCAATAGTGGGGAGAGCCTCCTCCAGCCTTTCCTCTAAAGCTTCTACCCTGCTGCCCAAGTGAGAGGTGTCAGCTTTCAGCTGAGCAATGTCTTCAGTGAATGCCTTCTCCACCCTGCTGGTGAAGCGTTCTAAGTCCTCTTTAGTGGGGAGAGACATTATATGGCGCCGGATTGCGTCATCCCCCATGAAGTCCGAGGCCACCGAGTGTTCCCCGGGGGAGGCAGGGGAGACAGGGGGGGCCGAGTCACTCACCGACCCTGGAGATGAAGCCGGGGAAACCGCAGAGGGATGTGTTTTCGTCTGCCGCGTCGCAGCCGCAGCTGGCTGATGCGGCTTCGGCACTTTCTGGGCCTTTCCCGTCGGCGCCATTTTGGGAGCCTCGCGGCCCTGTCCTCGGGTCCCGGGGAAGTATGAATCCAGCTGCACCTGCCGGGTATTGGACGTCCGCGGCGGCTGGGATGACTGGCGCAGTCGCTGGGACATGGAGGGGGCCCACAATGCAAGGTAACCCCCTCTGTAGCTTCTGATAAAGCGGCAGTGGAACGGAGCCGAGGTAGAGCACGTCCTCACTCCTCCATAGCCAGGACACGCCCCCTCTGTTTACCTTTTACTATTATTACTATTAATTAAACTAGTGTGATTTTAACTGCACTTCTGTCTTAGTCTGATTCATGATTTCTGAAAGGTGGACACCGTTTTAAAAGAAAAGGCAGTCGAGAGTCTGTGTAGATCCGACTGTGTAGATCCGCAGAGAGATATTGAAAATTTCTGATTCCGAAACTGGGGCGGGAGCCGCGGTGGCGGTATAGCACCGCTAATAAAACGCCGGGATTGCCGTGGGAATCAGCCGCTATCGGTGCGGCATTAAGAGGCGCATTGTGGGCGGCATTGCCGTGGTTTCCCATTGTTTTAAATGGGAAGGAGCGGTATACACGACGCCCCTCTCACCGCTCCAAAGATGCTGCTGACAGGAGATTTTTTTCTCTCCCGTCAGAGCATCGCCTCAATGTGAAAGCCATCAGGCTTTCACATTGAGTAGGCAGTGAAGGAGTTTTTCAAGCGGTATAGAAGCGCTATTATTAGCGCTGTACCGCCTGAAAAACTCCT
This sequence comes from Rana kukunoris, assembly GCA_029574335.1. Classification (NCBI taxonomy): domain Eukaryota; kingdom Metazoa; phylum Chordata; class Amphibia; order Anura; family Ranidae; genus Rana; species Rana kukunoris. Next base: position 186,618,222 of record CM056054.1, read on the forward strand.
CAATGTGAAAGGGGTCTTACTGTAGTTCACTTGGGAGTTACTGACTTCCCCAAATCCCTGGAACTCCTGCATCACTGATGGCAGGGATGAGTGTGGGTGTGTCACAAATAGGAGCAGGTCGTCTGTGAGTAGAGCAAGTTTATCTGATGCAGGGATGAGCCAAGAGAGCAACCGAGGGACACCAGAAGTCGAGGCCACTCTGTGCAAAATGGGCTGCACAGAGGAGGTAAGTATAACATGTTTGTTATTTAAAAATAAATAAAAAGAAAGCTTTATAATCAGTTTAAGAGTAAAGCCGTCCAGCCCTGGGGTCTTGCCAGTTGGTGTACCCGCAATGGCTCTCGCAACCTTATCCGCTGTAATAGGTGTTTTAAGTTTGCTAATGGCTTCCTTATCCAAAGTGGGGAGCGCAGTTTCCATGACAGAAGAGAACTTGTCCTCCTCTGAAGTAGAGAGGAACCAGACGACTGGGCAGCAGGTATGTTGTACAGGGATTGGTAAAAAAAAAAAAAAAAAAAATCCCTGAATGTCTGCGTTATCTTAGAAGGTGAGGAGATTGATTCTCCATGCAGTCCTTGGATATGGGAGGTGAAAGTAAACACAGGATGGTCCCTGTACAGTATGGAGATCTATGGCGATATTGCGCTTTAGGCTGCTATACAGATTTTGACTACAAACACTTACCCCCTCTAGTCACCTTCATTACTTAGTGGGGCACTGCTGTACTTGCAGAAAATATATGTCCTGAAAGCCTAAAGGAATACAAACAAATGAAGCCACTACATTGAAGGACTGGTAAGCTGCAACATACTGTACATTTTTTTCTTTGGGATTAGATACACTTTCTAAGCCTCATGTTTTACATGTAGTCAGACTGCAGAACAAATAAATATGATTTTTTTTCAATGTGTATATTTTGTACTGTAAGATCTGCCCTATGATGCCGGCAAACAGAAGAGCGATAGTTCTGGTCTCGCAGAGAGCACTCCAGGTCTCCAGCAGTCCAACACATTGCCCCAATCAACAATGGTGCCTCCCAATCTGGAGATTTTGCTTTACTTCCTGTCCCAGAGACACAAAAAGAAGTGGTCATCAAGGCAAATGGGAAAGGTGAATCTCCTGAGCAGGGACATAGACAAAGAAAACAGAGGTCCTAAAACCTTTCCTAGCTTTAGCCTTTATATACAGTGTAACCTTGGATTTAAAGCATAATCCGTTCTAGGAGAATGCTCGTAATCCAAACCACTCGCATATCAAAGAGTTTCCCCATAGAATTCAATGGAAACAAAAATATTTTGTTCCCTATTGACTTCTATGGCATGCAATACTGCATGTGGCCAGAGGTGGGGGGGTTGCTGGATAGCTTCGGAAGTACTCGGAAAGACTCGGCTGAACTCAAAACACCTTGTAAAGGCTCGGGAACCGAGTATTTCTGAATGACTCCTGCGCCCCTCCCCACCTCAGGCCAAATGCGGTAATACACATCGCTGTGGGTTGAATCCTGCTCGTTTTGCAAGACAACACTCGTAAAGAGAGTCAGGATTAAAAAAAAAAAAATGCTCGTATTCCGAAACGCTTGTTAACCGCATTACTCGTAATCAGAGGTTTCACCGATTCTGAATTTGTTTCAGTATGTTTGGTATCACTGTATACAGTTTTACAATAGTTGTTTGAGAATCTGTACAAAAGTTTTCTATCTCTGGGATGCCAACTATCTGATAGACCTGATAAGCAGCCCATGGCCAACTGAAGAAGCGCATGACAACGCTGCAAGGCTTAGCATTGTCATCACATTCCAAGTCAATATTTGAAGAGGGAAGAATGTAAATATTGTCTTGGAAGACAGCTGAATCTTTATACCAAAATGTAGATTTAATATGCATAAGCAGTGCAGTAGGTTCTGAGATAATGAGGGCACAGTTTGTACAGATAATTTTTTGAATAATGTAAAGATTTCTGCAATGTCACTGAATCTCACTGAGTATTATTTGAAGTGTGTTTTAAATTATGGAAATAAAAATGTATTTTGTGAATCTATTTTTCTAGTGTAGAAAAGAGAAGATTATTCAATAAAAGTTACATTTGATGAATATGAAATAAGACTATTATGCCAATGTTTTTTTTTAACTTCATACATGTTATCTGCTTTGGATTTTACGTATAGGTGTTAACCATTTACATTTGTGAAACAGTAGGATTGTATAACCTAGATTGTAGGCATATGTTCCAGCTCAAACCCTACATGGGGCCTTTTCTTTCCTCCTATTTCAGGCATGGGTGTTCATTGGTATGTAAAAAATGCTGTCAACTCCCGAAGACATATATGCTTCATCTTTGGCATACTGCCTTTACATCCTTTATGTACATTCAAGTAATAATCCCTGTATTTAAAAAAAAAAAAATTGGGAATATTTTACACTTCCATGTCTAGCATAGGCAGTCTGCCACTGAAACCCCATAGTGTTCCTTTAGGCTTGGTTCACACTGCCAGGACCTAAAAGTCGTCAACTTCAGGGAATGCCTGTGCAATCTTCCTATAATGTCTGATCCAAATCACATAAATTAAGATGAGGCTCCGTCTTGGAGACAATCTATGGCAGGGGTGCCCAAGCAGTGGCCCGGGGGCCACATGTGGCCGCAGAGCTCTTTGATGTAGCCTGCAACCTCCTGCTCTGGAATGGAATACCGTTATTGAAAGGTAAGTTTATTACTAAAATCATATTGTATATATGGGCATATGTGTTCTGCAGTGGATCCTGGACTGCTTTGAACTGATCCGCAGGTGCAGAGCAGTGCACATGTGGGTTACCTGCATTGAGCCATAGACTTCCATTACCTGTGAGTTTGGTGTGCTTTCTGAAAGTGCACCACACCTACAGGATATAATAGAAATCTTTGGCATAGCGCAGCTTAACTGCAGAAAAGCCACAGGGGTAAACAACAGTGTATCAGTGTGAAAGCAGCCTTGGACCCGTTTCACAAGCTCAGTCCAACCCAAATCGGACCCTCCATTTACCTCTAAGGAGAGGCAGATGTAAATGGACTTGTGTGCGTTTACAAACTCCTATCTCCAATCTAATCCGCTTTAAAATAATAATAATAAAAAAAAGGTTCAGTGGGCTCTATAGAGTGGGCTGCCATCCACCCACTCTGTTTTTTGTGGCCCGCGACCGGTTACCAAGCCGTTTAAGTGGCCCCCGCTCTTTAAAAGTTTGGGCACCCCTAATCTATGGGCACATGTTGGATAGAAGTCACCTTGAAGTAGTAGAGGAACCTTTTCTAAAGTCGAAGCGACTTCAGTAGTGCCAATTAAAACAGCTCTTATTGACTAAAAATGGGATTTCACATGTCATGTGACTTCAGGGTCTCACAAGTCGGATCCCAAATAGCGGCAGTGTAGCCCAAGCCTTAAAGAAAACCAGTGACCTGATGAAAGTGGTAAACCAGCTGCGGGATTATAATGTTAGCACCTCACAAGGTCCAGGCATTTAGCTTATTTTACATAGAGCTTGTGAATCAAAATCCAGACTATTCACAATCTTTGCCCAATTAAAACACCCATATAGAATATTTTATGCTGGTGATGTATCTCTCCTCCTATTTACCGGTGCAATGTGAACTCCTGACTATTCACAACAGATCAGTACCTCTGATGGTAAAGAGCTGCAGAGTACCCTCAAGTGTGCCAGCTGCTGGCTGCATGAGGTAAATATTCACATGCAATATATATTTTCTCAACCAAAAACAAGTCAGGTGATCAGGGTAACAGAGGGGGCATTTAGTTTTAGGTCTTCTCAAACTCTTAAAAGGATGTGTTCACCGTTTGTAACTTGTTCCAACCCTACATATAGAGTGTAACAAAATTTACTGTGCTCCAGTCCCCACCCCCTGATGCCCCGCTGGACGGGGGTCCTCTCCTGTCACAATTATAAAAATAGGTCACAGGGTTCTGCCCACACAGCTGCATCATTCATTTACACAGATCTGTGAATGAACTACAAGTCCTGCCTCCACTATGGCAGATAGCTCGCAGTTTTCAATTCTATCGGTCTCGTAGTTCATTTACTAATCCTGCAATTCAGTAATAGCCTGCCCGTATGGAGGTACAGGCATACAGCTATACCAAAAGTCGGCAATTGCACCCATGATACACCGATTGCAAATGCATTGCTTTACAGGTTGAAGTCTAAAAAAAAAAAAAAAATACATTTTTTATTTTTTTACAAAAAGGTGAACTTCACCTTTAACTAGAGTGAGGTTCAAGAAGTGAGTGGGGGGGGAATCACAGTGGGAATTCTGCTTTGATTTTTACAGTTTGCAACAGTATTGCTTGTCATAAAAAAGCTGAAATAATTTCTTCCAGAAACACTGCCACAAAAGCATGCTACATGAAGCAGCAGATTGAAAAAAATCCTTCAGACTCGAAGAAAAAAACCAAACAGGGAACATTATGCAATCGATTGGAATGTATTCAAAACTTTACGCAACACAGTAACTTGGTAATACCATAAGTGCATGATTCAGCAAGTTACGTATATAGATATTTTGTATTTTTTGTATAATATCACATATGTCTTAAAAATTGGACTAAAATGGAGTTCAAATGCTGGAACATCAGCATTTTCAGCCTCCAAAACTGCCCACACATTCGATGATCAATAACAGCTCTCAACCCTCCACTGGACCCAGATTCCCCCTGTCCCTCTCACCTTCACAACTTACACAGACATTAAATGAAAATTGAAATAAACATAAATAAATGAGAGAACTGAATGTACATTTTATTATTCTCTTTCAGGTTATACAGTCCACTCCATGAAGTGTTTCTACCATCTCCCCTGTAGTATCAGTTTTTTGATGGCAGTGACATTTGTAGGTGTCAGTAAATGCATACATTTGTGTATGTTGTACATGATGTATTGATGGTCTTGTGTTTTGCCGGGGGTGTATACTCCAATATATGACCCAACGTCTGTCAAGAAAGTACATTTTGCCTAAACTGTTTCTACCCCATGTCAGAGAGTTGTGAGTTATGCAATAATGACCAAAATACTTTTTATTTCTAATGCCATTAAAATAAAAGCTATTCAATACAATACTTAAAGTGGATGTAAACCCGGCCATATACCGAGTGAAGTGAACAGCCTCAGACAATACACAGAGATGAGAAATCTCCATACATAAGGTTTTACTTGTATATTGTCTGCTTTCTATACTCTTTAGAAAGTGCAGATCTGTTAGAAATCGTGTCCACTTCCAGCAGTAGGTATGGTGTTTTGGCTAACACTATGTGAGAGCTGATTGGAGGAAAGGCACCGCCCTCCCCTCCACATAGGCAGAAGAACGAAGAACTTGCAAAGCTGTAGTCTGAATAGACAAGCTCTGCTAATCTACCTCCAAAGCTCTCTCCCCAACAAAAATGTCCAGCTGCTGTTATCTCATGTGTCGGAGAACTTGTTAGAAGTTATCAAGCTGATAGAGAAACGGAGCAGCAGAAAAACACAGCACTTAGGCCCCTTTCGCGCGGGAGATGCGCTGGCGGTAAAGCGGCGCTATATTTAGCGCCACCATACCGAAGTTTTTACTACGATATTCAGCCACTAGCGGTGCGGTTTTAACCCCCGTTAGTGGCCGAAAAAGGGATAATACTGCCGGTAATGCGCCTCTGCAGAGGCGCATTGCCAGCGTTATTACTGCGGTTTCGCATTGCTTTCAATGGGAAGAAGTGGTGGAGGAGCGGTAAACACACCGTTTCTTCACTGCTCCAAAGATGCGGCTAGCAGGACTTTTGGAGCAGTCCTGCTAGCATACCGCTTTAACACTAAAGACTGCAGGGCAGGATTTTTTCAGGCAGTATTTAGGCGCCATTTTTAAAACGTGTCAGTGTGAAAGGGGCCTTAAAGTGGAAGTAAACTCCCCTTGTTTGTTTCTATAATTAATAAGGCTATCTTTAATAAGGCTTACCTATAGGTACTGTAAATATCTCCTAAACTTGCACCGTTTAGGAGATATTTACTGTATACTGCGCCAATTGCGTCTGAAGGAACAGCTGCTGTGGCATTTCTTCAGGGCCCTGTGCCGTGACCCGCAGCTCCCATGCACATGTGCAGGAGTGATGTCATTTCAGCTCTGGTCACTCACAGCGCGAAGCCCCAAACCCGAAAGAAACACCGGGGAAAGGGTCAGCCGCCTCAGCGGTGTTCAGCTTGTTCAAAACGAGCTGATGTGATGAATACTAGATCATTATGCCTTTTTCTTACAGGTGTTTTTTTTTATTTTAATTTTGAGAGCGTACCACCTCTTTAAGGGCCCTTTACACTAGCGGACGAACGAGGATAAATCAAGTGAGTTTGGCAAAACTTATTTTGTTGCAAAATTACCGATTTTACTGTTGGTGACATTTTGTCCACATAATTCCACTGAAATTATTTTTCTAGCCATCTGGGAATCAGTATAAGGTCCGAAACCAAACACTAAAGGCCCGTACACACAATTCGATTTATGCACATAATTGTCTGATGGATGTGTTGTGTCGGATAATCTGACCGTGTGTGTGCTCCATCAGACAATTGGCTGAATCAATGACAACAAAAGTTGGCTGTTCATGCTCACCAACTGTCTGGCAATAAATCTGTTACGTCGGATTATCCAATCGTGTGTATACAAAAATGTCCAACTAAAATCCAAAGTACAAACACGCATGCTCAGAACCAGTGTTAAACATTAAGGCCACGTACACATGATCGGGTTTGTCCGATGAAACTGGCCAGTTTCATCGGACCAAGCCGATGGTGTGTACGGTCAATCGGACCGTTGTCCATCGGACCAAAGTTTTAAAACTTGTTTTAAAATCGGTCCGATAGACGCCTGACCATCGGACCAAAACGATGGTTAGTACGCAAAAGCATCGGACCAAAAACCCGCCAATGCTCAGAATCAAGTCGACACATGCTTGGAATCATTGAACTTCGTTTTTTCAGCACGTCGTTGTGTTCTACGTCACCACGTTCTGACCCGATCGGATTTTGGACTGATGGTGTGTACGCACATCAGACCACTTCAGCAGTGACCCGATGAAAACGGTCCATCGGACCATTCTCATCGGGTTGGTCCGATTGTGTGTACGCGGCCTTAAGACAACATTAGCAAACGTTGCCCAAAGGGTGGCGCTAAAGAGCAGAAAAAACACATATTTAAGTATTGTTGGCTGAAAATGTTGTGCCGTCTGTATGCAGAACAAGTTCACGGCCAAAACCCTACGGACCAAAATCCACAGAAGAGTCTGCTGGAAGTCCGATCACGTGTATGAGGCTTTAGAAAATCAGACCATCATGAGTCTGTGGTTAGCTACAAGAAAGGACAATGCTTATAGCATAGAAGTCAGACCCAGGGATATGAAGATAAGATGAGGATATTGATAACTACAGTGTTTTATCTAACAGGTAATCGATCTAGGGGCAGAGGATGTTGGCAAGAATAAAAATATAGTTATTATGCAAGTAAGCTGTGTTGTATTTTTAAGGCAAGAATACCATGTCTGACTGGAGTATACTTTTCTATATTGCAGAAAGCATATTTGGTATTTACTGTTAGTCAGGGGCAGACTGACAACTCATGGGGACCCCGGGCAATAGAAGATTATGGGGCCCCTGGGCTTATAGATGGTCACCACGCCAGGAGGCAGTGAAGAGGCGGGGCAGCTACAATCTTGTGATTTTCACATCAAAAGCATGTCAGCTTCAGACATATCAGGGACAGATGTAAAAAACACAGATTTTGACATACTGTCCCTGGTTTTACTGAGCCTGGCAACCCTGATGGGGCCCCCTAGTGGCATGGGGCCTCGGGCAGTGCCGCCCCTCAGTCCGCCCCTGCTGTTAGTACTCTAAAGTCATCACCCTGAATATTTAAAGAACAAAAAGTAAAGGATTTCAATGATAAAACTTGGCTGTCCAAAAATATACATTTATTGCTTTTCTGAACCAAAATACTAAACCAAACATGATCACACATTCGTTTAAAAAGTCTTTCATATCCGACATTAATCCTCCAAGTTGCATTGCATTTTGTAAACATAGCATGAAAAGTTGTGGTTGGGTCTTTCCTCTATGTGTATTAGAGTGTCACGATCAAACACTAAGGCGTGGCTGTGAGTCTGAAAGAGAAAAAAAAAATTACACTTCAAATAAAACTTGATAATCTGTCACTAGTAAATATAATCCAGGCTCTATACAGAAGAGGAAAAAAAAAATAGTACAAGTTAGAACGGATCTAAATGGACCATAAAGTAAACCATAACCGACTTCCATCCCTCCACCTACTATCCGTAAGCCCTCAAACTACTGTAGTGCGTCACCAGGCAATCGCATATAAAACTTGTTTTTCTCATATTGTTATGCTTTACACATAGGGCAGCTCATTCATTTCAATGGGTGGACAATTCAGAAGTGAATAGGATACAAGGATTGTAAGAGGGTGTACATTTTTTATCTATGCAAACTTATATTTTGTATTCGTGTACTTTTGATAAAAAAAAAAAAAAAAAGAATCCAGCGAGTATTTATCGGTATAAAATAATACATAGCAGTCATCTCAGAGGGGTCTTAACACATTTTGAACTAATGCGTTTTGGGGAGTCTTTATGAGTAAATGCGTTACTACGAGACGTGTTAAGTGCAGGATGATGAGTAGATATGTTAGTGCAAAATACGTTAAAAGTGCTTCTATGATGACTGCTGTATAATAATTGTATATCAATAAACACTCAATGAATTTTGAGGATCCTCAAATTAGTGAAGTAAAAATAGTCACACACACAGTGAATACATGTGCATCTTCATATATACACTCAGATATATGCAATAATCATAAATATCCATGCTCAAATTGCTCATAAATAAACATCCATATATCACTACTGTGATTGAATCTGTGTCTTCAGTGTAATAACACCTGTTTATATTGCACCACAGTCCTATGCCACTTGAGCACCGATTTAGGATTATTGCATATATTGAAATGTATATATGAAGATACACCTGTTTTCACAGTTTTTGTGAATATTTTTTGATGGTATAGTGCAGTGGTCTCCAAACTGTGGCCCGAGGGCCGGATGTGGCCCTCTGCCTGCATTTTTCGGCCCTTTGGGGCACTATTCCTCCCATTGATAAGAGACACTATTCTGCCATCAGGCACCAACAATGGGAAACCATTTCTCCCACGGACACCAAAAATTAGGTACTATTCCTCCCTATGATACCAAAGACTGGGTACTATTACTCCCTATGATACCAAAGACTGGGTACTATTCCTCCCTATGATACCAAAGACTGGGTACTATTCCTCCCTATGATACCAAAGACTGGGTACTATTCCTCCCCCTAATAGCAAATGTGGCCACTGATGCCAGGAAAATTTCCACTCCCGCTGGCCATAGTCTGGCCCTCCTAGAGTCTGAAGGACAAAAAAACGGCCCTTTGTTTAGAATGTTTGGAGACCCCTGGTATAGTGTTACACTGCACTTATATACGTGTATAAAATCTGGTTGGTGCAGGAATGCATGTCAGTAATCTAGCTTCAACAAGCATGGTACAGTAAAACCTTGGATTGCGAGCATAATTCATTCCGGAAACATGCTTGTAATCCAAAGCACTTGTATATCAAAGCAAATTTCCCCATAAGAAATAATGGAAACTCAAATGATTCGTTCCACAACCATTTATTCATAATGCCGCACAATCACTTTTTGTGAGAAAAAAAAACAATGTTTTCAAAAACGTCATTTAAAATGATCGTGTGTGGGCAAAACGTCGTTTTATGTCTTCAAAAAAACGACCAAAAAAAAATTCGAACATGCTTGAATTTTTTGTGTCGTTTTTCAAAATGTCATTTTTTGTGTCATAAAAAGTGATGGTGTGTGGGCAAAACAACGTTTAAAACGACGTTTTTAAACCCGCGCATGCTCAGAAGCAAGTTATGAGACGAAGCTTCAATGGAAGAGAGTGCCGTCGAACGTGGTGTACGTCACCACGCTTTGCTAGAGCTTTGTAGAAAAACGATGGTGTGTATGCAACGCCGTTTTGGAAAATGAAGTTTGAAAAACGTTGTTTTGTTTCGTCACATAAAACATCGTTTTTTTTCATCACAAAAAGTGATCGTGTGTACGCGGCATAAGTCCTTCGGTTTATAATCCATATAAAAAGATTATAGCAATGTGATGGCAGCCTCTACAAGGGGATTAGAAGCAAAATCCAACAGGAGCTTTGAAATATAAAGGAGAAGAGAGGCGCCTCCAAGTGTAGCAACATGGTTACATTTAATGAAGGTACAACATTTAGCAACTCACATGGTTGATTATTAAAACTGGCACATCTAAGTAAAGTGTGGCTCCAATCGCTCATTGAGCGCAGTGTGGCAGGGATGACATCGATGGTGGTGCAGAGGACGGTCTATGTGGACAGCTTTACCTGCCTGCATACTTAGATGTCCCTGTTTTGAACATCAACCATGTGAGTTGCCAAATGTTGTCCCTTCATTAAATGTAACCATATCGCTACACTTAGGCCGCGTACACACGATCGAATTTGTCCGCTCAAACTGGTCCAACGGACCAGTTCAGCGGACAAATCCGATCGTGTGTATGGGCTAGCGGACATGTCTGACTGGCGGACACATTTTAAAACATGCTTTAAAATTTGTCCGCCGGAGACATGTCCGTCAGATATGTCCGCTGGTCAGTACACTCACCAGCGGACATATCTGCCCGCACAAGCTTCGGAAGGATGCGACGCATGCGCGGAAGTTGTTTACTTCCTGGTGCGGTGACATGGCGGCATCAACGTCACCGCCATGTCACCACGCTGTCTGCCGGCGGGGATTTTGATCCGATGGTGTGTACACGCCATTGGACCAAAATAGCCCGGCGGACATATCCGATGAAGACGGTCCGAGGACCGTTTCCATCGGATATGTCCCTCCGTGTGTACGCGGCCTTAGAGGAACATTTCTTATCTTCTATACAACGTTTTGACATGACGCTACTTGTATATCAAGACTTTGCTTGTATAGCAAGTCTAAATTGATTAAAAAAAAATTGCTAGTCTTGCAAAACGCTCTCAAACCAAGGTTTCAGGCCGCGTATACACGATCAGACCGGTCCGATGAAACTGGTCTTCAGACCAGTTTCATCGGACTAATTCGATGGTGTGTACGGCCTATCGGACCGCTGTCCGTCGGACCAAAGTTTTAAAACTTGCTTTAAAATCTGTCCGTCGAACAGATTCGATGGTTAGTACACAAAAGCATCAGACCAAAAGTCGACGCATGCTTGGAAGCATTGAACTTCGTTTTTTCAGCACGTCGTTGTGGTCTGATCGGATTTGTGGTCCGATGGTGTGTACACACATCAGACCATGAGACCACGACCATGAGACCACTTCAGCCTGGTCCGATGAAAACGGACCGTCGGACCAATTTCATCGGACCGGTCTGATCGTATGTACGTGGCCTTACTGTATATTGTTGCTTGCTTATACAAAAACATTACTGGTAGCACAAAGGATAACCTAGGTTTAGTTTTGTACTTTTGAGTCTTTTTTTGTGTCCTAAAGCCAAAGTTGAGTTCCGACTTTAGTGCTGAACCCCATCGCCTTTACTAATCAGAGCGATCCATAGTTACATAGTTAGTCAGGTTGAAAAAAGACACAAGTCCATCCAGTTCAACCATAAAAAAAATAAAACAAACAAAATAAAACACAGTACATCCCATACACCCAACTCCATACCCACAGTTGATCCAGAGGAAGGCAAAAAACCCCAGCAGAGCGATGATCCAATTTGCTGCTGGAGGGGAAAAAATTCCTTCCTGATCCCCCGAGAGGCAATCGGATTAACCCCGGATAAACTTTACCTACAAAACTTAGTACTCTGTTATATTATGTGCATTTAGGAAAGAATCCAGGCCTCTCTTAAAGCAATCTACTGAGCTGGCCAGAACCACCTCCGCAGGGAGTCTGTTCCACATTTTCACAGCTCTTACTGTGAAGAAACCTTTCCATATTTGGAGGTGAAATCTCTTTTCCTCCAGACGTAAAGAGTGCCCCCTTGATCCAGCAACCATTAATGACGCTCCAATTGAAAGAGGACAGAGCATAACAGAAGTCCAGTGATATAATGTAGAAGTATGTAGATACCACTCAACTCAAACTGCTTACAGCAGTACAAAATAACAGGAAATAAAACATGGATGCAGATGCGAATCTTACCACATCCCAGGATTCCTGGAGTATGATCTTCTTCAGTACTCTGCCCGTTTCATTGCAGTGTAGATTAACATGTGCTTTTCCTTCAGAGTCTGTTTGGGTCACAGCCACCGCTGTCAGCAAGTCCAGCTCATCTTCATATACTACAGCTTCGAATGTCTGGTGTGGCCAGGAACAAAAGGCACCGGGAGAGGTTAACTGTATACCATGCTATGGGCATCGGCCATTTTTGAAGAGTCAAAATGTTTTGCTTTATTCCATGTAAAGTTCTCATGTGTAATATGTACATTTTCACATATATGAAATACAAAATTTACTTTTTTATTTTAATAGAATTATACTGACTGGCCATTTTAGATAATACTCAGGGATCTAGTTATCGGATTTTTTAACCTAATTTTGTAACAAAATCTGTAAAAATTATGAATTTTAGGGAGAAAGTTGTGTGAATTATTGAGAGTCATTTCAGTTATTTTTTTGTATTCACCTATTCATGTATAGCTAATGTTCTGCTTGGTGCTTGAAACAAGTACACTGAAAAAGTTACAGTAGGCTCTGTTCTGGCCGGTGGAGCATAAAACTCTAAAATCCTTTTTAAACTCAATCACTTTTTGGTCAAATGAGGAAAAAAGATAATGAAACAGGATGTATTTGGCGTTCCAGAGCAACCAGTAGAAGCCCATATAAAATACAAGGAGTTACAGCCACGTGTACTAATAACTTTTTTTAAATCCTCCATTTACATATAGAGTTTATTGTAGTAATATTTACCTCTTGTTCTGGATCATCATCCAGCTGATCATAACGCCTTTTCACCAACCTCCCAGATGCAGTCACAGTAATCTTTTTGTTCAACTAGAAAAAAGAAATAAAAAAAGAAATAATAGAAAAATAAAAAAATATTGAAATGTGTATTATTTTTATATTTGAAGATAGATAGGGTCTCATTGCCAAACTTTCCTTTTGAAAATGCTAGCTGCCAGGAGGCATTAAAGGAATTGCAGACCAACAGTAACTATGCTTAAAAATGTACACCATGTACTGCCTATGCAATCCTGTCTTATCCTGTATAAAACAATAAAAAAAATATTAAAAATCATATGTATGATTCCCTATTTTTAGTACACTTTGGCCTGGTAACCTCATCTGTGTCTGTGAGTGGTGGATACATGGGAGAGGAGGGAGCGCTGATAACGGATAGGTATTAAAAAGGAGCCCCAACATCACCCATAAGCTTCCATGTCCCAACTGTTGTCTGCACTCCCTCCTTTCCCCTGCAGCCGCCATTCACAGACACATGGCGTTTTTGTGAAGTCAGGTTGCCAATTTTGTGTTCTTTCATTACATCAACCTTGTTTAAAGAATGAACTACTTACTCAAAAAATAAAATAAAACTACCTACCATAAATATTTGAGTATAAGCCGAGGCACCCAATTTTACCACAAAAAAAACTGGGAAAGCGTTTTGACTGGAGTATAAGAGCATAACAGACAGAGCATAACACTGGAGTATAAGCCTAGAGTGGGAAATGCAGCAGCTACTGTTAAACAATGCCCATCAGCAGCCACACCTTGTTTACGGTCTCCCGTTGTGTCATGCAACTGTTCGGTGGCCGTCCACTGTAACAAGTGGCTACAACAAAATGGCGGTGACTCCAAAACACTGCATTCATTGAGATATCACCGCACAAAGTGGAGGACGTCCTAAGGTGATAAAGTGGTTAATCAATTTAGGTCAATATGTATTCCGCTACATATTTTTGGTAAAAAAATCTCAAGCGTATAATGATTGTTTTGAGCAAAAGTTATAGCATCTACAAACTATGGGATAGATTTATGGACTTTTTTTTTATTGTTTTTACTAGTAATGATGGCGATTAGCGATTTTTAGCGGGACTGCAACATTGTGGCGGACAAATCTGACACCAATTGACACTTTTTGGGGACCAGTGACACCAGTACATTGATCAGTGCGAACAAAAATGCATTGCCATTGCATAAATTACACTGGCAAAGAAGGGGTCAACATCAGGGGCAATCAAAGGGTTAAGTGCGCTCCTAGGGAGTGCTTTCCAACCATGGAGGGAATTCTGTGACTGGAAGAAAAAAAAACCAGCTAGCAGAAACACAAGATCTAAATTTTCCTCCATCACAGAAGGACAGTCTGCTTTGTTTACAGACCTTGTGCACTAAATCACGTATTAGGTACATGAATTTGTGCAGCCGGGCTACCCTGCCGTAGTATATATGTGGTAGGCGGTCTAGAAGCAGTTAAAAGAGAAGTATGGTAAAAGCTCTTACGGCCATACTCATTCTATGCATTAATACCCCCCCCCCGGCCCCCATTTACTTACCTGACCCTTCGAAAGTCCTGCACCGTGAACGTGCAGGCTTCTGGAGCCATTGGCTCGCGCTGCCATCAATCATATGCCGGGGGCCGGGCCAAGTGATACAGTGAGCGGCTATGGCCACCGGCTGCATCACAGGAGAGCGCCCAAAACTCATCACCATGCTCGCTCGCTCGCATGCATGAAGGTGATGAGTTCTTGTGAGGAGGAGCCAAGACAGCCGCAGAGGGACACCAGAAGACCAGGTTCGGGGCCACTCTGTGCAAAACGAGCTGCACAGTGGAAGTATAACATGCAACGGTCAGGGGTTAACGCAGTTTACGATATTACATTCCACCAACCCAAGACAGCTTCCGACACAATCCAGCAGACAGAACCCATTCGATTTCCCCCAGAATAACGAGACACAGCTCTGTTCTCTGGTTCCAAACAGACAGATCTTTAATGGTAAAAATCAGGTTTCTTATATACAGTTAGAAGCCCCAAGAAACAATGGCTTAACTCCACCCACAACATGAAACAAAGAGCTCAATACACATTCATTTAGATAATGACATTCAGATAATCTACATGAGCTAATTACTAGTCATTTACCCGGACATTACGACTCCACGATAAGCTATTCTTCACCTGCTACACAATACACATTCCTTTAGTAAACATAAGTCAGGCGTCTGACCTTTAGAGGGTGCCAAGTCACATTCCACATATCATCTATAGACTTTCACACAATTCAGTGTCATTAGCATACACAATAAAAAGGTCTATAGAAGCCAGGCTGTCTACCAAGCTCCAATTCACATCACCACAGTAGCAGACTTAATTAGCACCTTAACCACTTTAGCCCCGGACCATATTGCTGTCCAAAGACCAGAGCACTTTTTGTGATTCGGCACTGCGTCGCTTTAACTAACAATTGTGCGATCGTGCGACGTGGCTCCCAAACAAAATTGCCGTCCTTTTTTTCCCACAAATAGAGCTTTTTTTTGTGGTATTTGATCATCTCTGCGGTTTTTATTTTTTGCGCTATAAACAAAAATAGAGCGACTATTTTGAAAAAAATTCAATATTTTTTACATTTTGCTATAATAAATATCCCCAAAAGAGATATAAAAAAACATTTTTTTCCTCAGTTTAGGCCGATACGTATTCTTCTACATATTTTTCGTAAAAAAAAAAAAAAAAACGCAATTAGCGTTTATTGATTGGTTTGCGCAAAATTTATAGCGTTTACAAAAAAGGGGGTAGTTTTATGGCATTTTTATTAATATTTTTTTTTTACTAGTAATGGCGGCGATCAGCGTTTTTTTTCGGTACTGCGATATTATGGCGGACACATCGGACACTTTTGACACATTTTTGGGACCATTGGCATTTTTATAGCGATCAATGCTATAAAAATGCATTGGATTACTATAAAAATGCCATTGGCAGTGAAGGGGTTAACACTAGGGGGCGGGGAAGGGGTTAAGTGTGTTCCTATTTGTGTTCTAACTGTATGGGGGGGTGGACTCACTAGGGGAAATCACTGATCTTCTGTTCATACATTGTATGAACAGAAATCAGCGTTTCCCCCGCTGACAGGAACGAGAGCCTCCCGTTCCCCGCTCTGTAACGAACGAGCGCGGGACTCGAGGGCGTGGGCGCGCGCGCCCTCCTAGTGGCCGAAAAAGATAGGACGTAGAGCTACGTGCTCCCGCGAGACCGAGCCACCGTCCCGCAGTAATATGACGGCGGGCGGTCGGCAAGCGGTTAACAGTCTATGTTCCACATTGAAGGAAACACTCTATTGACCTGTTCGGTTCAGAATAAACAACTTGTAATATTTCAAGATATCCTGCAATACATGAATCATCATTACTGTCCCATCTCATGTAATCCGAGATATCATTTCTCAGTCATCCTATGCCTCTAATGGACATAGGATGACCCTAGACGCAAGAGTCACTGGTGAAGCTGACACAGGAGTACACCACATCCTTCAAGAGCCTCTGGGTCCCATGGGCCATACCATTACACAACATGTTTGAGATTTAAAAAAAAATTAAAAAAAATTACCTTTACATACCCTTTAACTTGATACCAGCATCTGTGTCTATGTTACTTGGAGATAAAGAAGTGTGCTTTTCTTGGCATTATACAATAGAGCTATAGTTGTGCTTTTAAGGGCAAGGAAATTATTTGCTTATAGGAAAAGCTTTAAACGAGCTGAAAGGTGTCGGGGCTGTCTGTAGGGAGTCTGGCATGGCATCCCTAATCCACTGATCATGGGTGCAATGCTTTCCAGGCTCCTTAAAGAAAAATAAAAGCACATTTATTCCTGTAAAAATAAGTGCATTTATTATTTTGTTACTACAAGGTGAACTTATCCAGGATAGATCCTCATGGGTGGATTTCAATAGACTGACTGCCCAACATAAAGAAGCTGAAAGTTATAGACTGGCCGGCTCCCCTGAACAACAGCACAGTATTGTTCGCAGCATAGGCGTGCACACGGGGTGTGCCGGGTGTGCCTGGGCACACCCTAATGCTCAGGCTCATCTGGCACACCCCAGGGCTTATTTTATGGCAGCGTGTGTAGGATCTCCATTTGGCATCTCTGCTATGCCACAATGTCAGTGCTGCAAATGGCACTGTTTTCCATTTGGCTTTTTAACTCCTGTGTGTTCAAGCCACTGGCCGCGGAGTAAGCTGACAGGCAGCCGCATTTGCCGCTGCTACCTCTATAGTTCCGGCTCCCTGGCAGCAGAATATCACTCCGCTGCCTGCTTACACCACAGCGTGGCTTGCACTCACAGGAGCAAGTCGGAGCACACACACAGCAGAACGAATCTGTCTCCTCCCCCTTCAACTCTGTATACACACAAGAGGAGGAACACGCTCTGGATTCAGGTCTGTACAAACTTTTCCATACTTTATAGATAGACAGGGAGGAGGGGAAGAGAGTGGCCGGGAAGGGGGTGAACTAAAACGATGTACATACAGTGCAGCCTGGGATAGAACTACAGGTCCCAGCATGCCTTGCTCTAGTGCAGCCTGTGATAAAACTACAGGTCTCAGCATGCCTTGCTCTAGTGCAGAGTGTGATAGAACTAAAGGTCCCAGCATGCCTTGCTCTAGTGCAGCCTGGGATAGAACTAAAGGTCCCAGCATGCCTTGCTCTAGTGCAGCCTGGGATAGAACTACAGGTCCCAGCATGCCTTGCTCTAGTGCAGCCTGTGATAGAACTACATGTCCCAGCATGTCTTGCTCTAGTGCAGCCTGTGATAGAACTACAGGTCCCAGCATGCCTTGCTCCTCTAGTGCAGCCTGGGATAGAACTACACGTCCCAGCATGCCTTGCGCCTCTAGTGCAGCCTGGGATAGAACTACAGGTCCCAGCATGCCTTGCGCCTCTAGTGCAGCCTGGGATAGAACTACAGGTCCCAGCATGCCTTGCTCCTCTATTGCAGCCTGGGATAGAACTACAGGTCCCAGCATGCCTTGCTCCTCTATTGCAGCCTGGGATAGAACTACAGGTCCCAGCATGCCTTGCTCCTCTATTGTAGCCTGGGATAGAACTACAAGTCCCAGCATGCTCTGCACATTTCTTGCAGCCTATGCTAGAACTACAAGTGTCAGCATGCTCTGCACTTTCATTGCAGCTTATGATACAACTAAAAGTCCCACTATGCTCTGCAGGAGCATTACAGCCTGTGATGGGGCTACAAGTCCCAGCATGCTTTACAAAGGTGGGGGCTGAAGACCAGGGGATACAGAGGTGAGACAGATATGCAGGAGGTACAGTGTTGGGCCAGATTAGCAGGAGGGTACAGTGTTGGGGAAGAAAAGCAGGGGGTGTAAAGCAGTGGGGCAGATGTAAAAGGAGGTGTATTGGTGGGGCAGATGAGAAAGCGGGTTACATTAGTGGGGCAGATGAGAAAGCGGGTTACATTGGTGGGGCAGATGAGAAAGCGGGTTACATTGGTGGGGCAGATGGGAAAGCGGGTTACATTGGTGGGGCAGATGGGAAAGCGGGTTACATTGGTGGGGCAGATGAGAAAGCGGGTTACATTGGTGGGGCAGATGGGAAAGCGGGTTACATTGGTGGCGCAGATGAGAAAGCGGGTTACATTGGTGGGGCAGATGGGAAAGCGGGTTACATTGGTGGGGCAGATGGGAAAGCGGGTTACATTGGTGGGGCAGATGAGAAAGCGGGTTACATTGGTGGGGCAGATGAGAAAGCGGGTTACATTGGTGGGGCAGATGAGAAAGCGGGTTACATTGGTGGGGCAGATGAGAAAGCGGGTTACATTGGTGGGGCAGATGAGAAAGCGGGTTACATTGGTGGGGCAGATGGGAAAGCGGGTTACATTGGTGGGGCAGATGAGAAAGCGGGTTACATTGGTGGGGCAGATGAGAAAGCGGGTTACATTGGTGGGGCAGATGGGAAAGCGGGTTACATTGGTGGGGCAGATGGGAAAGCGGGTTACATTGGTGGGGCAGATGGGAAAGCGGGTTACATTGGTGGGGCAGATGAGAAAGCTGGTTACATTGGTGGGGCAGATGAGAAAGCGGGTTACATTGGTGGGGCAGATGGGAAAGCGGGTTACATTGGTGGGGCAGATGGGAAAGCGGGTTACATTGGTGGGGCAGATGGGAAAGCGGGTTACATTGGTGGAGCAGATGAGAAAGCGGGTTACATTGGTGGGGCAGATGGGAAAGCGGGTTACATTGGTGGGGCAGATGGGAAAGCGGGTTACATTGGTGGGGCAGATGAGAAAGCGGGTTACATTGGTGGAGCAGATGAGAAAGCGGGTTACATTGGTGGGGCAGATGGGAAAGCGGGTTACATTGGTGGGTCAGATGAGAAAGCTGGTTACATTGGTGGGGCAGATGAGAAAGCGGGTTATATTGGTGGGGCAGATGGGAAAGCGGGTTACATTGGTGGGGCAGATGGGAAAGCGGGTTACATTGGTGGAGCAGATGAGAAAGCGGGTTACATTGGTGGGGCAGATGGGAAAGCGGGTTACATTGGTGGGGCAGATGGGAAAGCGGGTTACATTGGTGGGGCAGATGAGAAAGCTGGTTACATTGGTGGGGCAGATGAGAAAGCGGGTTACATTGGTGGGGCAGATGGGAAAGCGGGTTACATTGGTGGGGCAGATGGGAAAGCGGGTTACATTGGTGGGGCAGATGGGAAAGCGGGTTACATTGGTGGAGCAGATGAGAAAGCGGGTTACATTGGTGGGGCAGATGGGAAAGCGGGTTACATTGGTGGGGCAGATGGGAAAGCGGGTTACATTGGTGGGGCAGATGAGAAAGCGGGTTACATTGGTGGGGCAGATGGGAAAGCGGGTTACATTGGTGGGGCAGATGGGAAAGCGGGTTACATTGGTGGGGCAGATGAGAAAGCGGGTTACATTGGTGGGGCGGATAAGTTCAGTGTTAAGAAAGATGAGAAAGTTATTCAGTAGTAAGAAAGAAGAGCATAGGGATATGGCGGTGGACAGATGTGCAGGGAGGTAAAGTGGTGGGGCAGATGAGAAAAGGGGTACATTGTTGGGGCAGATGTCAGGGGTCTCTGATCATCCGAGTCCCCACTTACAGTGTACATAAAGCGGGACTCTGGGTACCCTTATATAAGAGGGGATGCTAGGAACTCTGATGTAAGGGGGGACTCTGGTGACCAGATACCCTCTTATATCGAAGTCCCCCTTTACACTAGAGTCCACAGCATTCTTTACATCAGATTTCCTAATGTGCAGGGGAACTCTGGGGAATCTGATGTAAGGGGGGGGGGCTCTCTGAGAACCCTAATTTAAGGGCAGAACTGTGATACAAGATATTGACTCTGGTGTAAGGTTAAATGCTGTGGACTCTAAAGTAAAGGAGGACTCAGATGAGAGGGAGGCGCTGTGGAATATGTAGGGGCTCATTCACAAATGCTTTAATTTCTGAAGAGCGATCTGCAAATAGATCACTCTTCAGAGAGCATTTGAGAAGCAGTAAGGAGTTGTATCACCTGCAGACCACCTGCTTTACCCTTTAAACTGCACATGGTTGAGGGCTGCTTGCAGAGTAGTGCCTTTCACTTGAATGGGTCATGGTCAGTGGGTGCTACAGGGTATAATTGCAGGTGTGGCACATGAACATGCCCAGTCGCTGCCTATACAGCTAAAAAGGTGGTAGCGGTTGAGGGGTGGTAAAAGCAGGGCTCAACCACAGAGTTTTACTGCCCCTAACCGCTAGTGTGAACAATTTATTGTTAAAATTTAAAAATTAAGTGTTAAAGGCTTTAATACATTTTAAAATGTTTGTTCACATTTATTTATAAGGCCTCGTACACACGAGCAGACAGATTTGTTCAAATCTGTCTGTCCGACAGATTTGAACAAATCTGTCTGCTGGGACTTTGGTTTGCTCGCGTGTACACACGAGCAAACCAAAATCCCCGCCAGCAGACGGCGCGCTGATGTGTCGGTGACGTTGACGCCGCCACGTCACCGCACTAGGAAGTAAAACACTTCCGCGCATGCGCCGAATCCATTCGGCGGCGGAGCGGGACGACATGTCTGCTGGTAAGTGTACTAACCAGCAGACATGTTGGGCGGACGGATTCCCACCCGATAGATTTCAAAGCATGCTTTGAAATCTGTCGGGTGGCCAAATCCGTCGGCTCCGTCTGTGTTTCTGTGTGATATATGTATGTGTGTATATGTATGTATGTATGTATGTATGTATGTATGTATGTATGTATGTATGTATATGTATATTAGGGCTGTGCAAATTAACTTTTAATTAATCGATTAATCTTTAATTTTTTTGATTGATCAAAATATTTTCGATCGATTAAAATTCTATTCATTGGTACTCACCTCTCCGCCGGCTTCTGGGCCTTCGGGGAGTTCCATCGGAGACCCGGTAATGTCAGACACCGGCGGGGCTTGCCGTGTCCATCTAAAGGGCTCCTTTGCTGTGCCTTCATATCTGCATGCTAGCGAGACCTTACTATCTGCCACACGCAAGGGCTGTTTTCCCTCTATCACTTCTATCACCCTGGGATTTTACAACCATCCACTGGGAGTTGTGATAGTTCCCTTCATGGGACAGCTACATGCCGACGGAATGATGTTAACCTCTCCTCATCTGGATTCAGCAGTGGTATTGTTGTACACATTTTTATACCAGTATCATACTTGGCTACATGTTTTTATGACTGCTTTTGGTACCATTTGGTATTACTCGCACCATTTTTACAGTTTATGTAGTTGCATCGATTTTATCTCCAGTGCAATATTTATTTTGCTGGACGGACAGGTTGGAAACTGTCTGCATGAAAGGAACAAGGGTGAAAATACAGCTCCTCTATAAAAAAAATTGAGCGCTCTTTGTCATCTCCAGTATCAGAAAAGGAAAGTGCTGATGCCACTGCGTTATTTTAATCCTATTTGCTTTTACTTGTCTTCTCAAATTACGTCCGCTTCTATTGGACGTTTTGGATCTGATGAACCAGCGGATGCTGAGAAACGCGTCATCCCATTGGCTGGCCCGAGATTCGACGTCACTTCCGGTCGTACGGCGATAGACTGCGCTTCATGCTGGAACGCATAGCGCGTCCTTTCCAGGAAACACAGCTTCTGGATCTCCTGTCGCTCCTTCCAGGCTTCCCCAGGATGGGTCTCCATAACTCCCAAGACTTGGCCAAGTCAGCCTGCCTGCAGATGTAAACGATCGCTGTGACCCTCGACCAGCCATTAACCCCTGATGTGCCCTTGCTCTCAATTGTTTTGTGAGTAGCCAATCTACTGTTTACTATTATTTTCACTTCATTAAATCCCTAATTTACTACACTTAGTTTGGCGCATGTCCTTCTTGTCTTTATATGTTTTTCAGAGTTTTGCTTCTGCCTCAGGACTGTGCTGCCACTAGTGTTGTTGGACTATACATTGTACCTTTGGGACTTTTTATTTTAACCATCTTTTGTATGATCATTTATTTGGACTATCATTTTATGGTCACTTATTATTTTATTCATTTATTTTTTTCCCTTTTGATATTGACATGGACCTTATGATTCACTAAGTGCTAATTATATTATTAATTCTTTTGATTGCATTTTTTAAGTCGTGCGCCATCTACCTATATATTTTTTACTGCAATATTTATTTTGTTACCTACTTGAAGACTATAAAAGTTTTGATGCTGCCGCTGTGTGTTTTTTGTATCCCACTATCCATTTTTCCAGTTGTTGGCAGCTGCACTGGGAATCAGCCTGCAAGGAGATCAGCTAAGTAGTTGGATATGTATGTGCATTATAATTAATCAAAATTAGTCGATTAATCGATTAAAATAAAAAACGATTAATCGAACACAAAAATTTTGATCAGTAACAGCCCTAATATATATATATATATATATATATATATATATATATATATATATATATTTTACGCACACACTCGTGTTTGAGCTTTGGGGTGCACACCCTAATGCAATAGGCTGCGCACGCCAGTGGTTCGCAGCACCATTGGCAAGTAAAAACCGTGTTCAGACTGGTACAGGTGGCATGTACAAATTGTGCTTACCGTACGGTCTCGAATGGCTAGAATGTTGAATTCCTCTATGACACCATATTGGCATGAATCATTTTCCAGCTCCTTAAGCCGTAAAACACTGCAGTAAAATACCAAGAAGTAAACACAAAGTTATGTAACACAAGGGCAGTACTCTATTTGGCAACAGCCAATCCTGAAAAAGAAAAAAAGGGGAACGGATTGTCACAACAGACTGATCACATATGGTTTATGTCTATATCTACAGTACATGGTGATATACCCTTGCACAAGTTTTGTCAGATTAAACGCAAATACATTCATATGCATGCTATTGCACATGTGTCCAACTGCCAAACCACTTAAAATAATGAAATTCATTAGAAGTATTTATAATAGCATTAGAAATCTGTCTCATGGTAGTCCAATGAATGGTACAAAGTATGGCAGATTAATGTACATGTTGGCAAGGTGTACAAGAATATGTTGCAGAATTGACTCAGACAGAATTTTATCTACAATACAATACATATGTAACACAATTTACCCCAAAATGGAAGCGGTCTTGTTTACCTCCATTTTTCTTATTACTGATATGACAAGATTGTATTATGTATTTGTCACAACACAAGCACCAGACAGTAAAGATGTTGCAAAAAAAAAAAAATGTTGCACACATCAGGACCAACTGTGAAATTGTCCCATACGTTTAACCACTTGACCTCCGGAAGGTATAACCCCCTTCATGATCAGGCCATTTTTTGCCATTCAGCACTGCGCTGCTTTAACTGCAAATTGCTCGGTCATGCAACACTGTATGATATGTATGATATGTTATCCTGCTTGACATTGACCAAGTCTACTCACGACAGTGGCTGCAGAGGGACTACAAATGGCCACTTTATGACATAAGTAGCTAGCCTGCACAATTGTGGTCCCAAATTGTAATTCCAACATGGGGGCATCTAAACCAGTCTTCGGTGTGATTGGCATTCAAGAGACAGCATTAAGGTGTACAATTGAATCATAGCCATTAAGACCCCTTTCATACTGAGGCGTTTTACAGGCGTAAAAATAAAATAGCGCCTGAAAAGCACCTGTAAACTGCCTCTTCTGCAGCCCCAGTATGTAAGGCGGAGTGCTTTCACACTGGGGCGGTGTGCTTGCAGGACAGTAGAAAGTCCTGCAAGCAGCATCTTTGGGGCAATGCGGGAGCGCTGTATACACTGCCCCTGCTCATTGAAATGAATGGGCATCGCTGCCGGCAGTGGCGCTTTTCTCGGGCACTATTATCCCTTTCTTCAGTCGCTAGCAGGGGTTTAAAGCATCCTGTTAGAAGCCAAATAGCGCTGTTATAACAGCAGTAAAGCACCGCTAAAACTAGCGGCCCTTTACCGCCGCCCCCCCTCCAGTGTGAAAGGGGTCGTGGCTAGCTAAAACGCTTCACCATAAATGCTGCTTTCAACTTTCAATCAGCT
Source organism: Rana kukunoris (assembly GCA_029574335.1). NCBI lineage: Eukaryota > Metazoa > Chordata > Amphibia > Anura > Ranidae > Rana > Rana kukunoris. Next base: position 186,642,842 of record CM056054.1, read on the forward strand.
ATCACAAATCTACAGCGCGATTGTGCAATAGCCAGATGTAAAAATATTCAGTGTCCATACCCCATGAAAATTCCAAACACCTTTCCTCACCTAATCCGATCCGGTCCAACATGGATTATTCTTTCAGATCCATCTGGATGGAAGTGAATCCAATCGGGTTCCAGCGAACAGTATTTCAGGTCACGTATGCCATTCTTTGCCTGCAGTAAGTATAAATATACCACACAATAAGATCAGAGCAAAAACAGGAAAAAAGACTTGCTAATTAAAAGAGAAAATAAATAAATGGAGCAGATTCTAGGCAACCAGTGAAAACATCTAGCTGTCTAAGTGAGAGGCAGGGAGAAGTATTCCAGCATCCCCAGTGGGTGTTTTCCAGGATCACCACTTTACAGACAGAAAACAAACAGTGGGTGGACAGTGAAGTGGAGCAGAGTTTGTGTGAGAAACCATCTATTTAGAAGAAAGGCTTTGCTCCTTTCATGCTCGTCAAGGTTTAAATGCGCCTTTAAATGACTAGTTCACTTTTAGAAAAACTATAGAGAGCCCCCCATAGCCCCCTATCCCAAACTAATCTAGAAACCCCTACCCTGCTTCTTTCTTCAGTGCTTGCTGTGGCTGTGCAGTGAGCCTCCATAAACTACCATGGATTTGTACTTGTCTCCGTTGTGGCTAGTGCTCTGAAAGATGTATTTTATATTCTATTTTGTCTATTCTATTTTTGTCTATATTCTATTTTTAATGAACACATAACTGGATTAAAAGACTATGTTCCTCTATTTGCCTTAAAGGAGTTGTAAAGGAGTTTTTGCTGAAATTACTGTTTACAGGGTATAGAGACATAATAATTAACTGATTCCTTTTAAAAATGATTAAAAATAGATAAAAAAAACAATCATATAATGTGCCTGCAGTTTCAGTTTTGTTTTTTCATCTAGTTTCATGCTTCTGTGAAGTACAGAGACACAGAGCCAATACAGGGCAGTGTCTGTTTTTAAAATTAAACCGATTGGTTCCGAGGGGTTTTAGACACACAGTAATCACACCTCCTTGATCAGAGACCACAGAGAGAAGGTCCTATGACTTTTTTTTATAAGGAAACAGACAAGTAGGACGTGTGGAGATCAGAGAAGGATTACAGCAAAAACGAACAATGAGGACATGAAACCAGGATTGCAGTAAGGTAAAGGAAGCCATTTAGTTAAAAAAGAAAATTCCTTTAGTGACCCTTTAATATTTTCTTTCAGGTGGTTTCCAGTATCATCAGATTACTTTCCTATGTGCATAGTTCTGTTCAGGAAATGTGTGCAGCATTGTTAAATCATAGAGTTAGGAAACCACCCGATTCCACATCCAACCACCATTTAATATATTAGTTAGCTTAGGAAATGTACAAAGTCACATCAATGAAATTGTGCTGCAACGTCTAACAAAATAAAATGTTTGAACAAGAAAAAAAAAAATTGCGCTGCAATGTTTTTTAACCACTTCAGTCATGGAAGAACTTGCCCCCTTAACAACCAGGCCATTTTTTTGAGATACGCCACTGCGTCGCTTTAACTGACAATTGCACGGTCATGCAACGTTGTAAACAAACAAGATTAATTTCGTCCCCCCCAAATAGAGCTTTCTATTGGTGGTATTTGATCACCTCTGCGGACAGACAATTTTGAAAAACAATTAATATTTTTTACTAGAATATTATCATCAGTTATGTATTCTTCTACATATCTTTGGTAAAAAAAAAAAAATCATAATATCGCAATTGGCGTATATTGATTGGTTTGTGCAAAAGTTATAGGCCCAGATTCAGATAGAATTAGACTATCGTAGAGTATCAGAAATACACGACGCCGCCGTTTTTTACCTGGCTCTACGTGGAATCCAGGTAGATTTTGTCCAGTAAACGACGGTGGCGTAGTGTATTTCTCCCGTCGCAATCCATCTGCGCGAGTAGGGGGCGTGAATCATTTAAAATAGGCGCGTTCCCGCGGCGATCGAACTGCGCATGCTCCATTCGCAAATTTCCCGCCGTGCATTGCGCGAAATCACGTCGTAACGTCATTTTTTCTTGAGTAGCGTCGTTTACGGAGATTCCTATTCCCGAACGAGTTACGTAAAAAAAAAAAAAAATATTTTAAATTCGACGCGGGAACGACGGCCATACTTAACATGGGCTACGCACCATTAGACCAGCAAAAAGCTGGTCTAACAGTACGTATAAAAAAATAGACGAAAGCGATTGCGAAGAACGCTCGTATCTTCGTGAATCGCCGTAAAAACTCATTTGCATATCCCGACGCATGAAAACGACGTGAACTCCTCCCAGCGGCCGCAAAAATATCGCAGCGTAGATCCGAAGGCTTACGAAGACGTAAGCATCTCGGATCGAAGCCCGAAGCCGCCGTATCATGGTTTGAGGATTCAAACTAGTGATACGGCGCGCAAAATTTGAAATTACTCCTGTCTAACACCAGTTAGACAGGCGTAATTGCTCTGTGAATCTGGGCCATAGTGTCTGCAAAATAGGGGATAGATTTATGGCATTTTTATTATTTTTGATTTTATTTGTAATGGTGTTGATCAGCAATTTTTAGCAGGACTACGTAAGTAGAGAAAGTGCTGGACCCTAGAGCCCAGACCTCCGACGAGAGACATTACAGGTGACGACTCGTGCCTTGAGGCCCAGATCCCATCCAGTTTTAGTGTAAATTTCTTAGTGTCTTGGATGGATCCGAAAGCATAGCCCTTTTACCCCCAGAGGGTCTTTTTGGTAGCGCTTTCCCTCAGCCTATCCTAATCGTGTCCAAAAACGGAGGCACTTCCATGATTGGAGGGGTTATATGGAGGGCAACTGTCTTCAATTGGTTGTGCCAGTGTCCAATGACTGCTGGTGACCCCTAACCCAATATGTTATGACTGGCTCTGTGCAGAGCCGATCCACCCTATAGGCTCACTATGCAAGCCGCTTAGGGCCCCGTAAAGCTGCGGAGGGCCCCCCAAATTACTAGAGGCCCCACCTGGTGAGAAGTAATTTTCGGGCCCTCACCCCACTTCTCAGCTCGCTGGCTGCATGGGAGAAGAGGTAAGAAGTTAGCACCCCCCGCTTCTCACTTTAATGTAAGATGTAATTTCCGACAGCAGAAAACCCCCATACCCTGCTTCTCAACTTTAATGTGACATGTCACTGTCGCCAGCCCCCCCCCTGCTTTTGCTTAGGGCCCCAGGGATGTCAGGATCGGCACTGGCTCTGTGTCCTATGGTGTACGGTAAAGAAAAAAAAAGTCATTGATTACTGAATAAATAGCACTAGCAGGAAAGGGGTTAACAATAGGGGCTGATTAAGGGGTTAATGGTGTTCCCTATAGAGGTGGGGTGAGTGTACTGACAGGGAGTATAAAGCGATCGTTGTTCCTGATCACTAGGAACAGCAGCTTCCTCTCCTTTCCTGTCAGAACTGGCATCTGTTTGTTTACATTGACAGATCCCCGTTCTGGCTCTCTGTGGAGCGATCGCGGGTGGCCAGCACCTTCTATTACTTTTAAAGTACAGCTACAGAGATTTGTGCAGCTGCGCCAACCTGCCGCATTATGACGGCAGCTGGTCAGCAAGTGGTTAAAGAGAACCTGTAATTAAAACTACATGGCTCTGCTGGTTTTTCATAAGAGTGTTAAATCCACATCTCTCATGTATGATCAGAGTTGAAGTTTTAGTCACTGTGAGAAAGATTGAGAAAGGCAAAATTTAGAGATTGTTTTGGAGGAGCTCTTGACTTCCCAGACCTGCCTAAACTTTAGTCCGCCAAGATGTAAAAACCACATGGCCAATGCTTCAGGATTGGCCATATAACTGGGCACCAGATGGATTCAAAAGAACCTTCATTACTGAAATCGAACTGGTTGGAGGGTATTTTTCAATATCAAGATAGCTAAATCTTAAAATAAGCAGGTATTACAAATTTAGAGATAGGTCTGCTTTACCATCAGTATAAAATGTTAAAACAAAATGACCTGGTAAGAAAAAGGTTTGCCTCGTCATAACTGGCACTGTCCCCAACATTGTTTTTTAATTACAATAAATGAAGCCACTGTTTTTCTGTTTGCTTTGTGTCACACATCCGGCAGCAAATTATACTTTGTTCTGGCATAGTTGAAAATGAACACTCTTGTACTCTCAGCTACAAACACTACAATGTTGCTGGAGCTTACAAGTCTCTTATGCCGCGTACACACGGTCGTTTTTTGCGATGAAAAAAAAACACTTTGTTTTTTAAAACGTCATTTAAATTGATCGTGTGTGGGCAAAACGTTGTTTTTTGTCTTAAAAAAAACGACCCAAAAAAAATTCCAACATGCCTGAATTTTTTGTGTCGTTTTTCAAAACGTCGTTTTTTGTTTCACAAAAAGTCACCGTGTGTAGCAAAAACGTCGTTTAAAACGGCGTTTTTCAACCCGCGCATGCCCAGAAGCTAGTTATGAAGCGAGCTTCAATGGAAAAGAGTGGTGAACGTAACCTCGCTTTTGTGAAAAAAACGATGGTGTGTATGCAAAATCGTCTTTGAAAAGTGACGTTTCAAAAACGTCGTTTTTTACTTCACAGAAAACGTCTTTTTTTCATCACAAAAAATGATCGTGTGTACGCGGCATTAGTATGCCAAGGCTAGTAGAGTTGATAAGGTGAACAGCAACAATCAGTAACCCTATAGTATCCAATCAACTCTCATTGTTAAAGCCAAACTTTAGGCAGATAAAACACAAAAATAATGCAGCTCTGTAATGATTAAAGTGGTGGTTCACCTGAAAAAATAATTTAAAAGCCAGCAGCTAAAAAAAAAAAAAAACAGCAGCTGCTGGCTTTTAAAAAAGGGACACTTGCCTGTCCAGGTCGCCGGCAACGTCGGCAGCCGAAGCCGAGCAGTAGCTTGGCTTTCGGCTTCCCCCGCCAATATACTCGGTGAGGGAATCGTAAAGTGAAGCGCTGCGGCTTCACTGACCGGTTCCCTACTGTACATGCGAGAGTCGCGCTGTGCCAATCCCACTGGTCCCCGTTGTGTTCTGGGAGCCGAGTGTTTCCCAGAACACAACGGGGGAGGGGGGAGTGGTGCAAATACCTGTTTTGTCAAATGTGACACCGGAGGGGGGGAGGGTTCCAAAAAGCGGAGGTTCACTTTTGGGTGAACCTCCGCTTTAATACGTTATTAAATGTATTTTAGTAAGTACACGCAGCACAAGTACCTGAATTTAACCTGGCATCAGCATCTTGGAAAACCTATAAAGCAGAGCTTGTGTGCGAGAGGTAAAAACAGCACAAGCAGCCAAACATTTCATGTGCTGACAAAAAGCATGCTGATAGGTGGAAAAGCAGAATGACAGAAAGAACAGCTCATCGCTGTGTGCTGCTTTTCCTTTCACTATTTAGATACAAGAAAAAATAAAACAAAGCTGAGCTTACCAAAATAACACATAAATATGTGAGTAAATAACATTTGAACCCGCAGCTGCCTAAAAAAGTCCTGATAAACAAAAAGACTACGAGTAAACAAAAAGTGCAAAAGGTAGGGCTCCGTTATCGCATAATAGGGTTAGTGCAAATTCAGCAAAAATAAAAGTGCCATATGTGCTTAAAAAAAATCATAAGTCCAAAAAAATTATAATAAATTCTGCAAATAAATAGTCCATCAAACTGTGCACATCAGATAGTGAGTAGGCATAAACAACATAAAAATGGCAAGTATATAGAAAAGTCCATGTATCATAAGTGAATGCAAGTCCAGGTAGAGTAAAAGAGAATGCGTGCCTCCAGTAATACGAACCAGAAGGCCAATGGACTATTTATTTTATGAATTTATCATAATTATTTGGACATACAAATTGTTTCAGCACGTATGGCACTTTATTTTTGCTGAATTTGCACTAACCTTACTATTTAGAGGCTGGGACTGATCCAGAACAACCTGGGCCCAAATGAAGCGAGTGGAAAGATGCTGGTCATCAGCCTGAATGCGTGCGCGTATATATATATATATATATATATATATATATATATATATATACACATACATACATACAAGTTTAGGAGTGTGTCTATGGGAACGTTCAAACCATTCTTCCAGAAGCACACTTGTCAGGTCAGGCGCTGATGTGGACAAATCATTTGGTGGAGGCTTGGCCCCTTAGTTCCATTACAGCACACCATTGGAGGCCACTTCCATCTTCACCCGTCTTCCTTCCCGATCTGTGGCCGGAGCCACAATGAGGTCACTCCCACACATGTGCAGGATTTACGGCACAGGATGACGTCATCAGCTGCATATACCGATATTGAATCTGGACATTTATATTGATATTTATATGTACAGCCTATTTAACGTTAGTGGGATGTATTAGAACTATAGCACTGTACTATATTTATTTTATAAATGAACAACAAACCTCTATTAATTGTTACTACAGACCAAGAATCTCCTATAGCCTACAGGACGCATTCTAGAGCACGACTTTGAGAGAGACAGCAGAATACCAGATCCTCTCACAGAAGTCACTCTCCGAGGGACCCGTCACCGCATAGACCAGCAGCCAGCGAGTAGCAGCCGATCTGCAGCATTTGCTTAGGGGACATGAGAGAAGAAATTACAATGCTGCCATGCGCCCACCAGTTCCACACTGAATACATCGGACGATAGGTGGAGCAGAGCTCCACTTGTCCCCTTTGCCAGGCCATTATTCCTCAGCCCAATCATCGGAGGATCCCTTAATGGGACATACATTACCCAAGTCTTGCAGAATTTATGACCCTTCAGCTTTCCTTTGGAGATAAATAAATAAAAATGGTATTGAACATCTGGTTCTCCAAGTTTAACCGACATATCCTGTTCCCCCCCCCCCCCCCCCCCAACAAACCCGGAGAGTGACTGCATAGACAGCAAAGAAGAGGATGACAACCCTACCAAAGTGCCACTCTGCTCCCAGGAATTCCACTCCACCTACCTCAGGAGTCTGACGATAGAAAGATCTTTCTCCATGTATCTTTTTGTAAATATGAATATTTAACCCTTTTACCCTTTAAAAAGCTAAAAATAAAATAAAAAAGTAGTTGTGTTGTGTATTATAGCACAGTGTACTGTGGAGAAGTGTTATGTAGAGTACTGCAATGTATAGTACAGAGTACAGTAGAGTAGTGATGTGTAGTGTAGTGTACAGTACTGTAATATAGTGTCGAGTAGTGTAGTTTAGTGCAGTGTATTGTAGAAAAGTGTACAGTATTTATATGTGGAGTAGTGCAGAGAAGTGTAAAGTAGAGCAGTGTAGAGTAGTTTAGTGTTGTATAGCATCATGCAGAGTAGTGTTGTATAGAGTAGTGTCATGTAGAGTAGTGTCACGTAGAGTAGTGTAGAGAAGTGAAGTGTTGTGTGGAGTAGTGTTGAATAGTATGATGTGTTCTATAGCGTAATATTGTGTAGAGTAGTGTAATGTACTGTACTGATGTGTAGAGTTATGTACTGTAGTGATGTGTAGAGTACTGAAGTGATATTTAGTGTAAAGTAGATTACGGTAGGGTTGTGTCGTGTATTGTAGTGTTGTGTAGAGTACTGTAGGGTAGTGTAGTACAGTGCATATGTAGCGTAGTGTAAAGTAGAGTGCTGTAGTATAGTGTAGTACAGTGTGTATATATATGCAGTAGTGTATTGTTGTGTCATGTAGTGTAGTGTTGTGTAGAATATCATAGAGCAGTATAGTTTACAGTAAAGTAGGAGTAGTGTAGTGTCTGGCCAGAAAGCGATTACTTTGACGCAGTTGACCAGCTTAGACATGCATTGCAATGTAGGTGTACCAAAAATCCCTGCCGGATTCACATACGATTATCGATAGAAGCTGCTATAGTCACTGGCAATAATCACTGTCTGACCCCCCCCCGAAGAAAGAAAATTTCTCTGCAGGAAGGATTCCCTTGTCAGCACTGTCTATGCTGATAGGAGAATCGTTCAGACCGGTGGCTGCAAGAAAGAAATCTGCATAGTGTCCTCATCCTGGAGGATGATATAAAAAACCACGGTCGCTGGAGGCGCTCACAAGACTGGAGGAGAAGTTTCGGAACACCTGTGGGTATAGGGCGGAAGTGATGTCAGCTTGGGGGTGGACTGCCTCTACATCTCCTCCAGCCCTGTGAGCACCTCCAGCGACCATGGTTTTCTATCATAGGTGGGACAGCGACACTATGCAGATTTAGATTTAATGAGATTTGTACTTTACTGTGAGTTGTTATAACATTTTAATAAACTGACCATTGCTGCACTAGATGGCGCTTCCCTTTCTATACTAGGTTCATACACACAGGAGCGGTGTGGGGGGAAAACGCATGCGATTCGGACAGGAATCACACCACATTCCTGTTCAAAATCACATGAGATTCTTTGCTGTGCGATCTGCGCCCATTTATTTTGTATTGACTCAAATTGCACCACAAAGGTATCTGGAGCAAAAAGTCGGCATTGGCACCGATGCCAATATCAGTGCAACTCTAGTTATTAGATCTGTGCACATAGAGAGATCCTGATATAAGCTTTCAGTTCAGGACCAGATAATGCTTGAGGCAGTATTGTGGTTGCTTAAAATAAAACCAAAGCAGAGGGTTGATATTACCAAACACTGAAAACACTGGTTAATGATAACAAAAAGTACTTACAAGGATGTGATCATCCAAGGAGCAGATGTGGTAGATTCCTTTCTGTGTTTTCTTGTTGGGTGTAATTATATAATGCCAGGGATAGCCACCCACTTGGAAAGCATTTTCTAGGCAAGGTACTTCAAAGAGAATTGGAGGTCTTTCTACGGAAAAAATTAAAATAAAAATCAAGCCTCATTTCATAGCGTGACTCAGAGCCCTTTCACACTGCCAGTGCTGGAAACGTTTTAGGGCATTTTTGCAGTGCCTCAGTGTAAAAGGGTAAGGCGTTTTTAAAGCACTTTTCAATTAATTTCAATGGAGAGGGGTGTTTTTGGAGCATTTTTTCCAGCGCCCAAAAGCTGCTCCAAAGATGCTGCTTGCAGGACTCAGTGTGAAAGAGTCCATTGAGATGCATGGAGAGTGTTTTATGAGCGTTTTAATAGTGCTATTTTTAAGGCTAAAAACGCTGTAAAAACGCTTCAGTGTGAAAGGAGTCTTAAGAGAGCAGTGATGTGCAGTAACCCATAGCAGCCATATTACAGCTTCAGTCTGATAGTACAAAAGAGAGTAACATTACGAAAAGGGGCCAGAAGGAAGTGGAAAATACAGGTTTTGAATGATCACAATGACATTAACCACTATATCGGAGCAATTAAAAATGTTCATGCATATGAAAAAAAAATGTAATGTTTTACAGTTTTTGCACAAAAGAAAAAATTAGGTTAAGTAAAAAGATATAAAAACCTGTCAAGCCTTAAAATTACTCATACCTGTGAAAAAACTATGGTACCAAAATTTTCTATAGGTGATAAAAAAGCCTTCACAGGTTATCAGTTTAGAGTTGGCCATGAATTATGGTCTTAGAATTTTTGCTTTCACTCTGACTATACCTCACGTGTGGTGCAAGTTGTGTTTGCATGCACATATATGTCCTACGCTGTGCGTTTGCATTGGGAGTGCTTTTACATTTTAATTTATTTTATTACCATTTATTTATTTTAATTTATTTTCTCATCTTTTAACTTTATTGCTATCTCAGTATTTTAATGACAGCTCTAGACACAGAAGCGACATAATGCACATTTGCTTTGTGCTCATTAGTCACAGGGGAATTTAGGCACCCTCAGAGCCCCATAAAAGTGATCAGGTGGTTCAAAAGCTGCTCAAATAACTTTTACCTGAAAGCCTATTACTGGCTCTAAGATCCCTTTCACACTGAGGAGTTTTTCACGCGGTACAGCGTTAAAAATAGTGCTGCTTTACTGCCTGAAAAACTCCTGCACTGCATACTTAATGTGAAAGTCCAAGGGCTTCAACACTGAGGCGATGCGCTGGTGGGAGAGAAAAAAAAAAATCTCCTGCCAGCAGCCAGGGCTGGCATTAGGTGTTCAGGTGCCCTGTGCAAGATAATCCTGTGGCGCTCCTACAAATGGCCCCTGTAAATTAAAGTATAGGGTGGTATTGGGATGACTGGGGCGATATAGGGCAGGTTGGGGTAATATAAGGCAGGTTGGGGTGATATAGGGCAGGCGGGGGTGGCATAGGGCAGGATAGGGTGGTATAGGGCAGGTTGCGGTGGCATAGGGCAGGCTGGGGTGGCATAGGGAAGACTGAGGTAGCATAGGCCAATTTGCGGTGGCAAAGGGCAAGTTGCGGTGGAATAGGGCAGGCTGGGGTGGTATAGGGCAGGGTGAGGTGGTATAGGGCAGACTGATGTGACATAGGTAGGCCATAGGCCAATTTGCGGTGGCAAAGGGCAAGTTGCGGTGGAATAGGGCAGGCTGGGGTGGTATAGGGCAGGGTGAGGTGGTATAGGGCAGACTGATGTGACATAGGGCAGGCCAAGGGGGCATAAGGCAGGCTGAGGTGGCATAGGGCAAGTTGCAGTGGCATAGGGCAGGCTGGGGTGGCATAGGGCAGGTTGCAGTGGCATAGGGCAGGGTGAGGTGGTATAGTGCAGTTTGTGGTGGTATAGGGCAGGCTCGGTTGGTATAGGGCAGGTTGCGGTGGCATAGGGCAGGTTGCGGTGGCACAGGGCAGGCTGAGGTGGCACAGGGCAGGCTGAGGTGGCACAGGGCAGGCTGAGGTGGCACAGGGCAGGCTGAGGTGGCACAGGGCAGGCTGAGGTGGCACAGGGCAGGCTGAGGTGGTATGGTGCCAGGTCAGGACTTTATGGACTTTATGTAAGGACATGTGCAGCAGTGCAGTAACTAACTTCCTCGTTTCTTTCTCCTTCAGCTGTGGGATCAGCCAGAGTGAAGGAGTCTGTGGGAGGAGTGGAGGAAGCAGCCACACCCCCAGCTATGCCCACCAACTCAGGCTGCCTTCGGAGACATTGGAGATCCCTGAGGGACAGCATTAGATGAGGGAAAGGGTTACAGGCAGCTCCCAGGACGGACCTGGGAAACAGCACGGCGGCTGTGAGCTGCGAGAGAGACACCAACAATGGGGAGGAGGAGGGAGGGGTGAACTCTGGCGCTTGAGCGCCCCCACCTCTGTGGCGCCTGGGTGAACGACACCCCATCTAGGATCGGCCCTGATGTGACTCACATTCTGTGAGCTGTGTGTCGCACACCCCAAAGGCCGGCCCTGCCAGCAGCATCTTTGGAGCGGTAAGAGGAGCGCTATGTATACCGCTCCTTCCCATTTAAAACAATGGAAAACCGCAGCAATACTGCCTGCAATGCGCCGCGGGCGGTATTAACCCTTTATTGGCCGCTAGCAGGGGTTAATACCGCACCTCTATCGGCCGATTCCCGCTGCAATTCTGACGGTATATTGCCACTATTTTTAGCCACGCTATACCGCCACCGCGACTCCCGTCCCGTCCCTAAGAATCCATAACAACTTTATGGCTGCAGTAGCAGTGAGCTTAAAGCATGTTATATGACACAGTGCTTGTCCTGTGTCAATTGGCCCCTGTAACACCTAAAAAACCGGACTGATCCTGACAGTTTCTCCCCACCCCTCTGTAAACTGACCACGAATCATGAATCATGGCTGCTGAGCCCTGTGGTCAGTTTACATGCCTCCGTCATTAGCAGCCTGCTATCTGCTCCTGTGTCCTTCTCCTCCCTCCCCTCTCTGTCTGTGTGCAAGCCACCCCTCCCCCTTCTGCTGCGCTCATAACACCAACCTGTAGATCCCAACAGCACTGCCTATTGCAATGTCCCCCTCTGTGAACGATTTATAAGTATAAATGCTGTAAATACCCAATTTAAGAGTCATGCCCCATACACACGACCGATTTTCTCGGCAGATTTCAGCGAGAAGCTCGCTGGGAGACATATTCTGCCGAGAAAACCGGTCGTGTGTACACTTTCGACGAGCAAACCGTCGGGAAGCTCGTCGAGCCAAAATAGAGAGCATGTTCTCTATTTCCTCGTTGTTCAATGAGGAAATTTGGCTTGACAAGCTTTTCGACCGCTCATCGGGAAACTCGACGGGCGGAACGATGAGTTTCGCCCGTCGAGTTGCTCGGACGTGTGTACACGGCCTGAGATTGCGATCACATGACCAGCCAGCTCTCTCCCCCTCGCCTCCTCCCCTCCAGACTGACATCAGCAGGGGAATTTCAGCCCTGCCCAATACATCTCTCAGGAGGAGTGAAGGAGAAAGCTGGCCAGTCATGTGATCGCAATCTCGGTAGTGAAATTAGGTATTTGCAGCATTTATTTGTAGAAATCACACACAGAGGGGGGGACACTACAAAAGGAAATCAGTGCTAATAGTGTATACAGGTTAGAGTGGCTTAACAACCACTTTAAATATCAAGACGTTACCAACCAATTTTACTCATGCACATTTTTAAAGATGGTGGTTCCAAATCTGACTTCAGGTGTCCTGTAATGTTGATGGCCAGCATTAATTTAAAGCCCAAGTGTCCTTATAGAACAGCATATGAGACATCATGACTCCACTGCCTCCCCTATGTCTTATGGAAACTCTCAAACATACGTCTCAGAAAGCTTGTCATTTGTCTGATGTCTTCTATCTCATGAACCGTAGCCTCAATGATGGCGGCGTAGTTGGTTTCCATAAGGCAAGAACTCAAGAGTAGGCTGCATTCACGAAATGTTTCTCCATGGATGTCCTACAGGCCTGCAAGCTTCTTTTTTTTTTTACGAATGATCCCAATCAGACACGTTCCAGGACATTGGAAGTCAGATTTGATTTGCATAATTATTAAAATTTCCTAAACATGAATAGTAGGTAGAGTCTTCTGACACCGCCACTGCTGGCTCATAACACTATAGTGACAATAGCATACAGACATTTCCTAATCTGACCATTTGTGGATTTCCCAAAGAAATGTTGGCCATTAATTTCTGTGGGCACTTACCAACAAAAAATTTCCCTTTCAGCTGAAAATAGTTGGATTGGAAACGCTAAAATTTACATATATGAATACCCAACACAACAGGCTTATAGAAGCCATCACAAAAGGTCCTACACATTTAATTCTGTCTAGTAATATTTCCTACTTTAACCTGGGATTGTTGGATTCGCATACAGATCACACTAACCCGGGGTGTTGGGGAGGGCAGGAAGATGACCTTCAAGACAAACAATGGAGAAACTTTGTGGGCTGCCATAGACCGTTGTAGTTGTTCAACCTGTCATGGTGTAAGCACTGTATATTGGTTGCCACTGCTGACCACCATCACAAAATGCTAGTTGCATGGTTGTCTCTGGCTTCTATATGTACTGATATATAGGCCAGGGGCAAACATGCAGAAAGTACACGCAAACTCATCATATGTATAAAATGTTCAGGTTAGTCACTAGGAGAGAAGTGAAGCCAGGGGGTCAGCACGACTATAAGAAGGTGATCCATAAAGGTGTATTTAAAATTTCTATCCTTTCCTAGAGGATTAAAGTAGTGTAGCTTCCAGGTTCTCAATAACCACATCGCACCCGTCAGTAAATTTGGCCTTATGGTGTTCTTTACATTTCTTCTAAATGCACCCGCAGTTCAGGTTCCACATGCAAAATAACATACAGTATAAACAATACCTGTCAAAGTGATGTTGCAAGGAATGCCAAATGGAAAGTCTCCAACAGTCCCATCTTCACCTTTCCAAGTGCATGTCTCCCCCAAGACACACATCTGCTGCATATACTGAAAGTTATAAATGAAACAGAGTTACAGTGTATTCAGCCAGACTATGAGGATGGGATTATTATACAGGGAACCAGAAATATGTACATAGCATAAACCCACAGCAACCAATTTGATTGTTCAGACTTTGTAAAAATGTAATCTGACTGCAATCTGTACAGCATATCAGCTCACTGTACTGCCTTACTAAATGTGAATGTTCATCTGTATTGTAGACAAGCTATCAATCGTACATTACAGTCTGCTCCACCATCAGGCTCTTCATACATCCACACAAATCCACCATAAACCATGTGCTCTTTCTGGGAAAAGATTGGTATTCTGCACCATAGAAAGTTCTGGAGCTCACCAAAAAATCCAAATGCAATTTCGGGCTTTGGAAGTTAACTATTAATTCATCCATTAATCTTTAATTTTTGTGATCGTTCAAAATTATTTTGATTGGTACTCACCTCTCCGCCAGCTTCTGGGGCTTCTGGGGCTTCAGGGAGTTCCATCGGACATCCAGTGACGTCACGGATACCGGCGGGGCTTGCCGTGTCCATTTGAAGGGCTCCTTTGCTGTGCCTTCATATCTGCATGTCGGCGGGACCTTACTATCTGCCACACGCAAGGGCTGTTACACTTCCCTCTATCACTTCCTTCTATCAACCTGGGATTCTACAACCATCCACTGGGAGTTGTGATAGTTCCCTTCACGGGACATCTACATGCCAACAGACTGATGTTAACCTCTCCTCATCTGGATTCAGCAGTGGCTTCGTTGTACACAATTTTATACCAGTATCATACTTAGCTACATGTTTTTATGACTGCTTTTGCTACCGTTTGGTATTACTCGCACCATTTTTACAGTTTAAGTAGCTACATCGATTTTATCTCCAGTGCAATATTTATTTTGTTACCTACTTAAAGACTATACAATTTTTAATTGCTATTAAGAAAGAAAGAAACAAACAAAGCTAAACTTTCAGTGCCTCTGTTGCATAATTTCTCCACAATACCTATAGGTACAGGGGTGAGTGTGTGTTTTAAAGTGCTTTTGTCACTTATTCAGAACATCTAAATACTGTAATGTCCATAGTCTAAAAGACCCCAGCTTTCTCCATAAAGAGGACCTGTCATGGCCCATTTTATCAAGTAGGATGATGTTCATCCCTTGTGATTGCTAGAAAGGTGACCAAATAGAAAAAAAAAAAAAAAAAGTTTTAAAGCACCCCCATCCCCCTGTGCTCACACAAATGCCAACGCATGCCTAGGTCGAGCCCACATTTGTAAACAGTGATTGCACTACATATGAGAAGTATCAACGCAAATGAAAGCAATAATTCTAGCAACAGACCTCCTGTGCTTAAAATGTCACCTATGGAAAATTGAATGTACCATAAATTATTGTCATGCAACATCTTAGGCATCCATTTACTCAGCACATCGTCTTTTATATTTTACCAGAAAAACTGAGTATTATACTAAAATTCAATAAAACAAAATTATAAAAAAAAAACGCTGCACAAAAAAAATAGCAAAAAAAATAAAATCACTGTTTAATTCTCCAGGGCCTCTTCTTAATAAAAAAAAAAAAAAAAAAGATGTATAATGTTTGGGGGTTCCAAGTAGTTTTCCAGCAAAAATAATGTTGGTTTTTACATGTTTGAGTGCAGTGTCAGAATTGGCAGATAGTGGTAACATTAATTAGTTCCATTTTATATGTTTATCTTCAAAAACTAAAATGATGTTAACATTCCATTTAGAAGTGATTAGAAGTGAGTGGGTGCCACCAGTGCTTGTATTTGCCTGCTGCTGCCTTAGGCCATCAACAACTATGTGAAAACCATATGATGATCTCTTGTTACTTAAAAGAAAATCAAAACATACAGTACCCAGAAATCTGGCATCAATTGTTTCAGTAAGTCATTTCAGCAACATATGGCAGCTGTACCTTGTTTTTCTAGGAAACTCACAGCTATGGAATGTCTGTTGTAATCATTTCTACAAAAAAACTAAGGTTACAGGACAACACTGCTCTACATTAGTTTCATTGTAGCCAAAATTATAAATTAAACACAAAAGGATAATGTCATTAAAAAATGTTACATTATAGAGAGCTCTTGTACTCTACTTCACAGCTCAAAATGAATGACAGGTGCCTAAGCAATACCTCAAAATTAAAAAATTTCCTGAAAAATAGCAGTAAACTCCCTGTGGCGAGACACTCCTGTGCTATCAGCCTCAGACTTGGTTCACACTGCCGCAATGACTTGGGATCCGACACGTGAGACCCCAAGTCACGTGATATATGAAATCCCATGTTAGTCAATGAGAGCCGTCTTACTTAGCACTACTGAAGTTGCTCCAACTTTACAAAAGGTGAAGGCGACTTCTATGAGACTTGGGCCTACAGACTTTAATGGAGTTGCCTCCACGCCAGAGCCTCATCTATATTGATGCGATTTGGATCCAACATTACAACTAACATCTTTATTAATGATCACTGGAGGTCACTCTCCAGGTGATAGGCAGCGCCACCCACCCTTGCACATATTTTACATTACAGGAAGATTTTAGGCATTCCCTGAAAGTCGCATCAAGTCACACTCGCTAGCAACTTGACGGGAAGTCAGCTGGCATAGTCGCGATTTTCAGCTCGCTGTAGTGTTTACCAAGCCTCAGCTGCATATTTGCAGTGCAAGTTCATCTAAGGCACTGCCGTTGGCTTCTTATCATATCCCTTCCCCCCAACAGAATGGCGATCTGCCTTGTTTACAATGCAGTGGCAGCTGGTGCTCAAAATAATTTTTTTGGGGGGGCAAACAAACAAAAAAAAAATTGCAGTCTTACTGTGCCCATCAAAGGCAGCCACTGTGCCCATCAATTGTCGACACTGTGCCATGCCAAACGCAGCCACTGTGCCATCAAATGCAGCCACTGTGCCCACATCAACTGTCACCACCGTGCCCACATCAACTGTCACCACCGTGCCCACATCAACTGCCGTTATTCAGATGGTCGGCGCTCACCAGGGGGGCAGCAACAATACATAGATTTATGCAATACATGAATCTGTGTATTGTATTCAGTGGCGGTGCAGGAGAGGAGAGGGGGGGGGGCGCTCCTGCGCCCTCTATGGATGCACCGCCACTGTTACATTGGCAGTTTCCTGTTCTGTGTAGTTTACCGACGATCGGTGGGTGACGGAGGACATCGAGTGCCCACAGATTGGCTTCTGCTGTGAATTATCACAGCAGAAGCGGCCCGTCAGCAAAGCGCGTGTGCGCCCCCTGCAGGCGGAAGTGCAGGATCACGTGTGTGTGTGTTTATAAAATCCTGTGCAGAGCCGCCGCCCTTTAGCAGTATATAGTGTGATTTGCAAGCAGTTAAAAATAAATTGGCAAATGTTTATGATATATAGTTCTTTAGCATACTTGCTGTCATTCATTTAGGATTCAAATCTACTTTAAAAAGTACATAATATTTTATCATGTATATTTATTTTTACACACCTGTTCAGCTATTCTCTCAAAGCTGTAGAGGCGGACAAGTCCAGCACTGTGCATTACAATCAGCATCCCATTAGAAATCATGGCATCAGCTACATTCGAGCCAAACACCTGTGAGGAAATAATCAACAATAAAACAGTTTATTTCATAGTTTATCAAATTCAAAATATTAACAATACCATACAAATCCATTGAAAACTCGGCCCCAGCTACATCACTAACCTTGTCTCAAAATACTAACCAAAATGATCTGTTCGTGTCTCCCAAGACCGCCTGCTTTCTAGCTTTCTCGTCACCACCTCCCATGCTCACCTCCATGACTTCTTCCGAGCCTCTCCCATCCTATAAAACTCCCTACACCAATCTGTCCGACTATCTCCTACTCTGTCCACTTTTAGGCAAATGCTGAAAACTTTTTTTTTTTTCTTTTTCAGAGAAGCCTATCCTGCCCCTACCCAACAACTACTTTCATTTTCTCCATCAACTCAACCTGTATTGAATTGTATAGTAACTGTATTGTTTGTCCTAACATTGCAAAGGGCTGTGCAAATTGTTGGCGCTATATAAATCCTGTATAATAATAATTTCACAAAACAGCCATTGCAATAAAACATTTATTTTTTATTTTTATAAATTATGATAGATTTACTGCTATCGCTATATTAAAACCCTTTTCTTTAGTAGCCTGCACCTAATGATGGCTGGGATAAGGCGGCTATCTAATCTTTTCGGGGTCCTCAGCCTGCAGGTAGTTCCCCGTCAGGGGACGACTGATCATACTGGATCGTGTGGCTCTGCCGGCCAATACCAGTTTATGGACAACTCCATCCAATAATTATAATTTTGCATAGGTACTAAAAAAAAAAAAAGGGAAGGGTTAAAGTTAAGCTTCAGGAAAGTTAAAGCGTTTGTTAACCAAAAATAAACAAAATTGTATCCTGCTCCTTTAAAGCATGTTATACAGCACAGTGCTTATGTGTCATTTGGCCCCCTGTAACACCTTGAAAAAAAACCTGGCCGATCCTGCCAGTTTCTGCCCTCCCCTATGTAAAATGACCAGTGTATCATGGCTATTGACACCGTGGTCAGTTTAAGCGCTTCCGCCATCTGCAGCCCTGCTCTCTGTCTCATCTCTGCTCATGTGACCTTCTCCCCCCCTCCCTGCCTGTCAGCGTGTGACAGTGCTGCTACTCCCCCCTTCCTGCTGCTTGCATAACACTAACCTGTATACACCATCAATACTACCTCCTATTGTAGTGTCCCCCTCGGTGTGCGATTTATAAAAATAAATGCTGCAAATACCTAATTTCAGAGCCGAGATCGCGATCACATGACCGACCAGCTCTCTCCTCAGCCCCTCCCACTGCATTTGTCAGAGGAGGGAAGCAGAAAGCTGGCTGCAATCTCGGCAATGAAATTAGGTATTTACAGCATTTATTTTTATAAATCACACACACAGAGGGGGGCACTACAATAGGAGGCAGCTCTGATGGTGCATTCATGTAAGAGTGGCTTAACAACCTCCTTTTTTTTTTTAAAAGCCTGTGGCGTGCATAACACAACCCAAAAAACTTCACCCGGTGCAGGAAAAAATGTGCACACACATAAAGCGTGATACATGTCTGAATGGACACAGGGAGCTGTGACTCGGCTTGGGTGCCTCCATAGCAAACTGCTTGCTGTGGGGGCCACTTGACAAGAGGGGGGAGCCAGGAGCAGCAAAGAGGGACCTGAGAAATGGAGGATCCAGGCTGCTCTATGCAAAACCATCTGCACAGACTCAGGTAAGTATAACATGTTTGTTATTGTTTTTTTTTTTTTAAAGAGACTTTGAAATTACTTTAACTTACCTAAATCCTCCGCTCCCCCCAGTAGACGGCACTCTCCCACGCTCTGGTGGTGGACTGTTCCTCACGGTCATCACATCCAATGCATGGCTTTGTGCCTGCATTGGTCTCGATGAGGTCAGGACCTTAGACCACTGGAACATAGAAGAGACTACAGGGACCAGTGGCGTGGGACATCTGGTAAGTAAAGCACAGCCTCACAGCAAAGGATTCTTTTTAGGTTTCTTGGAGTTGGAAAGAAAAATCTGGATATCCTGCACTAGGTCGTTGGGTTCAACTGCAAAGTCATTTATTTACTCTACAAGCCGTTTTATCCTCGGTGTGTACAGGTGTGGAAATGTTCTACACATGTATTTTGTAGAGCAAGGGTACCTTTAGAAGCTTTGGGCCTGTGACTATAGGCGGCAACAGAAAAGAAGGGACTTTTATGTTTAGATAAGGGTCACACATTTGTTAGTATCATTAATGAAATTTAAAGACAGTCCCCATGTGGAAAGTTTATTTACACATGCTCCTAATGTTCCAAATTGTGTAAGAACCAGTAAAATAAAAAAGGATGTTCTGTGTAAAATAGGGGAGCGGATCTGAGCATCAAAAGTTATTGGTGTTTAGGTTTAGCCAATCAGCCACTTTCTTACATAAAGTAACTTGCAATTTAGGTTTTAACGACAATTTAATAAATTACTAAGCATTAATGCTATACACACACACACACACAGTATACATTTAAATTTCCTCTGCAAGATTATGGCTTAACATGCCCTTTACACCTATACTCTTGTTTTTTTTCCCCTCAATATTTTTACTACAATTAGGATTGCTAGATAAAAAACAAGTAAAATGTTAGAATCATAGTTGACAGGTGAAGAAAAATGAACAGATTTGAAAGCTGCCCTCTAGTGGTCATCTTCACGAAAAACAAAAATAACAAACCCACAAAATGACATTACAGACATAGTTGAGGCAGAAAAGAAAACAAACCACAAGCACGGCAGTAACTCAGTGGAAACTGTTCTGAGGTTCAAGACATTATATATATATATATATACACACACACACACACACACACACACAAACACTTGTATAACAGTGTAAATTTGCTTTCCCCTAAAAATAACTCAAACAGCTATTTAGGTCTAAAATGCTGGCAACAAAAGAGAGTACACCCCTAAGTGAAAATGTCCAAATTTTGTGTGACCACCATTATTTTCCAGCACTGCTTGAACCCTCGTGGGCATGGAGTTCACCAGAGCTTCACAGGTTGCCACTGGAGTCCTCTTCCACTCCTTCCCGATGACGGAGCTGGTGGATGTTAGAGACCTTGCGCTCCTCCACCTTCTGTTAGAAAATGCCCCACAGATGCTCAATAGGGTTTAGGTCTGGAGACATGCTTGGCCAGTCCATCACCTTTACCCGCAGCTTCTTTAGCAAGGCAGTAGTCATCTTGGAGGTGTGTTTGGGGGTCATTATGTTGAAATACTGCCCTGTGGCCCAGTCTCCAAAGGAAAGGGGGGATTATGCTTTGCTTCAGTATGTCACAGTACATGTTGGCATTCATGGTTCCCTCAATGAACTGTAAGCTCCCCAGTGTCGGCAGCACTCATGCAGCCCCAGACTATGACATTCCCACCACCATGCTTGACTGTAGGCAAGACACACTTGTCTTTGTACTCCTCACCTGGTTGCACGCTTGACACCATCTGGTTCATCTTTGTCTCATCAGTAATTTCCAGTAATCCATGTCCTTAGCCTGCTTGTCTTCAGAAAACTGTTTGTGGGCTTTCTTGTGCATCATTTTTAGAAGAGGCTTCCTTCTGGGACAACAGCCATGCAGACCAATTTGATTCAGTGTGAGGAGTATAGTCTGAGCACTGACAGGCTGACCCCCCAACCTCTTCAACCTTGGCAGCACTCATACGCCTATTTCCCAAAGACAACCTCTGGGTATGATGCTGAGCATGTGCACGCTTCTTTGGTTGACCATGGCGAGGCCAGTTCTGAGTGGAACCTGTCCTGTTAAGCCTCTGTATTGTCTTGGCCACTGTGCTGCAGCTCAGTATTAGTGTCTTGGCAATCTTCTTATAGGCCAGCCATCTTTATGTAGAGCAACAATATTTTTTTTCAGATCCTCAGAGTTCTTTGCCATGAGATGTCATGTTGAGAGAGTGAGAGCGATGACACCAAATTTAACACACCTGCTCCCCATTCACACCTGAGACCTTGTAACACTAACAAGTCACATGACACCAGGGAGGGAAAATGGCTAATTGGGCCCAATTTGGACATTTTCACTTAGGGGTTACTCACTTTTGTTGCCAGCGGTTTAGACATTAATGGCTGTATGTTAAGTTATTTTGAGGGGACAGCAAATTTACACTGTTGTACAAGCTGTACACTCACTACTTTACATTGTAGCAAAGTGTCATTTCTTTAGTGTTGTCACATGTAAAAAAGAGATAATAAAAATATTAACAAAAATGTAACTGGTGCACTTATTTTGAAAAGCAGGTAACGGAGGTCACCCAAACTGCAATGTATAAAAAAATTAAGTCCACCTTGTAACTCTCTTAATAAGTCTACAAACTAAAATTACAATCGTTTTAGATCTATCAGGATCCTTCATCAGGTATAAAAAGCATGGATGTTATACCTGATGAAGGATCCTGACAGGGATATATATATATATATATATATATATATATATATATATATATATATACACACACACACACACACACACACATACATATTATATTATACACACACATTATATTATACACACACACACACACACACACCAATAATAATTGTTTTGGGCGCTGCACTAAAATATATATACGCTGCGCTAAAAAAAATATATGTAATACACACTGAGACTGAATACCAAAGTGCATATATTAATACATAAATAGAATAAATATAAATATATGTATATATGGTGATCAATGTGTAATGCGACAGCTTAAAATAAACAACAATGTGAACAATCAATTGCACAACTCAATCCAAAGCATAACTGCTGTAGGTCGGCTGGTTCCTGTGGTTCCACAAGCTTGTGATCATGCATTGATCGCCATATATTACACACATATTTATATATTGATGTGTGCCCTTCAGTATTCAGACTGATCGTGCATTATATATATTTAATTCATTCATATTTGCACAGTTTGTAAGACATGTTCCACGCTAGCAGCTACCCTCATTACAGTTGTCTAAGCATATGGCGAGTGCAGGCTCGCAGGACCTTTCTCTATTCTAGTTGGGCGCTGCACCATTTCTATGCTATATTTATATATTGTATGTGCACAGTACTTTTTATGAATTTTGAGTACGGTCTATAAAGAAAAATAATTGTGAAAAAAGGACAAAATATACATACTTTTTTATCAATCTCCATTACGCCTACTAATTTCAGAGGAAAAACATTGAAAATTGCAAAATAAAACAGCACTGTGCTCTGAAATACAAAAAGAAAGATTTTAAAAGTCAACTGATTATCGATTAAATGGTTTACAGAAACTAACATATGTTGCAGTTTAAAAAAAATTTTTTTAGGGCTAAATAAAAGTTATTTTTTGTTTTCAATTCCACTTTTGCAGCCACATTGGGATAAAAACTACTTTATATTTGTTATGCGTTTCCATTCACATAGCACACCTGTAAAAATATACATTCATAGCTACGGCTTATCTTTTTATTTGCTGGAAAATCATATTCAAATCTTAACTTTCTGTTTCTATGTAGTGTTAATGAGCTGGCTACGGAAGTACATTTTTAAAGAAAAAACTAAAGCTAAAACTATAAACCAATTTTTAAGAAAAAAGTTGCCTTCATAGTGCTCCCCATTGCGCCACATAATTCTAATAACCCATACCTTTAATGTTTTTCTGTGTGGTCATATGACTGCAAAGCTCAGAGTCATATGTGTAATGTGAAAATCGAACAACAGGGCTGAATTTCATAGAGCGGTAATGTCACCTGTCAGCATCCATTGCTGAAAGCCACTATCAGCTAAGAAAGTTGCCTCCCAGCAGATGCAGCAGTTGGTACAGTTGCTCAGAGAGGAGTGAAAGCTAGTGCTCAGGAGCCACATGGCCACACAGAAAAAATATATATATATATATACACACACACAAAAAAATATTATATTTATTAGAAAATGTATAGCAGTGTAACAGGGAGTACAATAGAAACAAGATTTAACTTCTTGCCGACCAGCGCAGGACTATATACGTCGACAGCATGACATGGACATGGTCGCTGCAGGAATACCCGCGATCGTCTCACGGTGAGGAAGAACGGGGAGATGCTGATGTAAACAAGCATCTCTCCACTCTGCCTAGCGACAATGACAGTGATCACTGATCACCGCTTCCTGTAATCAGAAGCGGTAATCACTGTCTTGTCACACACAGCCTATCCCCCCTACATCAAGAATCACTCACTAGGGCACACTTAACCCCTACAGTGCCACCTAGTAGCCAACCCCTTCACTGCCTCTAGCACTGATCTCTGTAATAATGACAATGGTCCCAAAAATGTGTCAAAGGTGTCCGATGTGTTTGCCATAATGTCGCAGTCACGATAAGGAAAAAAAAAAAACACACACGCTGATCGCCACTACTACTAGTAAAAAAGAAAAAAAAAAAAAAGAAAGAAGAAACTATCCCCTATTTTGTAGACTCTAAAACTTGTGTGCAAACTGATCAATAAACGCTTATTGCGATTTTTTTACCAAAAATATGTAGAAGAATACGTATCGGCCTAAACTGAGGAATTTTTTATATTATATATATATATATATATATTATTTTTTGGGGGGGATATTTATTATAGCAAAAAGTAAAAAAAATATTGAATTTTTTTAAAAATTGTTGCTCTGTTTTTTATTTATAGCTCAAAAAATAAAAACCGCAGAGGTGATCAAATACCACCAAAAGAAAGCTCCATTTGTGGGAAAAAAGGGACGTCAATTTTGTTTGGGAGCCACGTCGCACAATTGTCAGTTAAAGCGACGAAGTGCCGAAACGCAAAAAGTGGCCTGGGCTTTGACCAGCAAAATGGTCCAGGGCTGAAGTAGTTAAAAGTTTTTTTCTTTTTCTTTTTTACAACATTATTGTTGAAAGTGAAAGTAAAAGAAAATCTCAAATTCTGGGCTGTCCCCAAAAAAGTAATAATGGGGAAATCTTCCAACATGGACACTAATTGGGGACCCCAAGGGATTCCCTCTCATTTCCTGTTTTGGCTATGGGACAGGAAAAGAACGGAAATCTCACCAACGGGACAAAGATGGAAAAAATTAACTGTCAGGGGTTTTAACCCTGCCTTCTTACTCTATCCAAAATCGGAAACAAAAATGTCCCTATAGTACTACTTTAAAGACCTCAAGGCCTGGGTGGCGTGATGTAAATTAATTCACTTAAAGTCTCCAAGTCTTCCTATAATGTATTGTACAGCAAGTTATTATAAACAATTCGAGCTGCCTATAGAATCCAATATATATACCTGCTCTATAGAAACAACTAGAAAGTAAGATTTTGTTTTAACAATTTTATGGTATGATTAGTGACCGGAAACAAATAAGCACATAGTCTCTCAAATTTGCCTGCCAAGGTGAAAATACACCTAAAGACCTGCTTATATGTAAATGAGGCGATCTGCTAAACTACACCCCTGGACGATTGCTTGTCTGAACGTTAAGATCACTAGAAGTAATATATGTGTTTGTAATTGTTAAAATATTTCCCTATGATTCTCCTGAACATTACTTGCTTTTACAAAATGCAGCAATGGATGAGTGAAAAGAACAAAACTGTCATCACCACCTAACCATGGTCCTTTAAAAGGGCATGCTGCAGACATAGGAATATATCTTGCAATTCATCTTGTGTTCCAGAAATGAAATTAGGAAACTATTTCCCAGCACTCTTTTCATTCCCCAAAAGGGTGTTTTACATGGGAGGGTCAGTAGGAAGCAAATTTGGGTGGGTTTTAGGGATCGACCGATTTCATTTTTTTGGTGCCGATACAGATATTTCGGCCACCTCTCCCGCCTATAGCCAACATTTTTGGCCCATAGTCTGCACTTTTTTTTTTTCACACTGTCATTTTACATTTTTCTGTTTTTAATCACTGTTGTTGCTGTCACAAAGAATGTGAACATCCCTTGTGACAGTAATAGACATTGACAGGTACTCTTTATGGAGCGTTTGGGCATGTATAAGACCCCAAACCCCCCCTCTGCACTTTAAAGTATTCAAAACGTCAAGAAAAGCGTTTTTGAATACTTTATTTTTTTTAAACTGGCGCCTTCAAGACCCCTTTCACACTGAGGGAGTATTGGGGGCGCTATAGCGTTAAAAATAGCGCCTGGAATCCGCCCTCAAACAGTTGCTCCATTGTCTGCAATGTGAAAGCCTGAGGGCTTTCACACTGAAGCGTTGCGCTAACAGGACGGTAAAAAAGGTCCCGCTAGCCGCATCTTTAAAGCAGTGAAGCAGCGGTGTGTTTACTGCTCCTGCCCATTGAAATCAATGGGATACCGTGGCTATACCGCTGCCAATGCGCTGCTGCAGTGGGCGGTTCTCAGCTGCTAGCGAGGGTAAAACCTCCCCCGCTAGCGGCCGGAATGCGCCGCAAATCCACCCATAGCATCGGCGGTAAAAAATAGAGTTTTACCGCCGACGTTATGGGCGGCTTAGTGTGAAAGGGGTCTAAGATGGCAGTAATCCGTCATGATATGACTTCCCGGATTACTAGATCCGAAACACGAACAAAGCATTGGCTGCTTGCTCGGGCCTCCTGGTGGACGGAGAGTCCCCTCTCGTTGCTTGTAATAACAGCCAAGCGGCTGCTGAGACGTATCGGCTGTTAAAACAATAAACCTGACTCTCCGCTCTAAACAACGCTACTGGGGTGATGCACCCAGGTAAAACCCCTTGAAGCAATATCGGTAATATCTATACCGATTTTTCTGAAAATTACGATATCGTCTGTCGATAACCCATCGATTCCTAGTCGTTTTGCAATTGACTGCAGGGGAAGCAGTGGGTAGTTGTGTGCAGGCAAGGAAAGTGTTCCAAGGAAGAAGGGAGGATTTAAGTACTTGTAAGATTCAGACCATGTTGTAGCATACGACACTGCATTATGCTGTAGTGCAGGCTCTGAAAAAGGGCGGATACTGTGACTACGGAGAATTTAGGGAGTGCAAAAGTGTTGTCATTCGGGGAAGTTTAAAATATATATTTTTTTTTAAGTCACTTTAAAACTACCGTAGTTTCTCTCTACCCCCACAAGCATTTTTGTTTCTCGCTTGTGTTGTATACAACATTTTTGGTAAAACACATACCTGTTGGTTTTCAGAGACACCACTCTTTTGGATAGATTTGACCACTAGCGTCTCCTGTGGAACATCCCAGGTAACATACCTATTGTAAAGAATTAGATGTCCATTGTCAGTTATAAGATGCATGTGTATAGCTTTTTGAAAGTAGAGATGAGCTTGATTGTTCTCCTTACTCATTTGTAACCTAAAACTCCAAACTTCTGCTATTTTTCACTCCAATCAACTGCGGGATGGACCATTCCCCACTCCACAGCTCATTTAAACTGCAAGACTCCCAAGCTTATTGCACAGTTAAAACTCATGAAATACACAACCAGTGCCAAGCAATGGTCACCCCCTTTATATCTCCCAATAATCAGCTGTTTAAGAGGCTTAGGGTGGACTGGCACACAGCAGCAATGGCCTAAGTAGCACCTTTATGATAAACAAATATTAGATATACCTACAATTTTTGTTCTAGCTGCCAAAGATTTATAATTCTGTTTAACCAGTATTATGATGTACAAATATATGCTGCAGTAGGTGACACTCCTTTTTTTCTCCTGCAATGCAGCTACTTTGTACTTAGCTGTTTACATACTGCTTGGATTACTCAAAGTGTAAGTATGGCCAAAACTTTTTTGGTGTGGATAGTGTAGGGAACTCCCTGTCAGTTTATGTTTTGCTCTTCTGTACCATTAACTTCCTGCCCCAGTAACACTTCAAGAAGTTAAGAGGAAATCTACCATAGTTCGGTAGATTTCCCATCTCAGAGAGCTGTCCCTGGAACAGAGGACATCTCCATTACATTTAAAGGGTCACTAAAGGAATTTTTTTTTGCTGAAATTACTGTTTACAGGGTATATAGACATAATAGTTAACTGATTCCTTTTAAAAACGATTGAAAACAGATAAAAATCAATCATATAATGTGCCCCTAGTTTCACTTTCGTTAGGAAAACAAAACTAGAATCTCCCAGTACTGTGGTGATCAGGAAACAGACAACCAGGAAGTGTCCAGAACAGAGCAGAATTACAGCAACATCAGAGCAAAAACGAACAATGAGGACAAGGGTAGAGGAAGCTATTTAGCTAAAAAAAAGTTTGACTAAAAACAAATAAATGCCTGAAGTGAGGACTTTTCAATGCATTTATGCCAGGCACATTTTATTTCAGGTATGTATAGTGAACTTACCTCTCCCGAGGTGTACTCTATTGCCCATTTGTGGCTATGCAATCAATTGCAAAATCACAAGCTAGCGATATTTATCCTCTCCCTGTCCATTTACAGAACACCGTGGGCCAGATTCAGATACAATTACATTGCCGCAGAGTATCAGAGATACACTACGCTGCCGTATTTGGACCAGGCTGTACGACGAATCCTGGTAGATTTTGTCCCTTACGGTACGGCGGCGTAGTGTATTTCTCGCCGCGTAATCGAAATATGCGATTAGGGGGCGTGAAGCATTTAAATTAGGCGCGTCCCCGCGGCGATCGAACTGCGCATGCTCAGTTCAGAAATTTCCCGCCGTGCATTGCGTGAAATAACGTCGATACGTCATTCGTTGTTTGAGTAGCGTTGTTTACGGACATTCCTATTCCCGGACGTTTAAACGTCAAAAATAAAAAAAGACGTCGGAAAACGTTGATATTCGACGCGGGAACGATGGCCATACTTAACATGGGCTGTCTAATATTAGACCAGCAAAAAGCTGGTATAGTTTTACGCAGCAAAAAGATGACTAAAGATGCCGTAAGAGATTGCGATAGACGTTCATAATTTCGTGGATAGTCAGCAAAAGTTCATTTGCATACCCCGACGCGGAAAACGACGGGAACTCCACCCAGCGGCCGCAATTTTATTGCAGCGTAGATCCGAAGGCGTACGAACACGTAAACCAGTCGGATTGAAGCCTGCAGCCGTAATTTCATGGTTTGAGGTTTTAGAGTAGTGAAAAAACTTGCGTAATTCGAAAGTACTCCAGTCTAACACGAGATAGACAGGAGTAATCGCTCTGTGAATCTGGCCCCTTGTATTCTGTTACCCATTTACCAAAACACAAGACGTTATGTGAATAGCCAAAGCCACAGTGATTTTTCTGAAAATGCCGATATCGACCACAGATAATCGGCATTCCCGATAATCGGTCGATCCCTAGTTGTTTTGCAATAGACTGCAGGAGAGGTAGGCAGAGGGTAGTTGTGTGTAGGTAAGGAAAGTGTTCCAAGGAAGAAGGGAGGTTGTGGGTACTTCAGATCATGTTGTAGCATACAACACTGCATTCTGCTGTAGTGCCAGCTCTAAAAAAGCCAACATAAAAGCCGCAGCTCTCATATTAGCATGCCAAAACTACAGTAGGAACAAATGTAAACAAATGTAATTATACAAAAAAAATGCAGCGATTGGGCAATTGATTACACCTCAGAAGAAGCTTTTCTACATATACCTGAAAGTAAAAAAAAAAAAACACACACACAAAAAAAGAAGTGCCAGGAGCTCTCCTATGATCCTCTAATTGCAATTTTGTGGCTTGGCCAGTAATGACCAGTCAGATGGATTTTGTACTTGGTAGCCCAAAATACCAAATAACAGCTGGAAACAGACTACCGTACATGTTTGGAAAATGGATTTCCCAGTTGATAGTTACTGGATCTTGCATCAGATTTTAGCAGACATTACCTGAATTTTCTGTATGACCCGAGGTAGACCTTCTGCAATGTCTCCCCAGTGTCGGCAGCAATACGCAACAGCCAGTTGTGACCAGTTATGGCAAGCAGCGAGGAGGTATAGTCTGATGGCTGAGGAAGAGCCTCCCCCTGAGCAATAAAAAATAATTTATATAGTCATCCATGTTTTCAACAAACAGAGTAACATAGTTGACATAAAAATCACAAACCAAAGCAGGGATTATCCTGTAGGTGTAGACAGTAGAACCAAACCTAGAAGTGCACATTGTTATTTGAGGCTGGGTTCACACTGTTGTGGTGTGAATTACTGCGCTGCTAAATGTGTGTGTATCAAGCTGCTGGACACGGGTACTGAAAAGTGAGAAGCAAAAAACAAATTGTGGACAAAGAAGTGCAGCGCTCTAATACAGTAGATTATGACAATAAAGTCAAAAACTTGTATAAACAATATGCAAAAATATAAAAAAATTGCACGTGAAAATAAAAACCACTACACAAGTAATGGATGGAGTCCAAAATAAACCACGTGATAGGTAAATAACACAAAGTTCAAAATTGGAAAATCAATGAAAGTGAGATGATGACTTCCAGAGATGAAGTGAATTGATTAGAAATGAATTTCCAAATGAAAAAGATATCCCACCACTAGTGTGAATGCAGGCTTACCGAAACTTGTAGACTCTGCGAAATGTGTATTTCCAGAGTCAATCAGGCTTGGTATATGCTTGAAACCATGGTGTAGAATCTCTTCAGGAGATGCCCTTTGACAACGTCATTTTGTGACGAAACCGGTCAGGGCGGAGCCACACACTAACATCACCGCGTTACACGTGACCCCGGAAGCGCGGGCGCAAGTAATCGTTTTGTTGCTGCTTTTGTCTTTATGTCATTTTTAGCCGGCAATTTTAAATGTTGATGTGCAATTTGCTGCACATATTTTATTAAACTTCCTGGAAGTATTTCACCATTGCGAGCCCTTGTTTTTCTCCCTTGGTTCTATGAATGGGACTTGGAGTCTGCATTAGTGTGGAGTACTATTTTACTCCAGTGGAGACCTTATCAATCTGATGTGGAAGAACCGGAAGTGGTCAAGGTTATCTCCCTTTCCAGATGCCAGTGGATTGACATGCCCGAGTTACCCTAGGATCCGGTAAGATTACATCTTTACTTACCTTTTGATGTGTCTGCAGAATTACTGTGAGATCGGTAACGAATTCCGTCCAGGATCTCTTTAATCCACAGTTGTCACCGCCCTTTGTTGAGCATTGGACAATCCTTCATATTTATACTTATATTTATCTAACCATCTAATTACATCTTTTTTTCATACCAGCTCAAATGGACTAATAGAAACTAAGATTTAATGCAAGTTATTTGATTTAACTCATTTGTTTTTGATCACATCAAAAATTAACCCTCACGGACTTTATTTATTAGTTTATAATTCAGATGTAACCATTTTTCATTATTTATTTATACTGATATGTATATTAATTTCTCTCACAATATCAAATTGTGTTTCTGAGCGCAACCTTTTTTCTTTTATTGACAACGTGTGGTTACACGAAACGCGTCAGTGATGACTCCATTGTTGCCATCATTTTATTGAAAAGCGCTGTATTCTCCGATATGCAAGTGCAACTTTTAATTAAATTTACATTGATTTTTTACGGTGTTACACTATGGCGTCCCCTCTTCTCTTTTTCACAGCATATACCAAGCCTGATTGACTCTGGAAATACACATTTCGCAGAGTCTACACGTTTCGGTAAGCCTGCATTCACACTAGTGGTGGGATATCTTTTTCATTTGGAAATTCATTTCTAATCCATTCACTTTGTCTCTGGAAGTCATTATTTTTATCAACTCCATCCATTACTTGTGTAGTGGTTTTTATTTTCACGTGCAATTTTTTTATATTTCTGCATATTGTTTATACAAGTTTTTGACTTTATTGTCATAATCTACTGTATTAGAGCGCTGCACTTCTTTGTCCACAATGGGTTCACACTGTGTGGGGATTCCGCACACAGCGGGGGTACGGAGTGTCCCTGTTCTCCGCACACAGCGGGGGTACGGAGTGTCCCTGTTCTCCGCACACAGCCGGGGTACGGAGTGTCCCTGTTCTCCGCACACAGCCGGGGTACGGAGTGTCCCTGTTCTCCGCACACAGCCGGGGTACGGAGTGTCCCTGTTCTCCGCACACAGCCGGGGTACGGAGTGTCCCTGTTCTCCGCACACAGCCGGGGTACGGAGTGTCCCTGTTCTCCGCACACAGCCGGGGTACGGAGTGTCCCTGTTCTCCGCACACAGCCGGGGTACGGAGTGTCCCTGTTCTCCGCACACAGCGGGGGTACGGAGTGTCCTTGTTCTCCGCACACAGCGGGGGTACGGAGTGTCCTTGTTCACCGCACCCAGCGGGGGTACGGAGTGTCCTTGTTCTCCGCACACAGCGGGGGTACGGAGTGTCCTTGTTCTCCGCACACAGCGGGGGTACGGAGTGTCCTTGTTCTCTGCACACAGCGGGGGTACGGAGTGTCCTTGTTCTCTGCACACAGCGGGGGTACGGAGAGTCCCTGTTCTCAATTTCAGGGACGAATCAGGCCCAAAAATTTTGCCCGAATTTAGACCTGAAACTGGGCCAAAGATGCACAAGACCCTTGTGAAATCTGCTCTGCAGCTGCTCCAGAGGTGTGTGAACTGGCTCCATTGAGAGCCGGTCACACTCTCTTGTCATGCGAATTTGGTGTGGGAAAACCTGCATCCAATTCGCACCAGTGTGAACCCAGCCTTAAAGTGAACCTTTCCCTTGCTACTTACCAATGCACCTTCACATAACATTGCATCTTCAATCTTTTCTGATTTTAGACATCTGGGCATTTCATACAGTTGTTGTGGTTTTGAAGAAATACTGCACAAAACAATAAAAATACTTATTACCACTCTATGTTGCATTTTTTGACTCAAGCAGGTCTTATTTATTAACCCCAAAAAGCAAACAATAACCAAAGTGAGCAATAACAACCAACCAGAAACTACCTTTCACTTTGCTAGGGTAAAATTTGGTTGCTTTAAAGTTTAAGTTCATCTTTTCAGAACACCCTCCACCAGTCCCCTCCTCTACTTACCTCAGTGGATGATGATCTGTCAGTGTCCATGCAGCTGGTGCAACAGTCCAGGGATTTGAAAACCCCGCTCTACTTATATTTCTCTCTGCAGCACTACCCGGACGGATCAAAGAGATTCCGATGGGTCAGTAACAGCACAGAGAATCTGTGATCCATCCTGGAAGCACTTTAAAAAGAAAAGGCAGAAGAGCTGGGATTTCAAATCCCTGGACCGCTACACTGGCTCTGTGGGCACCGACAGCTCAGCACACACTGAGCACCAAGTACCGTGTGAACCAGAGGGGGTGGGAAAAGGTGTATGATTAGTTTAACTTTTTTCTAGGTAAACTAACCCACAGTTAAAAGGATGAACTTCATCATCTTCAAATATGTGTTAAATGTTTTTTTTTAAGGCCCCTTTCACACAGGCACCTCCGCCTGATGGATTCTGCTTGCTCAGCAGGTGGATAACAGGTCGGTGTCCACTCACTGTGCAGAGCGGAGACTGACCCAGTCCTGCTCTCCTCTATGGGGAATTCAGGTGAAAACAGATCGCTTGTTAGATCAGATATCGGTGAATACGTCACCGCTGACATCCACCGCTCCATAGGGGAGAGTGAAAGGTTCGATCAGAACTGCCTGAAAAACTGACAGGCAGACCTGATCCAACAGACCGTGTGAAAGGGGCCTTAGTCAATTTTTAATGATAAGACTTGTTACCAGAATGTATCTATTTTTATTTCCTGTAACTCCCTGCATAATACAAAGGCAAGTCAGAGGTCTATTGCTTTGGTTTTTCACATCATCATTTTGCAGTTGCTTAATCGTTGTTTTTACTCCTTAACTGCAGTAAGGAAAGTAGGGTCAGGCTAAGAGAAATGAAAAAACCTGTGTTATATATAGCAGCAAGTTTATATAAATACATAATATATCTCCAATACTGGTTTAGAGGCACTCACGGGTCTTGCAGAGGAAAGGGATCAAAAACAGCAGTGTTTTTATTGTTAACATTTCCATCTCCCTTGAGAATGATGGACTGAGCTTCACCAAAACAAAAAAAATAAAAAAAAAACACACTACCGTTTTAATCTGCCTCCTCGGCAAGACCCATGAGTGCCGCTAAACCAGTATTGGATATATATGGATTTGTTTGTAGGTGAGCATCTGGGCATTCACTTCAACCATAGAGTGCAGTGTAGGGGGAAAAGAAAAAAGAAAAAGGAGAGAAAGAGAGAAGAGGAAAAAGCTTATATTGCAGTAGGGATAGAGTTTGTGTGTGAGGTACAAATAAGATTATGGGGTGTAAGGGGGAGGGGAGGGTGGGATATGGGTATAGTGTGTACTTTAAAATTCATACAAGGTGTTTTATGTATAAAGATGTATGTATTTTGTACTGAAGAAAACAAAGAAAATATAAATTTTAAAAAAAAAATAGGAGTGCAGTGCCTACCCTTGGGGGGGAAAAAAATGATTCTAGAACCAAATAAACATGCAATTTCTGAGCTTGACTGGATATTTTCTCAGATCCCTCTTGGTAAGATGTGATGCACTACTCTAATACGATCATCGGACAGATGCCACAGTCAAAAAAAAAATTCAGGGCACTGGTCGACACCTCTCAGTGATAACCTTTTGAGACCTATAGGATGATTCAGCTTAGGTACCTCCCATCAGATGTATTATACATTGGTTAGATTATTTT
Organism: Rana kukunoris; assembly: GCA_029574335.1. Lineage (NCBI taxonomy): Eukaryota > Metazoa > Chordata > Amphibia > Anura > Ranidae > Rana > Rana kukunoris. Next base: position 186,676,800 of record CM056054.1, read on the forward strand.
GTATGCGTAAGAGAGAGACTCTGCAACTTGTCACAAATGCCTGGGGCGGAAGGGACTTTCATTCACATGGTGTGGGAGTGTACAAAGATAAAGGCCTTTATGGTCTATGGTAGGGTTGTCCCAAAACCGATACTAGTATTGGTACAGATGCCGAGTATTTGCGATAGTACTTGTGCAAATACTCCCGATGCTTAAATAGAATACTACCCCCCCCCCCCCCCCGAAGGCCGTCGCAAAGCCGCCGCCGCAGGACACGGCTGCAATATGTGGGGGACAGGACACGGCTGCAATATGTGGGGGACAGGACACGGCTGCAATATGTGGGGGACAGGACACGGCTGCAATATGTGGGGGACAGGACACGGCTGCAATATGTGGGGGACAGGACACGGCTGCAATATGTGGGGGACAGGACACGGCTGCAATATGTGGGGGACAGGACACGGCTCCAATATGTGGGGGACAGGACACGGCTCCAATATGTGGGGGGACACATTAAAAAAAGTATCGGTATTCGGTATCGGCGAGTACATGGAAAAAAGTATCGGTACTTGTACTCGGTCCTAAAAAAGGAGGCGTCGGGACAACCCTAGTCTATGGTGACTGAATTTATAGCCGACAAATTTGATTAGATAGATAGAAGAAAAAACTGTGCCAACTAATACATATACTCAGCAAGCAAGGCTGGTATAAATATGACAGTATGAACAAAGTCCAAATGAATGTTGAATATTGAATGGACGCCTCAGATAGTGAAAATCAGGACGAACAACACCCAGGTGCACTTGACATCCATGGAAACCTCCACCACATGGAGAGCAGCTTACCAGATTGCAGATAAAAAACAGCGATGTATGATAATCCAAAAGCAAATGAAACCAAGGTATAACAGAGCCACAGTAGGGTTGTCCTCAGAATATGGAGACTCAGATCTGTATCAGGCGACCGATCCGTGGGTCATAAACATAATTGAAAAAAAACGGACCATAGCGTGATAACGTTTAAAAAGCAGGTTTAACAAGTATAAAATCTTATAAATACAGACATCCATGAATTTTAAGCATGTAACAAACAAATGCCGACCGGCACAATAGAAGCCCTTCCTCCTTGCGTAGAACACAGTGACATCACTGCACGCCGTCCCAGACGCGTTTCGGCATAAGTTTGACAATTTTCAATGGGCATGGGCTCTGCAATGATTCACCGCTATATATACCCAAGCTTCGTTTTGGTCACAAGGAACAGGAAATAGAAAAAACTCCTTATTGAATATGGGAAAAGAGGCTAATCCAGCCCATAACGGACTAGAATAAGCATCAATAAGTTAATTTTGTATCTAATAAAAAGTTATTTTCAGAGAACACTATGAACAAAATCAAATAAAATAATAAAAGCAGATTCCTAATAAAGGAATCAACTCCATAGTCATACGGCCGGCATTTGTTTGTTACGTGCTTACAATTCACGGATGTCTGCGAGTAAGATTTTATACTTATTAAACCTGCTTTTTAAACGTTATCATGCTATGGTCCGTTTTTTTTCAATTATGATTATGACCCACTGACCAGTCACCTGATACGGATCTGAGTCTCCATATTCTGAGGACAACCCTACTGTGGCTCTGTTATACCTTGCTTTCATTAGCTGTTGGATTATCATAGGTCGCTGTTTTTTATCTGTAATCTGGTAAGCTGCTCTCCATGTGGTGGAGGTTTCCACGGATGTCAAGTGCACCTGGGTGTTGTTCGTCCTGATTTTCACTATCTGAGGCGTCCATTCAATATTCAACATTTATTAGGACTTTGTTCATACTGTCATATTTATACCAGCCTTGCTTGCTGAGTATATGTATTAGTTGGCGCAGTTTTTTCTTTTCTCTATTTGTGTTTGTACCACGTAATTGCATCCTTCTGGTTTTTACACCTGAATATAAATTTTTCTGTTTTTTTCTTGTATTATCCCCAATATATATGCTCCCCCTTGCGTTGCCTATTGGGAATTTTTGGACAGTGTAAAATCTAATAATTTCTTAGGATTCTCTATTTTGGGGTCCAGAAGCTCATCGCAAGGAGGTGGATCCATAGGGAACAACCAACATTAGGGATGTGGTTGAAGGTAGTAAATGCTGACATTCTTCTATACCGTAAGAGGCCCGGGGATACCCCAAGAATTTTATGAATGTGTGGTTTTTGTGGGTGGACTCAAAGGATACGTTGGAAGAGGATGTGCATCACTGAATGGTTAAGGGGTGAGGAGACGCTGCAAGATCACTGTTTTTTGATAATCCCCAACTGAAGTTGGGAGGACAAGTACAGTACACTGTTATAAAAGACAGGGTTTTAGAGTAATATACTCCATCTGCAATTGCCCATGGTTTCATGTATATTTATGTCACCTGAGGGGAGAGGATAGTAGGTGCCTTGGTCTTTTTGGGGCACAGAGGTTTTTATGGACGGGAACGGCCATTCTGCTAATTTCCTACTGTTGTAATTGTTTGGAGTAAATGGTCTTGTTGATTTATAATTTAACACATATTTTACTTACCTGCCATTTGTATGTGAATTATTTTCTATGCTATACCCAGCCATACTGTAATGCGGAGACTTGCATACTAAGTACAATGCATAATCTGATTACACACATATAAATTAACTCATTACCTGCTGAAACAGCACCCAAAGTTGGCAAAGTAAATTCTTCCATTGACATAGTTGATAGCAGACTTTGAATGTTTAGTCCAAACTTTGCGAAACTGTGTGGTTTTCTAAAGAAAGACATAAGACAATTTGTAAATATCAACTATATTTTTAAGTGCTTTTTAAAGGTATGGCAGACCTTCAGAGCACATCACCAGCTGTATGCAGCGTGAATATCTCCTAAACCGTGCAGGTTTAGGAGATATTCACTGTACCTACAGGTAAGCCTTATTTTAATTTCCTTAGTTTTTTTCACATTACCTGACATGCAATTTTTCTTAAAATGTTCATATTAATCCTGTGGTTATTGTAGGCACCCTTTGGGAAGGAACCCAAAGTCTTTCTGGTGACAAGGACGCAGACATTTTTCACACTATCAGCTCTTGAAGAAAGTCTTCTACTGGTAATTTGAAGGGATGTGGGTGGCTTTAGGCCCATACCAGAATTCATTTCTGGTCACATCACCGATATCCTGCAAATGCAGACTAGGCAGGCACTTCACAATCCTATGCGGATCCACGTTGCCATTTGCTCCACGCTATGCCAAATCTTCACATGACCTGTAATAAATATCAAGAATAATCACATTAGCAGCATACAGGCAGGGCTTTGCTCCCACATGTAAGAATCTCCCCCTAATGACTGGTGATATGGTGATGAATTAGGTAAAATTCAAGAAGTAGCAGGAGAAGTTCAGAAAGCACAGCTCAAAAGAATGAAGCAAGCAGAAGCAGTGAGATTCTGCCACTACAAGACCCCTGGTACACTATATCTCCAGCAAGGATAACAGTGAGTAGTGACAATACCAAATCTCAAGTGATTAGCAGTCAAAGGCAGCAGTGCCTTAATCTCAATACATAGGAGTGCCTAGGCACATGAAGTGCACTGCTATTTTTCACTTTCCATTTTATTACCGTATTGATCTTTGCATCATTGCTCTTTGTTTACTTATTTTTTGTCATTTACATGATGCCAGTATATGCTGGAGATGTTTACAGAAACTGGAGAGCAAGATTTGGTTCTCTGAAGTTTATTCTGGGTGGTATGGGTTCATCCCAGAATCTGAAAACTGGTAAGTGTTAAGACCAGATTACTGCTGTGTGTGTGCTCATGTGTGTGTGTCTTAATAGCAGCATACGAGTGAGGGCAGAGTGTCACCCACATGTATGCTGCCATGTATAGGCACCAAGAAAGGAAAACTATTGAAAGATTGAATTTACAGCATTTTAAACCTTAATTCTTTTTCCAAGATCTCAGCAATGCATGTCTACATTTACATGGAATGCTGCTTCTAACCCTTTTAAAACTGAATTTTCTTCCTTGTTTGGCTGGTCCCATTATTGCTGGCCCCGGGCTTAGCACCTTTTCCTAGCAGGGGTCTATTGAGCCACTCATTTGTGCATGTCATAAGACTACAGCCCCATGTAGGGAAAATGCCTGCTCCGACATGCGCACACACATGTACCGGTAATTATGTTAATTATTCATTTTAATGGCCAGAATAAATAATTATTATGGCCAATAAAATTGGTTAAGGAGGAGTTCCAGGCTATAAAAAAATAAATAAAAAAACAGCAGCTACAAAAACCATAGCTGCTGATTTTTAATATAAAGACACTTACCTGTCCTGGGATGCCATGATGTTGGTACCCTAGCCGATTCGTCTTTCAGCTTCAGTTGCAGGTAGTGGCATCTGTAGTAAGGGAAACAGGAAGTGAAGCTTTGCCGCTTCACAGCCTGTTTCCTACTGTGCAAGCGCGAGTTGTGCTGTGGTGTGCTGTGCTGTGCTTTCTGAATTGTCCCGCCGTCTTCTAGGACCTCTGTGTGTCCCAGAATGCAGTGGCAGGAGGGGCTGGAAATGTGTGTGAATCTTACTCGGAAGTGGGAGCTGGATCCTTTCAAAAACAGGGACGCTCATCCCCCCCCCCGAAGTGCCAAATGAGGCAGTGGAAGGGAAGAGGGTGCGACCAAGCGACGCTTCTCCTTATGGGTGGAGATTTGCTTTAATAGCAAAATATAAGTGAGGGGAGAGCACCAACCACATGTATGCTGCCATGTATAGGAAAGGAAAAAATTAAGGAAATGTTGAAGTTATTTTAAACATGAATTCTTTTTTAAAGACTTAAGTAGTGCAGGTCTACATTTACACGGCATACTGTTTCTTACCCCTTTAAAACATTATTTTCTCCTTCTTTTGTCTGGTCCCAGAATTGCTGCCCCCATCTTCCCGTTTTAGCCCTGGTTCACACTGGTGAAATTTGGAATGCGATTTGATATGTCAAAATGACAGCAATGGCACCATCCTAATTGGTGTGACGCCGCATCTGTAGCCTGCACCGATTTCAAAAAGTAGTTTCTGTATTACTTTTTGCGATTTCGACCCATGATTTACATTGAAATCTGTGCAGAGACCTGCACAGATGTCTCTGTAATCACGGCCGAAATCGGGACTGCCAGAAGGAGTGAAATCGTGCAAGTTCGGCTGAACTCGCACAGCTTCATTTCCGCAGCCCAGTGTGAACCAGGGCTTAGGGTGGCACCTTTGCCTAGCAGGCTTCTATCGAAATCTCTTTTGTGCATGTCATAAGACTACAGCCCCATGTGGAGAAGATGGCTGTGCCGACGACGTGCGTGCCCACACACACACATGCACTTGTAAACATGTCTAAACACGTGATAATGCTAGGTGCAATTAGCATTTGAGCATTAATTAATTTTAATATCCAGAACAGTTTATTAACGCCCAAGTGCTTAATGCATTTACAAGCGTCAAACGTTTTTTTCTGCCAAAAGACCGCTGCCAGGAGGAAAGGCGTCTAGGAGAGATAGCAAAACGTCTGGTGTACATGAGGCCTTACTCTCTGTAAAGTATTTCAGAAAATACTGACATCTTGTATATGAGAGACATAAATAAACAGAGGGCAATAACAGAAGGCCTGAAGGTACAGCTGTGGGTGGAATAGCTATTCAGAAGTACAGGGGAAACTATACAATCTGGCTGGTTGCACAGATGATACATGATGCTGTAACATTGTATTATATGTTAGGATGGACAGGCTGAGGTCTCAACCCCATTTTGCAACAATGTATTAAATGACACTAGACATACTAATACAGAGCCTGCTGTACACAGAACTCATGCAGTCACACTCACCTCCTATATACAGCACAGTTAATGCTTCCAGCAGCAGCACTAAAAACACACAACAATCCTCCACTTCCGGGTTGAGCCCCTGATGCTCATGGGAAATGAAGTCTTCTGATAGACTACCACACTGAATGAGCGGACTGAAAAACTACAACACCCGGCATGCATTGCGGACTTCTTTCACCTCTGAGTGTTAGAGAAAAGCACGCTTCCGGTTTAATTGTTTTGATGTCAGTTTGACGAAGTTCTGTTGACTTTCTATATTCCCAGTGTGGGTTCAGTATGATAAACTGTATACGGTAGCCATACACTCTGTACTTCACACCTCTGCTATGGAAGAGATTTGTTATATACAGGTGTGATCACCTGATTGCATGTAGTGCATATTTCCAGGCACCGTCACTAATTTTAAACGTTTTGCATATAAAACATTGTGACTACATCTATGAACAGACCAGAAATAAAGTATGGAAGATTACTACAACCTGACAGAGCGCTCAATTCACTGCCTGGTACACACAATCAGCTTATCGGAAGAATGATCGTCTGTTTTTTGTTTTTGCATGCTAATCTCATATCAAAAATAAAGAGTTTACTCCTACGTCAGAATAACATTTTGGAAGTGAAGTAATGTGTTGTAGTGTATTCATATTGTATTTTTGAACAACAACTTGCCGACTACCCGCAGTATATACGTAATTGCTTTGACGTTTAACCCCTTAAAAACCGCCGCACGACTATTTACGTCGGCAGAATGGCACGGCTGGGCATATGGACGTACAGGTACGTCCCCTTTAAGATGCCCAGCCGTGGGTCGCGAACTTGTCCTGTCCTTCGTGACCGTACCCACGGGACTCGTGGACCCGATCGCCGCCGGGTCACAGAGAGGAAGAACAGGGAGAGGTATGTGTAAACAAACCTCTCCCGTGCTTCCTGTGTTAGGGAATGACGATCAGTGCTGTCACACCCACAGCCACGCCCCCCCCACAGTAAGAACACTCCCTTATGGCACACTTAACCCCTACAGCACCCCCTTTTAGTTAACCCCTTCACTGTCATTTTCACAGTAATCAGTGCATTTTTATAGCACTTTTCACTGTGAAAATGACAATGGTCACAAAAATGTGTCAAAAGTGTCCGATGTGTCCGCCATAATGTCGCAGTCACGAAAAAAATCACTGATCGCTGCCATTAGTATTAAAAAAAAATTATTGATAAAAATGCCATAAAACTATCCTCTATTTTGTAAACGCTATGGGCCAGATTCAGATACAATTACATTGGCGCAGTGTACCAGAGATACACTACGCTGCCGTATTTTACCAGGCTGTATGACGAATCCTGGTAGATTTTGTCCCTTACGGTACGGCGGCGTAGTGTATTTCTCTCCGCGTAATCAAAATACGCTATTAGGGGGCGTGAAGCATTTAAATTAGGCGCGTCCCCGCGGCGATCGAACTGCGCATGCTCCGTTCAGAAATTTCCCGCCGTGCATTGCGCGAAATAACGTCGATACGTCATTCGTTGTTTGAGTAGCGTCGTTTACGGACATTCCTATTCCCGGACGTTTTACATCAAAAAAAAAAAAAGACGTCGGCAAACGTTGATATTCGACGCGGGAACGACGGCCATACTTGACATGGGCTGTCTAATATTAGACCAGCAAAAAGCTGGTATAGTTTTACGCAGCAAAAAGATGACTAAAGATGCCGTAAGAGATTGCGATAGACGTTCGTAATTTCGTGGATTGTCGGCAAAAGCTCATTTGCATACCCCGACACGGAAAACGACGGGAACTCCACCCAGCGACCGCAATTTTTTTGCAGCGTAGATCCGAAGGCGTACGAACACGTAAACCAGTCGGATTGAAGCCCGCAGCCGTAATTTCATGGTTTGAGGTTTCAGAGTAGTGAGAAAACGCGCGTAATTCAAAAGTACTCCAGTCTAACGCGAGATAGAATATAGCCCTATAACTTTTGCTCAAACCAATCAATATGTATCGGCCTAAATTGAGAAAAAAAATTTTTTTTTATATATTTTTTGGGGATATTTATTATAGCAAAAAGTAAAAAATATATATATATATTTTTTTTAATTGTCATTCTATTTTTGTTTATAGCGCAAAAAAATAAATATCTACAAATACCACCGAAAGAAAGCTCTATTTGTGGGAAAAAAAGGCCGTAAATTTTCTTTGGGAGCAATGTCGCACAACCGCCCAATTGAAGAGAGGCGAATGGATCGAGACACAGGCACCTAATATCAGTAAAATGGCACCATGTTTAGGTCAGTAAAAAATAACTGCATTACTGGTTAGTAATTTGCATTTGAATATGTGCACATACACATGTAAATCACATCTCCATTATATTATTTTGTGAGAGGTAGAGGAACTTTACGAGTATAATCACTTTTATAAATGCATATATTTGTGCAAACGGGCACAAACTATAAGGACCATATTTGCATTTTTGGTCAGGAATTTTCTGCTAGATCGATCCAGCAATCATACATTAGTATTATGTGCCAGACCTAATAATTTACTGATGTTTAGGCTTCATGCACACGGATACAAACATTTTTTGATGTGTGGTCCGGTTAACACCATGAATCGCACAGAAAATCGCTTTATGTTCCTATGTGATTCACATGTGATCCGGGTGCAGTGTGATTTCAGCTCATTAATTTCAATGGACTGAAATCGCGCTGGACCACACCAAAAGTAGTGCATGCACTACTTTAAAAAACACACAGCATCCGGATGCATGGTACTACTGTATCGTGCAATCCAGAGCAGGCAAATGCACTGTATTGTCATTAAGTTTGTTTTATTTCTCCGTGATACATTGTTACTCTAGGCTCTAATCTTTCTTCAAACATGTATAATTGCCTATGGCCTTCATGCCCTGTCTTATATCTTGTACACAGACTGACTTTTCATATGTTTTACCCTTCTTTGTATATATGCCTGAATTTCATGGATTTGTACCACCATTTATTTGCAATAATTTTGTAAACAAAAAAGTTAGCATTGATACCCGCTGCAAATCACAACAGTGCGTTTTGAATGCAGTGCAGGAAAGGCTCATGGAACGCAGGATTCTCGCACAACGCTCTGGTGTTAACTGGCCCTATGTATGTAATATCATGTTCAGAGAAATATCCTGAGTAAAATTTTCTGTAAAGACTTTGCATGCACAGTATGTAGCACCCTCTAGAGTGCTAGATGTAGATTGGTTTGTTGTTAAGGGTGAGCTATGAATCTGGGTCAGGATGTAGTGTGAAACAGTAAAGGGCGCACCAAAAGTGTACTAAAAAACAGAGTATATATAAAAAAACTAATATGTGAATATGAGTGAATTAATAATAAAGTTCATAATTTTATCAAACAAACCAATTATCTGCAAACTTTTGCTCCACATGAAAAGCCACAGAGAGGCATGGATAGTGTGATAAAGTTTTTTTAATGATTTAAAAACAACACTTAGGCCTCGTACACACGAGCAGACAGATTTGTTCAAATCTGTCCGTCCGACAGATTTGAACAAATCTGTCTGCTGGGATTTTGGTTTGCTCGCGTGTACACACGAGCAAACCAAAATCCCCGCCAGCAGACGGCGCGATGACGTGTCGGTGACGTGGCGGTGACGTTGAAGCCGCCACGTCACCGCACCAGGAAGTAAAACACTTCCGCGCATGCGCCGAATCCATTCGGCGGCGGTGCGGGACTACATGTCTGCTGGTAAGTGTACTAACCAGCAGACATGTCGGGCGGACACATTCCCACCCGATAGATTTCAAAGCATGCTTTGAAATCTGTCGGGTGGCCAAATCCGTCGGCTCGGCCGTACACACGATCGAATCTGTCTGCTGAAACGGTCCAGAGGACCGTTTCCAGCGGACAGATTTGATTGTGTGTACGAGGCCTTACACTTCCAGTGCATATGGAGAAAGAGAAAGAGACCACCGCTCCAGATGAGCGCACCTCGGTGGTGAGTGTGGACTCAGAAAAATCCAGTGGGTGCAGGCAATGCACGAAGCATAAACGGAAGCAAGAAGGTATGGACAGCCACACTCCGATAAATGTAAAAAACAATAAAAGCCTTTAATCCAGTAAAAAAACGCTGGACAAACAGAAAAACAGCAAACGGTGGGATGATATAGCTGACGCGTTTCACATTGTTGTACAATGCTTGATCATAGCTCGATTCCAGTGCATATAGTGCCAGGTACAGAAGGCCAGAATAATGGAGGAGTACCCCTACCAAACACTGATAGGAACAGATACTACACTTGATCTTAGCCAAGGGTCGAGTACGCTATGCACATCGCAGTACTATTATCCTTGGGGCACTCAAAAGTGTCCCAGGCCGCTAAAGTGTTCGGGTTTGGCTTGAAGAAAAGGTGGAAACCCTAGGTACAGCGAAATGGCTGGATATAGCTGCAAGGGAGAGAGCGGTGACCGATCCGACAACATGCAGGTTATGTATTGCTCGGTGTGAGTCTCAATAGCTGCTTCAGCTGTATGTGGAGACGGGACTAGTGTTTGCGTGGCAGGCCTCGGTTTCGCTTTAATATATATATGCTTGCGTCATCAGGATTATTTCCTCAGTGCTCGGTGTCTCCTAGTCTCAAACTGGGATTCTCTGTACCCCTCCCACCTGGGGATGTCTTCTTACCCCACCTCCTTGACACCTGGGGAAAAGACACTTGTCTTGTCTGTTTCCTGATGACCACAGTACTGGGAGCTTCTAGTTTCGTTTTCCAAACCATCACTGCTCTATGGCTCTGTATAGCACAGATAAAGGATAACATGCAAAAACGAAACTAGATGCAAAAACGAAACTAAACATCTACAGGTACATTATATGGTTGATTTTTATCTATTTTTAAACATTTTTAAAAGGAATCAATTAACTATTATGTCTCTATACCCTGTAAACAGTCATTTCAGCAAAAACATTTTTTTCCTTTACAACTCCTTTAAGTTATTTAATAGCAAAATATATGTATAGTTTATACTATATAAAAAAAAATTGCAGTGCATCGCTAAAGTGTTTGGGTTTGACTTGAAGAAAAGGTGGCAACCCTACTCTATACTGCTCCTCCTCCACAGGGCTAAAATCACATTCCTTCACACCACAGCCAGTTAGCTACGATCTGCACAGGGTGTACCTGCCTACTGCAACTACACTGCCGTTCCGACCAGAGAATTTCACAGGTCAGAACGGCAACATAAAAGCCAGATACACCCTGTGAAGATTGTGGCTTACAGACTTGTGTAAAGGAATGTGTTTTCAGCCCTCTGTGGGGTGAGGAGGTGTATAAAGTGCTGGGATGGGAAAGAAGCTCTGCAAAGTGACCTGCCAGGGGTGATCCCTGTCCTCTGATTCTCCAGCGGTGATGCCTGTCCTCTGATGTAAGGAGGAATTCAAAATTCTTTAGCAACTTTCCATGCGGTGAGTGTATCTGCATGCACAGTGGAAGTGGAAGGTGGTAGTGGGGGGGGGGGGGGGGGCGGTCAACTTTTGCATCGGGACCCACAAGCTTCAAGCCACCTCATAAATCAGCATGAGTCGGGTGGAAGATGGAGAAGGAGTGCTAAGGAGGCTGATGGTGACCCTTGAAGGTGACTTCTAGTTGGGGGTGGGTGACTTCAGGCCTAGGACGTGGGTGCTGGAAGGTTGTCCCTCTGTCCCCCATTCCTTGTCATTGGTCTGATTTACATTTTTATATAAAATGCACTTTTTATCTTTCAAAAAGTGTTTCCCAGTGCTAAACCTTTCACCAACTTTCTAAATTGTTGCAATTGTAAATGTCAAAAGCCAATATAAAGGAATAGTAGTGGTAAAAAAAAAAAAAAGTGGGTTTAATTAACCTTTTTTTTTTATAGTTCTCCTTTAAGGGGGCATGGGGGGCCTATGCCTACATACATTTGCTGTTAGGTGTCCCTCTGTCCCATCTTGAAAAGTTGGGAGGTACAGTGCCTTGCGAAAGTATTCGGCCCCCTTGAACTTTGCGACCTTTTGCCACATTTCAGGCTTCAAACATAAAGATATAAAACTGTAATTTTTTGTGAAGAATCAACAACAAGTGGGACACAATCATGAAGTGGAACAAAATTTATTGGATATTTATTGGATATTTCAAACTTTTTTAACAAATAAAAAACTGAAAAATTGGGCGTGCAATATTATTCAGCCCCTTTACTTTCAGTGCAGCAAACTGTCTCCAGAAGTTCAGTGAGGATCTCTGAATGATCCAATGTTGACCTAAATGACTAATGATGATAAATAGAATCCATCTGTGTGTAATCAAGTCTCCGTATAAATGCACCTGCACTGTGATAGTCTCAGAGGTCCGTTTAAAGCGCAGAGAGCATCATGAAGAACAAGGAACACACCAGGCAGGTCTGAGATACTGTTGTGGAGAAGTTTAAAGCTGGATTTGGATACAAAAAGATTTCCCAAGCTTTAAACATCCCAAGGAGCACTGTGCAAGCGATAATATTGAAATGGAAGGAGTATCAGACCACTGCAAATCTACAAAGACCTGGCCGTCCCTCTAAACTTTCAGCTCATACAAGGAAAAGACTGATCAGAGATGCAGCCAAGAGGCCCATGATCACTCTGGATGAACTGCAGAGATCTACAGCTGAGGTGGGAGACTCTGTCCATAGGACAACAATCAGTCGTATACTGCACAAATCTGGCCTTTATGGAAGAGTGGCAAGAAGAAAGCAATTTCTTAAAGAGATCCATAAAAAGTGTAGTTTAAAGTTTGCCACAAGCCACCTGGGAGACACCAAACATGTGGAAGAAGGTGCTCTGGTCAGATGAAACTAAAATCAAACTTTTTGGCAACAATGCAAAACGTTATGTTTGGCGTAAAAGCAACACAGCTCATCACCCTGAACACACCATCCCCACTGTCAAACATGGTGGTGGCAGCATCATGGTTTGGGCCTGCTTTTCTTCAGCAGGGACAGGGAAGATGGTTACAATTGCTGGGAAGATGGATGGAGCCAAATACAGGACCATTCTGGAAGAAAACCTGATGGAGTCTGTAAAAGAGACTGGGACGGAGATTTGTCTTCCAACAAGACAATGATCCAAAACATAAAGCAAAATCTACAATGGAGTGGTTCACAAATAAACATATCCAGGTGTTAGAATGGCCAAGTCAAAGTCCAGACCTGAATCCAATCGAGAATCTGTGGAAAGAACTGAAAACTGCTGTTCACAAACGCTCTCCATCCAACCTCACTGAGCTCGAGCTGTTTTGCAAGGAGGGATGGGCAACAATTTAAGTCTCTCGATGTGCAAAACTGATAGAGACATACCCCAAGCGACTTACAGCTGTAATTGCAGCGAAAGGTGGTGCTACACACAAGTATTAACTTAAGGGGGCTGAATAATTTTGCACGCCCAATTTTTCAGTTTTTTATTTGTTAAAAAAGTTTGAAATATCCAAAAAAATTCGTTCCACTTCATGATTGTGTCCCACTTGTTGTTGATTCTTCACAAAAAAATACAGTTTTATATCTTTATGTTTGAAGCCTGAAATGTGGCAAAAGGTCGCAAAGTTCAAGGGGGCCGAATACTTTCGCAAGGCACTGTATGTGTATATAGAAAGAGTTATCCTTGAAGTTGTTACAGCCAGATGGGCATCCCATAACCTCCCATCCCTATCCAGATTATTACCCTCAATAAATAACAAAAACAAAGTCATGGACGGTTCTCTAACTCGAGAGTGTCTGTGAAGATTCGGTGTGCCTGGCTGTGCAGGGTGGGGGGACCAAGGTTACTTTTGGCTTCTAAGGGGGTGATCCACATTTAAAAGCATAAAGTCGTGTAAATATGTCTATGCGTATACATGTGTAAAATTCTTCTTCATCCTTTTCTAGTTACCAGTATTGTAATATACACACGTACACATGCATATACATACGTATGCGCTTAAATTACTGCACGGAAATGTAAAATATTCATTTTTTTTAGGGCTCTGTACTCATCTCTGTGTTACTGATTTTTTTCGCAGCTGTGTTCATTGTTACATAGACAACAATGGACCTGTATTCAGATCAATAAAAAATGTTTTTTTTTTTTTTTTAACTCCCATATGCAAGAGGCCTAACTATGCTGCGTCATGGCTCTGCACCTGCCAGGAGAGGGCTCAAGTACTCTGTGACACTCTTTTTTTATTTTTTCAGACATGTCTTCTATGAGCCATCACTTGTGTATATATGGCCTAATACCAGAATGCATTCTGTGTGTCTATGCTCACTGCTAAGGTTTGGAACTTTTCCCTTGCAGCATAATTCACAGGAGAATGAAGCGTGTATCTCTATGTGCCAGTGCAGTTAAAATAATATATCTGTCTGTGTACCTTCCTGGGAAAACATACGGCACTTTTATTGCAAATAGAAATTGCTGTGTGCTTGTAATATGGGAGGCAGTGCAGGGAGCCACAGGGAATTAGTGAGGGGCGCTGAGCTAGCACTGAATAACGTCTACTTAGTCAAAATAAATAATGGTTAATACATGTCTAGTGCAGACAAAGGATGCAAATAGAATCCAGAAGTAGCTGCTGCCCATTGTTCTGTCCACATCTCTCAAGGACATTCCCCGACTTCTCTCCTGCTTGAAATACAGATTCATGGCCGCTGTGTGTCTTCTGCAGCAGGTACTAAATAAAACCCATAAAATGATGGGAAGAATACAAAAAACATAAACAGTGCCCAAAATTTCTGACCTGATATTTAAATGGAAGTCACACAGCAGCCCGTTTCTTCATTATTTATTAGGAGTTCCATATTAGAATTTTTGCAGATGCCAAGTTAGTTAGGCTGAATTATTACTTTGAAAACTGTTTATTTTTTTGTGGTTTTTGTTGCTCAATAAAAGACAAGAGCTCCCATGTGTTTGTGTCATTCATTATTATTTGCTTTGACGTTCTTTTTCTGAAGAGTTATTGTTTTCTGCTGGCAGGATTTGTATTACAGTTTACTGCATAGCTAAAGCATGGTGGTTGTGCTTTTCTATTGCTGTCTATGATCTAATTTGTGAAAGTGAGCCTTTAATAAAATGTAATGATGGGTACCTACAGACATCCAGAGGTGGCCAGCTATGCGAGCATGATCGAACCAATGAATAACCTTTCTTATAAAGTCTGACTAATAATAATAAAAAAGCAAGCAGTCCCTTTATTGCAGAAGAGATATACCATGCTTGATCATAAATGATCACCCTCGTCCTCCACATACTGTATGTATACTTACCAAGATCAAATGGTTGTGGGCTGTGTTGATGATTTACATACAGTTGTGGGAGGTTCAGGGGCGGACTGTCCATTGAGTCACTCGGGCACTGCTCAAGGGCCCCATGCCACTAGGGGGCCCCTTCAGGGATGCCAGGCTCAGTAAAACCAGGGACAGTATGTAAAAATCTATGTTTTTTTTACATTTGTCCCTGATATATCCGAAACCTACATGCTTTTGATGTTAAAATCCTGAGATTTTAGCTGCCCTGCCTCTGCACTGCCTCCTGGCATGGTGGCCATCTGTAAGCCCAGGGGCCCCATAATCTTCTATTGCTCGGGGGCCCCATGAGTTGACAGTCCGCCCCTGGGGAGGCTCCCTCCCCTGGCTGCACCTGTGCAATAGAGCCCTGTAGACTTTTATGGGGCTCATCTACCTCTGTCTCCAAGTTGGCCCTATTGAAGTCTTTAGGATTGTAATGTAAAGGTTCAGCCAGGACAAGAAGTCTTTGACTTCTGAATGTAGACAACTGGAAAAACACAAAACAGAGACTACATCTGTTGGATGGTAAGGACAGGGATTTGTTTCTCAAAGAATAGGTGCTGGAACTCAACCACGACCCCCAAAACTCCTCCCCTACTCACACCCTCCAAATCACATCAAATAGTGGGTGTGGTCAGATTTCACAAACAGCAGGAGGGCCTTAAAGGGGCATTAAAGACCCTGCGATACAAGAAAACAGGTAAAAAGGAGCCGAAAGGTCCACCTGCTGGTCAGATATTAGAATACATAATATTCATAAACCATATTTATCTGGCTGGACATTTATTTTTACTTTTTTATTTATTGTACAAAAATGGTATTGATTTAAATTTATAGACATAAACACACATATTACACATTAAAAGGAAGGAGGCAAAGTATATACTACAATCATACATCAAATATAAATCACGGAATGTTATATTTTACACCAATATTAAAAAACAAAAAACAGCTTTTTAATAATATAGATTATTCCGATCCATTACTGACTCCTTCTCTCTCTAGTTCTTCACCCAACAAACTCTATCCCAAAATTCTTACATATTTCGTTTACAAATAATTTCTTCTCACTGTCACAACTCTCTCGTAATATAAAAACATTTTTTAGATATAGACAGAAAATTTAGAATCTAAGATCTAAAATATAAAGTGTACAACCCCCAATCATATTAGAATTTTGAGGCTTGTATACACCAAAATAGGTGATAGCGTATCTTTTTTCTGTGCCGTCAAAGTTTTCTTCATATATAGTGCCCATTCTTTATTCATTTTTTTTTTTTCAAATATTGCTGCTCTCCTTCACCTTTTTTAATTGATAGGTTTTTTAAATGTTTTATTTTTATTTTTGACCATAATAAATAAATAAATGACAGAAAACCACTATGCATTCTTTTTCAAAATCTTGGTAGATCCCTACTAAAAAATGCTGGTGACAGCGACTAGCAATCTTTGTAATTATGACCCAGTGTTAACTTGTTTACAAGTTGTTCCATCCTGTGGGGACTATCACTTTAAGGTGATGTGCAATCCTCTCGCTGGTTGCTTGGTCTCCTGTGGTTTATGTTATGCCAGCAGAAGCAACCCTCAATGTCATTTGCAGTTATTATTATGTACCAAGGAGGATATCGTTACTCTCTCTTATCTTTCATGCTAATGCAATTTCACTAATGATTTACACTGAATGAAACAGACTGTTTAATCAGCCGTTCTGTGCCTTCATTATGCATTAACTCAGTGTGTTCACAAATTCATAGGCCTGTATGCTCCTCCTTAATGTACATCTGTGGAAGGATTGTACCCACTTCACAAGGAGCCAACGAAGAGCGTGTAGCCAGCATTTTAACAGCTATTTAAAGAACAGTAAACCTAAAACAGAAGTTGGTTTAAAGAAAGATTACAGAGATTTTATGTATTCAAAACTCACAGTGGCCTGGATTGGATATCACTATAAAGGCCCATACACACGATCTGACTTTTCGACAACAACGTTCCGACGGATGTGTTTTATCGGACAATCCGACCATCTGTATGCTTCTTTGGACAATTGTCGGAATTTCCACAGACAAATGTTCACTGTGCATGCTCTCAAACTTTCCGACAACAAATGTGTTACGTTGGATCATCCGATCGTGTGTACACAAGTCCATCGGACTAAAATCCAAAGTAAAAACATGCATGCTAAGAATCAATGCTAAACATCAGACAACAATAGCAGAAGTTGCCCAAAGGGTGGATGTAAAGAGCTGAAAAAACACGTGGTTTGGTGAATGTTGGCTAAAAAAGTTCTGCCGTGTGTATGCATACCAAGTTCAACGCCAACGCCCCTTCGGACAAAAATCCATGGAAAAGTCCAGTGGAAGTCTGATTGTGTGTATGAGGCTTAACACTGGGCCCTTGGTTTACTTTCTACCACGTTGTCTGTCTGCATAAAGTTTTTATTTTTCCCTAAAACAGCCCAACAAATAAATCAGGAGGTCAGTTGGCTTCCAACTGACTTGGCCATTGTATTGGTTGTAGGACTGGGCATGTATGCAGGGACATATGAATTTGCCTACATACTTTGAAGAGTCAGGAAATATATTGATGCTAAATAGGGACTCTATCAGCGAGGCAGGAACTTCATTAGGCTGCTTTAGGGCTGGTTCACACTGCTGCGAATTCTATTGTGAATTTGAGCCATTGCGAATCGCCGGAAAAACGCAGCCGCAAAAGATTTTACCGCGATTTTGAATTCGCAGCAGTGTGAACCTAGCCTTAATAAAGTTTGTCTGAAAAAATTATCTGTTCTTTACTTACTAAAGAGTGTTTTTTCTTGGTGGTAGTGGAAAGGGGGGATTATTTAGAATAGTTTAGTTTTATCACTTTTTTCAAACTTTTTGACTATTTGGTTGTCATTTTTTACTCCTATATTATTATTATTATTATTATTTTTTACTTTTGCAGTCTGTTGTTTTCTTAATGTGAAAAAAGTTAAATAATTAGAGTCGGTTCACACTAGGGCGACACGACTTCCAGCACGACTTTCAGAAGCAACTTCAACACGACTTGAGCATGAACCACAGGGCGATCTGGGGAGATTTACAACACGACTTGAAGTCCTTTTCAGGTCAGGAGACATTCTAGTGGCCAATAAAACAACAATCAGCTCTGGGAGAGAGAGGGGGAGGGAGAGGTTTGCCTGAGAAATGTATGTTATCTTCCTGGAAAGTAGCTTCAATTAAGACAGTGATCAGACTTGGAAGCGACTTCCATTGAAATCAATGGGTACAAATCGCCTAGAAGTCTGATTAAAGTAGTACAGGAACCTCTTCTGAAGTCGGAGCGACTTAAGTAGTGTGTATTAACACCGCTCCCATTCACTTACATTGCTTTTCTGGACAGCACGACTGGGACGACTTGAGACGACTTCAAGTCGGATCCCAAGTCGCCCCAGTGTGAACCGACTCTAATCAGGAGCCCTTTTGTGGCGTGAAAAAAAGTCTAGTATATTAGAAAGTAGTTTTTCTGACCCTCAGGAGCTATTTAAAAGAGAAGGGCAGGTTATTAAAAAATAAACATTCATACTTATTTAGGTGGATGCAGCATCTGTCCCCTGCCGTCGGACATGTGCGCTGGTTAGTTCGCCTAACCAGCAAACCGAAATCCACCGCATGCGTCGAATGGATTCGATGCATGCGTGGAAGCATTTTACTTCCTGGTTTGTGGACGTCGCGGCGTCAAGGTCACCGCCACGTCTGTCCGTGGGGATTTTGGTTTGATCGTGTGTACACACATCAGACCAAACATCAGACCAAAACATCCCAGGAGACATGTCCGATGAAAACGGTCTGTCGAACCGTTTTCATCGGACATGTCTCCTCGTGTGTACGCGGCCTGAGTTCCTAACATCATCAAGACCTATGCAGGCTCCATAGCTCTCAAGACATCAGGGGACAGTTTACCACCAGAGGATGGGGAATGCCACATGATGTGGCAGAGGATGATTGAGTAAGTAAATGTTCTTTTATTCACCCCTATACCAAAATGATTCCTAGTGCTTAATAGCTGCATAAAATATATGATTGGTAGATTATCAGAAATTGAGGTAATGCTCCAACAATTCACTGTCCACTTAAATAGGCTTTTCTTATCCAGTATACCTACTGAAAGATGATGGAATCATAAAGGCTTCACCTTTAAGGGAAAAAAAAAAAAGCGCAAAAAAGTTGATTGATTTGTGACGAAACGTGTCAGTGCGGAGCCTGTGACATTTTTGCGCACCACCAGAAACCGGACTGGGAGCTTATGGTGGATATACAGTTGAGCATCTGCAAGCATCTAAGTGACCCTACGAAGATTCTGCACCTCCTAAGTACTTAGCATTCTACCCATGTGCACCGGAGGTAGCACACGACCAAATGTGAGTGTGTTTTTCTAGTTTTAAATAAAATTATACCTTTTAAGAAGTTAAGCACTATGTTAGTTTTTCATCCTGTCCATATGATATACACTTGGAGTGCTACTGTCTGAGTGTCCCAGGAACACCAGAGCAGCTGCCATCCAGAGGATTTATATCCCTGAGGGGAAGGCATAATTAGACCCTGTGGGGTCTTCTGGGGGGGGGTGAGCGCATATTGTGACCAGTGGAGGGCACTTGTTATCTTTTGTAAAGAACACTAAACCCATGGAAGGTTGTGAATCCATTTATTGCCACAAAGTGATTTTTTGCCATGTTCACCATATGAATGGGCTGGTTACATCATTAATAGCAGTATCATTTATTATTGCCACAAAGTGGCCACGTTCACTGTTGAATATTTGTTATCATTATCAGGTATTTTGTACCAGTGCCCATTATTGATTTATTTGTAGAGGGTCTCACCACTATTGTTGCAATATAAATAAAAAATAATAGCATTTACCTTTGCCACTGGGTGGCACTATTATCACTCTCTTAGATTTTCACCTATGTTATTTGTGATTTGGAGGAGGTAGTACATTTGTATTTTTTTTACAGAAAAGCCTGCAGAGTATTGTACCCATGATCAGTAGGTTGTGCAGACACTTCTACAGCTCTCTGCCCGTACCTCTGTATAGGCTTTCAGTTACTGAGCTGCAGGAAGCGGCTGTGGACTATGAGTGCCTGAATCAAGACACTTGTAAACTATTGAGAACTAAAAGATCATCTGCCACAGTGATGACAGGAATTTTACTTTATTTATTCACAGATGTCTGTGAATGAATGATGTGGCTCTGTGGTCAGTGCTGGATTACCAATAGAATAAAATAAAAAATCTGTGCTGAGGTATTTACAATTACCTGAATAAAGCAGCCACCCTGCAATTGTGATACCGATAGAAAATAAACAATAATAATCAAGTGTTAGAATGACCCAGTCAAAGTCCAGACCTAAATCCAATTGAGAATCTGTGGCAAGACTTGGAAATTGCTGTTCACAGACACTCTCAATCGAATCTGACAGAGATTGAGCTATTATGCAAAGAGGAATGGGCAAAAATATCACTCTCTAGATGTGCAAAGCTGGTAGAGACACCCCCAAAAAGACTTGCAGCTGTAATTGCAGTGAAAGGTGGCCCTACAAAGTTTTGCCCAGGGGGGCTGAATACAAATGCACACCACACTTTTCACATATTTATTTTGTAAAAAATGTTGAAAACCATTTTTCATTTCCCTTCCACTTCACAATTATGTACCACTCTGTGTTGGTCTATCACATAAAATAGCAGCTGTGAGTAGGTGTTTCAGCAATACATGTGTTTATATTTTTTAATAGATATAGGGGTGTCATGTAACTGGTAAGCTAGGGCACTTCTCTTAAGGGACACACCCATAAGAGCTTCAAAGGTTTGTTCACTCATGTCCCAAAAGTCTTTCAGCGTTAGGCAATCCCAAAAGATGTGAAGGGTAGTACCCTCAGAATTATGACAGCGCCAGCAAGTCTTTGGTGCTTGAGTGAAGATACAGTGTAATACAACTGGTGTTCTATACCATCTTGTAATGCTCCGTACACACAATCAGAATTTCCAATGGAAAAAGTCCAATTGACTTTTTCCATTGGATTTTCCGATCATGTGTAGCCCCATCTGAGTTTTTTCATCAGAGTTTAGATATAGAACATGTTTTATTTTTTCTGTCGGAATTCCGATGTGATTTAGCCGGGCAAAAGCCTGATCATGTGTACACAGCATAAGAAGCTTATAGCCCCCCTGATGCTAGGGTAAGAATTTTAACAAATATTTATTTTGTTGTACTCAATGTTTTAAGCTGAGGGGTTTGAATCACAACTGAGAAAAAAAAAAAGATAAAGAAATATGGTTGCCATCTATTCCAGTTCGATCGTGTGTACGGGCGAGCAGACAGGTTTTTCCAGCAGACAAATTTTAAAGCATGCTTTAAAATCTGTCTGCTGGGAAACCGTCCGTCCGACGTCTGTCTGCACATGCGTCTAATGGATTTGACGCATGCGCGGAAGTGTTTTACTTCCTGGTGACGGTGACGTGGCGGCATCAACGTCACCGCCACGTCACCGCGCTGTCTGCCGGCGGGGATTTTGGTTTGATCGTGTGTACACGATCAAACCAATATATCCCAGCAGACAAATCCGATCAAAACGGTCTGTCAGACCGATTTGATCGGATTTATTTAATGGTGTGTACGCGGCCTAACAGTACTACACCGAATATATCCTCAGACGTCAGATGTGTGCTGGAGATGTCACGTAGAAGAAAGGTCATTGATACATATCTTTTGGGAATGCGTAAAAATTCAGGAATTTTGGAAAATGGTAACAGAAACAATCAAAAAAATTACAGGAATCAATTTAGAAGATAGACCATCAGCTGTCCTAATACTAGATATTCCAATGTCAATGGCAAAATATAAAAACTTGCTTCTAAGACACCTTATTATAGCCACGAGGGCATGTATTCCAGCCCTGTGGAAACAGGAGACCTCCCCATCTAGAGTACAATGGCTCGCAAGAGTTGCTGAGATACAGCAAATGGAGAATTTAACATTGGCAATGAAAGATCAAGATGAGAGATACCGGTCGATCTTGGCCCCCTATCTGAAATATAGGGAGGGATGAAGGGAAGAGGGGGGGAGAGATGACTGACAGGAATTTTTACGAGAGAAAGATTTTTTTTTTCTCTATGCTTTTTAGAGGGAGGGGGAGGGCAACAAGGTGGAGTCAAATAGAAGGAAAACAAGGAGTTATACAAAACCAGATAAGAAGTGGGAGGGGGTGGGATGGAGGGGGCTCTCCGTCTCTCTCTTCCTTCTCTGCCATGGTCTATTTAAGTTGAGGATATGAAATGATGATATGTAACGTAAAACTTCAAATAAATAAAGAATTATAAAAAAAAGGGGGAACAGGAAAGATAAAACAAAAAAGCAGCTGTTGCAAAATGTAACGTTTATTTAGGGCTTTTCCCTGCAGTTCTTCTTTTCTGCCACAAGATGCCCTCAGTCTCATGGCCAGCATCATTCATCCCACTTCCTCTGAGCCCAGACTGTCCTGGACCTTTCCTTGCCTGTGACTGGATAGTGAAAGAAGGAGCAACACAGTGAGTCGTTCATCTATCTCCCTGTCATTCTGCTTCCTCCTCTTCTCCTTGTCCCTGATTGGCCTCTTCTGCTGATGATACAGGTGAAAATGTGCAGTGTTGGAGTTCGCAGAAACCTACATTTTTTTTCCTTGGGGACATTTTATTGCAATTTCAAAAATACAGGCTTGTGGGGAGATTATTTTGAAGCTATAATCTTCTTTGCTTGTACACTATTTTTATGTTATTAGTGTCTTCTCAGAGCGGTGATGCTGAACATCTCCAGTAATCCAGTAGCATGGGAATATTCTCCGAACTTGGAGGCGACCTAAAGGGAGTGGGACCAAATATAGAAATATTTATTTAGCTTTTTTTTAGCCACACTAGTAAAAATAAAACGCATATGAAAAAAAATAAGTCATATAATATATTTTTAAATAACTTCTGTGTAAGGTGAAGGAAAACACCTTTAAAAAATGATATTTTCAAAGAGGAATCTGAAGAGCACAAATGACATTATGATAACCAAGGTGATTTGAGGAAATTGATGGAAACTCTGTGATGGAAACAGCCAAAGAAATTCCAACTGCCGTTTTTTGAGCATGACAGATAATCAAAGCTACGCTCTTCCTGGCTGCTATGAGCAATCTTTCCTTTTGGATTTAAAAAAAAAACTATAATGGTTTTAGGTACTTTTTTTTTTTAAATGCTTGTAAATTTATAAACTGGTGTATATTACAATTTAATGATTTGCATAAAATTTTGAATTAACACACACTGTTTTAACATTTTTTATTTTAGAAAACTGAAAGTTATTTTACCAAAAAAAGTATGTAACAGCAGTGTATAGAATACGTTGGCATGGGAGAATGCAAATGGTGCAGCTTTGCATAGAAATCAGCTTCCAGTTTTTTTTAACAAAGCTTAATTGAACAAGCTGAAGTTAAAAGCTTTTTGGCTACCATGCACAGCTGCACCAGATTTTTCACTTTCCAATTTTAGTAAATCAATTCTATAGTCTTTAGAGCAGGGGTGCCCAACCAGTGGCCCGGAAGCCATATCTGGCCCACGGAGCCCTCTGATGTGGCCCGCGATCTCCTGCTTTGGGATGGAATAGAATACTGTTATTAACCGCTTCAATACTAGGCTTTTATACCACCTCCATACCGGGCCTATTCTGACACTTCTCTCCTACATGTAATAATCATCATTCTTTTGCTAGAAAATTACACAGTACCCCCAAACATTATATATGTTTTTTTTAGCAGACACCCTAGGGAATAAAATGACGGTCATTCCAAAGTTTTATCTTGCACGGTATTTACGCAATTATTTTTCAAACGCTTTTTTTTGTAAAAAAAATTGTTTTATGAATTAAAAAAATAACAAAACACTAAAGTTAGCCCAATTTTTTTGTATTATGTGAAAGATTATGTTACACCGAGTAAATAGAGACCCAACATGTCACGCTTTAATTATGCGCACACTCATGGAATGGCGCCAAACTTCGGTACTTAAAAATCTCCATAGGCAACGCTTTATTTATTTTTTACAGGTTACAGTTTAGATTTACAGAGGAGATCTAGTGCTAGATTAGTTGCTGGCACTCTAACGCACGCGGCGATACCTCACATGTGTGGTTTAAACGGCGTTTACATATGTCGGCGGGACTTGCGTGTGCGTTCGCTTCTGCACGCGAGCTATCGGGGACAGGGGCGTTTTCATTTTTTTTTTATCTTTTATTATTTTTTTTTACTTATATTTTATTTATTTTTACACTTTTTTTCATATTTTTTTTTTTTTCCACTTTTATTCCTATTACAAGGAATGTAAACATCCCTTGTAATAGGAAATGTGTGTGACAGGTCCTCTTTATGGAGAGATGTGGGGTCAATAAGACCTCACATCTCACCTCCAGGCTGGAAACCATGAGATCGGTGAAAAAAAATTCACCGATCTCATGAATGGTGACTTACAGCCGCAATCGCGGCTTTGTTTACATACGGGGACCCGGGCGTGACGTCATCAGATCGCGCCCGGGTCCTCCGACGGTCATAGAGATGACTGGTGACCATCTGGTCACCAGTCATCTCTATGCTTCCTGCCGCCGCCGACGATTCGTTCTCCGGGCCCCCGAAGGTACAGGTAAGCCCGGAGAAGCACCGGATGGCGGCGGGAGGGGGGGGATGTCCCCTCCCGCGGCCTGTAAGAACGATCAAGCGGCGGAACCGCCGCTATGATCGTTCTTACTTTGTGCAGAATCGCCGGCTGAAGAGATGGATATCTGGATGATGCCTCTGGCTGCAGGCATCGTCCAGATATTCGCCTGCAATACCCAGGCCGTCAATTGACGGCCACTTAGGATGGTAAATCCCATCCCAGGCCGTCAATTGTCTATGGCTGGGTATTGAAGTGGTTAAAGGTAAGTTTATTACTAAAATCACAGTGTATATATGGGCATATGTGTTCTGCAGTGGTTACTGGACTGCTTTTAAACTGATCTGCAGCTGCAGAGCAGCGCACCGGTGGATTACCTGCACTTAGACATAGGGCCAGATTCTCATACATTTTCGCTGGCGTAGCGTAAGCCATTTACACTACGCTGCCGCAACTTAACAGAGCAAGTGCCATATTTTCCATGCACTTGCTCCGTAGTTTGCGGATGCGTAGAGTAAATGGCCCAGCGTAAGGCAGCGTAATTCAAAGGGGGTGGCTTGTATTTAAATTAAGCCACCCCCGTGTCGATCGAACTGCGCATGCGCCGGCCGGGCAAAAAGCCCAGTGCGCAAGCTCCAGCTCACGTCGGAAAGCGCCGGTGAAACCGACGTCAAAACGACGTGATCGTCACTTACGCAATGCCCTATTCGTGAACGACTCAGTAAAACGACGTAACCGACGGAAAAAGCCAACGCTGACCCGACGCCATACTTAACATGGCATCCGACGGCACCCGACGGCATCTGACGGTACTGCGTAAGGTTACTCCACATCTTTGCAGGGGTAACCTTACACAGACGAAAACGACGTAAGTGACGACGGGGCGGCGTAAAAGCGTTCGGGAATTGGCGTATTAGCCTCATTTGCATAGGCAAATGAGAAAACAATGTAAAGGCCACCTAGTGGCCGGAGTTGTCATTACATCTACGATCCGCAAGTGTAATACAATTACACTTGTCGGATCTTCACCCGTATCTATGCCAAAGTGATTCTAAGAATCACTCGCATAGATACCCGGTGAAAAAAACGCCGATACGACGGGGTATCTGAGATACCCCGTCGTAGCGCCTCTGAGAATCTGGCCCATAGACTTCTATTACCTCCGAGTTTGGTGTGCTTTCTGTGCACCACACTTACAGGATTTAATGGAATTCTATGGCAAAGTGCAGCTAACCTGCAGGAAAGCCACAGGTGAACTGTGTTGCACTCGTGGTGCGGGATAACAACAGTGCATCAGTGTGAAAGCAGTCTTAGGCCCCTTTCACACAGTCAGTCCAACCCAATCGGACCCTCCATTCACCTCTAAGGAGTGGCAGATGTAAATGTACTTGTGTCCGTTTAAAGAATGCCTACCTCCAATCCGATCTGCAAACAAGAAAAGAGTGGAGTGGGTTCTATAGAATAGAGTGGGCTGCCATCCCCCTGCTCCGCTCATTGTGGCCCGCGATCGGTTACAAAGTCGCTTAAGTGGCCCACTGTCATGGACAGTCTGGCTCGCTGGTGGGCACATCGGCGCGCACGGGCGCGCACATGCGCGGTAGCGGCACATCGGCGCGCGCGGGCACGCGCATTCGCGGCACCATAGCGCGCACGGGAGCGCGCACCAGCGGCGGCGGCGCGCGTGCACGTGGGGACGCCGTTCTGGCGCCAAATCCAGCTTTAAAAGGGATCTGATCCCTGTGCTTCTTGCTGTCCTGTCTACAGCGTCTCTGTGAGCTACCCGCATCTGTTAACCTGATTGAACCTGATCCTGACTACCCGGCTTGTACCTGTTAACCTGTTTGCGGCCTGCCCTGACCTCGGCTTGTTTGACTACTCCTTTGGCTTAATCCTCTGTACTTCTGCTGCCCGCCTGCTGATTGACCCGGACTGAATCTGACCCCGCCAGTACCAACTCTACCTACTCCTGAACCCCTAGCCTGCCGGAGGGCTTACCTGCAGAGACTTGTTCCAGTCGGTACTACGGGACACCTCCCCCGCTTCTGCTGTACTCCTGCTTCCAGCTGCCCGACAGTGAGCTTGGATCATCAGCCTGCACCAGCCTGCAACATGCTTCCAGGAACTACTGACTCAGCTCATGGGCCCAGCACTCGCCAGTACCAGGCACTTGTGCGACTCTGTAGTCCCGATCCTCCTGTCTGCACTATCAGGGGTCACGGGACCAGAGAAGCAAGGGCTGCCGCTCCCTGCACGCCGGGCTCGTACCACCAGGTACGTGACAGTACAGGACAGCCATGACCGAGCCCACGCAGGGAGTGGATCCAATGCAAGAACTATGCCGGCACCTTGACGGTCTGACCCAAGCCGTCCGAACCTTACAAGAGGGTTACACCCGACTGGAGAACCGAGTCCAGGCCTTGTCCGCTCCAGCTGCTACCTCCGCCACGTCAGGCACATCCGATTCAGTCTCCGTAATTATGCTGCCGCCTGAGCCTAAGGTTCCCATGCCAGAAAGATTCACTGGGGAGCGAAGCAAGTATCGAGCGTTCCAGAACGCCTGCGAACTCTATTTCGCACTCCAACCACGGACTTTCTCCCTGGAAGCCACCAAAGTGGGATTTGTCATTTCACTTCTGTCCGGAGAGCCACAAGCTTGGGCTCACCGCCTGTTGGAACAGAAAGATGCGTCCCTTGACCACTTGACCACTTTCTTCCAAGCCATGTCCCTACTGTACGAGGACCCTCACCAAACGGCCACTGCAGAAGCCGCCATACATGCCCTCCAACAGGGACGCAGACCAGCGGAGGATTACGTATCCGAATTCCGTAGATGGAGTTCGGATACGAACTGGAACGACGCGGCCCTTTGCTACCAGTTCCGCCTGGGACTTTCTGAACCGTTGAAGGATGAACTTGCTAGGGTGGGTGTCCCTGGAACCCTGGATGCCTTGATCAACCTAACAATCCAAATTGATAGGCACTTAAGAGAGCGCAGGACTGAAAGGGCCACTGGTCCGTCTCGCCCCACCTGGATGATGCCGCGAGTACCTACTTACTCGAACCCGGCTTCGCCGGCTCCCACGCCTCCGCTGTCTCATGACCTCTCTGAACCAATGCAACTAGGACTCCTTCGTCCTACTCTGACACCTGAAGAACGCCAGCGACGCCGGCTCAACAATCTGTGCCTGTATTGTGGAGGATCCGGACACTATGTGAGGTCCTGCCCAGTAAAGATCCGTAAGTGCCTGTCCATGTCTACTGTTCGTACACCTATTGGATCACCCAACCCTACTCACCTGGCTATTTCCGTTCTCTTTCAGCTCCCAGAAGGGAACATCCAGGCCAGCGCTATCCTTGATTCGGGAGCATGTAGCTGCTTCTTGGACCGGACTTTTGCCACCAGACACCAGATCCCTCTTCGCTCTAGAGCTTCAGGACTTTCAGTGTACTTAGCGGATGGATCAATCTTGAGATCTGGACCGGTCACCCAAGAAACCCAGCCACTGGCCACAACTATTGCCGGAACCCACCACGAATTACTATGCTTAGATGTGATTGAGTCCCCGCTGTTCCCCATCATTCTGGGCATGCCGTGACTTCACGCCCACAACCCTCAAATCAACTGGGTCACGGGGGAGATTAACTTCAACTCTCCTTATTGCCTGGAACATTGTCTGCAAGTGCCACCATCAGCCCCCTCCCTGCTCTGCATGGATTCTGATGCGGAGACCCGTCAATCCGTCCCAGAGACTTACCACGGCTTTCTAGACGTTTTCAGCAAAAAGGGAGCTGAGACCCTTCCGCCACACAGGGCCTACGACTGTCCCATCGAACTTCTCCCGGGAGCAGAGATCCCTTTCGGCAGGATCTTCCCTCTAACGGAGCTCGAACTGGAAGCCTTAAAGACTTATTTAGATGACAGTCTCCGGAAGGGGTTTATTCGCCCGTCCACCTCACCTGCAGGAGCGGGTATCTTCTTTGTTCAAAAGAAGGACCTCTCTCTCCGCCCCTGTGTGGACTATCGGGAACTTAATAAAGTAACTATCAAAAACCGGTACCCGCTTCCCTTGGTACCCGAATTGTTCCAACGCCTAGGATCTGCAGTAATTTTCACTAAACTGGATCTTCGTGGGGCCTATAACCTTGTGCGTATCAAGGACGGAGACGAGTGGAAGACCGCTTTTCGCACACGCTTCGGACACTTCGAATATTTGGTCATGCCCTTTGGCCTCTGTAACGCCCCGGCCACCTTCCAGCACTTCGTAAACGATATCTTCAGGGATTATCTGGACCTCTTCGTTATCGTTTACTTAGATGACATCCTCATCTTTTCTCCTTCTTTGGAAAAACACCGGGAGCACGTCAAGAAGGTGCTCAGACGGCTTCGGATTCACAGACTCTATGCTAAACCGGAGAAGTGTGAATTCGAACAGTCAAGCATACAGTTTCTGGGACTCAAAATTTCAGTAGAAGGTATTCAGATGGATCCCCAGAAGGTTTCCGCAATTCTTGACTGGCCAGCACCCACTGACAAAAAGGGCATTCAGCGCTTCGTTGGCTTTGCCAACTTTTATAGGAAATTTATCAGGGGCTTCTCTACCATAATTTCCCCGATTACCAACCTTACTAAACAGACTGTCCGGTTTCGTTGGTCACCAGAAGCCCAATCGGCCTTTGAAACCCTTAAAGGACTGTTCACCTCCGCATCTGTCCTCAGACATCCTGACGCAAGTCTGCCTTATATTTTGGAAGTTGACGCATCCGAAACAGCGGTAGGGGCAGTTCTTTCACAAAGACAGGGTCCTAAGGCCCTCTTACACCCTGTTGCCTTTTTCTCTCGCAAGCTATCAGACGCAGAAAGAAATTATGATGTAGGGGACCGAGAACTATTAGCTATCAAGGCTGCTCTGGAAGAATGGCGGTACCTCTTGGAAGGCGCAGCGCACCCGATCTTGATCTTTACCGATCATAAAAATCTCGAGTACTTGAAGGCCGCCGAGAGATTGAAGCCACGCCAGGCCAGGTGGGCACTATTCTTCACTAGATTCTCGTTCCATATCACGTACAGGCCGGGGTCGAAGAACACCAAGCCTGATGCCCTTTCACGCATGTACGGGGATTCGGAAATCCATGCCTCCCCGGATACCATTCTGTCATCAGGAAACTTTCTGTTACTGCAAGAAGATCTGCTAACCCAAATCAGGCAAGCCTCGTCCGGAAATACTTCCTTACTCGGCTCGGATTTACAACTCAAAGATGGCCTACTGTGGCACCAAGACAAAATCTTTGTGCCGGAGGACCTACGGGTCAAGGTCTTGAATTTGTGCCACGATCATGAGCTGGCAGGTCATTTTGGAGTGCATAAGACATCCGAACTCCTACAACGCACGTTTTGGTGGCCCCAACTTTCAAAGGACTGCAGGAAATATGTGGAATCTTGCATCACCTGTATTCGAAACAAAGGAGGCAATTCAAGAGCCTGGGGGTTACTTAAACCACTGCCAGTACCAGAGAAGCCATGGAGGATGATCTCCATGGACTTCATCGTGGAGCTTCCCCCTTCAGAGTGCTTTATCACTATCTTTGTGGTAGTGGACAGACTGACAAAGATGGCACACTTTCTGCCTATGAAAGGCACACCCTCGGCCCCGGAGACGGCCAAGGTGTTTATTAAAGAAATTGTAAGACTCCACGGCATCCCGGCGAATATTGTGTCTGATCGAGGAGTACAGTTTACTTCCAGGTTCTGGAGGGCTCTCTGTGGATCCCTCAAGATCGGCCTGTCCTTCTCGTCGGCTTATCACCCGCAGTCTAACGGCCAGACGGAGAGAACAAACCAGACTCTGGAGCAGTACCTGCGTTGTTTCTCCTCCTTCTCTCAAGAAGACTGGGTATCCCTGTTGCCGTTGGCTGAATTTGCGTACAATAACTCTGTTCACTCAGCCACAAAACAGTCTCCGTTTTACGCGAATTATGGCTTCCACCCGCTGTTCATGTCCAATTCCGTCCCAGAGTGTTCGGTACCTGCCGTCCAGGAGACACTGCATTTTTTCAACACAAACAATAAGATCCTACAGGAGACAATGACCAAAACTCAGCAGTACAACAAAGAAGTATTTGACAGGAAGAGGAGAGGAGAACTTAATTTGGAACCTGGAAACCAAGTATGGCTGTCGACCACGAACCTGAAACTTGCCTGCCCGTCCAAGAAATTGGGTCCCAGATTTGTAGGCCCCTTCACAGTCAAGAGGAAAATTAATAACGTAGCCTATGAACTGGAATTACCTGAAACATTCCGCATTCACCCGGTCTTCCATGTTGCCCTCCTCAAGCCTGACGTTTCTGACCCTTTTCCTGGCCGGAACACTGGCCCCCCTGAACCAGTACTAATTGACGGAGAAGAGGAGTTCGAAGTCGAGTCCATCCTGGACTGCAGAAAAAGGCGCAACCAGGTTCAGTACTTAGTGAAATGGAGAGGTTATGGGCCTGAAGACAACTCGTGGGAGCCAGAGTGTAATATACACGCGGAGAAGTTGATCCAGTCCTTTAAAGACGCCCACCCACTCAAGTTGGCCCAGTTGGGCATCCGGAGGCTGCCCCTTGGGGGGGGGCAATGTCATGGACAGTCTGGCTCGCTGGTGGGCACATCGGCGCGCACGGGCGCGCGCATGCGCGGTAGCGGCGCGCGCATGCGCGGTAGCGGCACATTGGCGCGCGTGGGCACGCGCATTCGCGGCACCATAGCGCGCACGGGAGCGCGCACCAGCGGCGGCGGCGCGCGTGCACGTGGGGACGCCGTTCTGGCGCCAAATCCAGCTTTAAAAGGGATCTGATCCCTGTGCTTCTTGCTGTCCTGTCTACAGCGTCTCTGTGAGCTACCCGCATCTGTTAACCTGATTGAACCTGATCCTGACTACCCGGCTTGTACCTGTTAACCTGTTTGCGGCCTGCCCTGACCTCGGCTTGTTTGACTACTCCTTTGGCTTAATCCTCTGTACTTTTGCTGCCCGCCTGCTGATTGACCCGGACTGAATCTGACCCCGCCAGTACCAACTCTACCTACTCCTGAACCCCTAGCCTGCCGGAGGGCTTACCTGCAGAGACTTGTTCCAGTCGGTACTACGGGACACCTCCCCCGCTTCTGCTGTACTCCTGCTTCCAGCTGCCCGACAGTGAGCTTGGATCATCAGCCTGCACCAGCCTGCAACGTGCTTCCAGGAACTACTGACTCAGCTCACGGGCCCAGCACTCGCCAGTACCAGGTGCTTGTGCGACTCTGTAGTCCCGATCCTCCTGTCTGCACTATCAGGGGTCCCGGGACCAGAGAAGCAAGGGCTGCCGCTCCCTGCACGCCGGGCTCGTACCACCAGGTACGTGACACCCACCCTCTTCAAAAAATTGGGCACCCCTGCTTTAGACCATCAGGAATAAACAGATAATGGGCCAGATTCTCAGAGGCGCTACGACGGGGTATCTCAGATACCCCGTCGTATCGCCGTTTTTTTCCCCGGGTATCTATGCGAGTGATTCTTAGAATCACTTTGGCATAGATACGGGTGAAGATCCGACAAGTGTAATTGCATTACACTTGCGGATCGTAGATGTAATGACAACTCCGGCCACTAGGTGGCCTTTACTTTGTTTTCTCATTTGCCTATGCAAATGAGGCTAATACGCCGATTCCCGAACGCTTTTACGCCGCCTCGTCGTCGCTTACGTCGTTTTCGTCCGCGTAAGGTTACCCCTGCAAAGATGTGGAGTAACCTTACGCAGTACTGTCGGATGCAGTCGGGTGCCGTCGGATGCCATGTAAAGTATGGCGTCGGGTCAGCGTCGGCTTTTTCCGTCGGTTACGTTGTTTTACTAACTCGTTCGCGAATAGGGCATTGCGTAAGTGACGATCACGTCGTTTTGACGTCGGTTTCACCAACGCTTTCCGACGTGAGCTGCACATGCGCACTGGGCTTTTTGCCCGGCCGGCGCATGCGCAGTTCGATCGACGCGGGGGCGCGCTTAATTTAAATACAAGCCGCCCCCTTTGAATTACGCGACATTACGCTGGGCCATTTACTCTACGCATCCGCAAACTACGGAGCAAGTGCATGGAGAATACGGCACTTGCTCTGTTAAGTTGCGGCGGCGTAGTGTAAATGGCTTACGCTACGCCAGCGAAAATGTATGAGAATCTGGCCCAAAGCATTTAAATAGAAATTTAACTTGTCCCTAACTTTTCTGGATTACATTAAAAATACTTGTTCACCTGCCCAGTGGATCCAGTGTTGTCCTACAGCAGTCCACTGTTGAGGTGCATGTGGGACAGGGCTAACAAATAAATAAAACTAAAAAATGTGCATACACGGAAGTGCCAGACCAAAAAATAAGAGAAAAATTTCTTTATTTTTCAAGTAAGTCCAATTTAATTTACAGAGCCTTTAAAAAGGTATTCATACCCCTTGAAATTTTCCACATTTTGTCATGTTACAACCAAAAACGTAAATGTATTTTATTGGGATTTTATGTGATAGACCAACACAAAGTGGCACATAATTGTAAAGTGGAAGGAAATGTATAAATGGTTTTCAGATTGTTTTACAAATAAATATGTAAAAATGTATGGCATGCATTTGTATTCAGCCCCGCTGAGTCAATACTTTGTAGAATCACCTTTCGCTGCAAATACACTACAGCTGTAAGTCTTTTTGGGGATGTCTCAATCAGCTTTGCACATCTAGAGAGTGACATTTTTGCCCATTCTTCTTTGCAAAATAGCTCAAGCTCTGTCAGATTGGATGGAGAGCATCTGTGAACAGTAAGGCCTCGTACACACGATAGGTTAACCAAAGGACAACGGCTTTATAGCCGATGGATTCCTAACCGATAGGTCAAAACTGATCGCTAGTAGGCACGACCATCGGTTAAAAATCCACGCAGAATCAAGTCGACGCATGCTTGGAAGCATTGAACTTTTTTCCAGCACGTCGTCGTGTTTTACGTCACTGTGTTCTAACACGATCGTTTTTTTGACCGATGGTGTTTAGGCACATCAGACAATCAGTTAACCGATGACAACGGTACTTCAAACCGTTCTCATCGGATGGACTGATCGTATGTACGTGACTTAAGTTTCAAATCTGGACAGATTCCCAAATGGATTTAGGTCTGGACTTTGACTGGGCCATTCTAATACATGAATCGTATGCCGCAATTATTTTCTTAAACTAATTGTGGACCATATCCCTGATACATAGAGTCAGAACATGAATTCCTCAGATTAGGACTTTTAACAGGGCCACAAACAGTTTGATAGTAAAAAAGAATTCAAAATGTATTGCACATTGATAACATATAACAACAGGAACATGGGGATATACGCAACAAACACAAATATTGGGAACAGAAATGGAAACCAGCTGCAGGGAAAAACCCAAAACGAGGGGAAAGTACTAGTCTACCTCTCCTTTATAGCTATGGTCTATATAGGTAGCCTGTTGAAGCCTTTTGTCTCTCTAAGGTTTATTCATTGGAAGTTTTCATCAGAATTAATTGGCTGTCCTATTTTTTCCATAACACATTTTTTATACCACTAAGTTACACAATAAGACCATTCCACATTATATGACCTCACGTTTTCTGTTGCTTGTGTGCTGCTCTGACGGACATGGCTTTCTTTTTATTTTTGAGTTATGTTCTTCGTCTTCGATTATGGGCGGAGCATCAACATTTGGGTTCAGTATGCTCTGCTGTGTTTTTACTGTTCCAATTTTAAAATGTATTTAGAATGTATATAAAATACATGTATATGTTTTTATGGATATTATGTATCTCTGCATACCCCTGATGTTATACATTCTGTTATCATAGATATAAGCCACAGATCTGGACCCCGCAAACCCTCTATCCCTGAAGATCTGCATTTTGTTTTTGGAAATGCGTTTTACGTTTTGGTCGTTTACATTTCTGTTCCCAATATTTGTGTTTGTTGCGTATATCCCCGTATCTGCACCAGTGGTGTATTTAGGTTTTGTGCTGCCCTAGGCCTGACAAAACTTGTGCACCCCCTAATTTAAATATGACCCACCCCCTTCCTCTCAAGGCCACACCCCATTCTGTTTAAGACCCACCCTGACATTTTCGACTGGGCACACTAGCTCTCAATGCCTGGGTGGGGGGAATGGATTCCCTTAATTTGCATAGATTTTCTATCACTTCCTGTTTGGCTATGGGGCAGAGAGTGAAGGGAAATCTCTGCAATGGGATAGGGATGGTAAAAAAAAACAAAAAACTGAAAGGGGCTATAACCCTCTCTTACTCCATCCAAAAATGAAAAAAAAAGTGTTGCCTATAGTTCTACTTCAAGCAAAAATGTCTGATAATTTTATGGAGAGGACTAAGAAGATATAACCATGCAGCAGAAAAAATATAGCACAGTGAGGAAGGTTTGTGGTCCAGGATGATAGGGCAGTCAAAATTAGAAACAGCTTGCATTACACCAACAGTGTAGCACAAGCCAGCGGGGACACTTTCCGTGCTGCCTCCCTGAAATGTGCTGCCCAAGGCCTGGACCTTGTTAGCCTAGGCCAGGATACAGTGTTGATTTGCACTCAAAGATGATTGACGATTCCACTAGGGGTGCCGACATCGCAAGATCCCTGGACAGGTAAGTGTCCTTGTATTAAAAGTCATCAGCTCCTCTTTAAGTTTACTTTTAGATTGTTGGGTCGTCTTTATGATGGTTAAAAGGGTGGGGGAGCGAAGACATTTTTATAGAGAGGACAGAGATGGGACATATTCCTCTAACACGTGTCTCTCCTTCTCCCCAGGCGCCGTTCCCAATATACAGACATAGGTTTTCTTCATTATTACGATGTTTTTATTCTTCCAAAGACAGGACAAGCAAACAGTCAATGCTTACATATTTGGCAGCTGGGAAAACATGGCAGGATGGTACATCAGAATGTTTCAGAAGGAGGAAGATGGATGTTAAGATGGTACGATCTGTCTTCTGGGAGAGCCCTCCAGCATGGTGGGGCCTCCTACCTCCATCTCTCTGTCGGTGACCCTAAGGCCCCCAGAGCTTCCTAGCTAGCTACGCACATCACATGTGTTCTTATACTGTTTAAAAGCCATGCTCAGCACAATTTCTTTTTGGAATAGCTCCAAGAAAGGTGACAAGCTTCTGTCTCAAACGTAACACCCCCTTGTGTATATTAAGCAATACATCTCCTCCCATTGTCTTGATGTGGAACTCCAAAAATACATGTAACCTACACACCAACTGACCTTCTTCGGTCCTTAAAGCTACCATGTTTAACCCAAATGATTCAGAAATTTTTATCACATAAAATAGTAATAAATTCAAAATCTAACAGGGGATCATGTACTTTATAGACTGGTATGGGGTCATCATGGTGGCTATTCCCTGGAAGGGCCTGTACAAGTCAAAGAGGTCTCAGGGAATCCTTTGAAGGGGATAATTGTCTTAGGAGAAAAAACAGTTCTGCTACAGAGGTTATTAAGAAGCTAGATTCCAAGTGTTAATATAGGGGATGGGTGGACTTGAGCAAAACTGGTCACAATGGTAAACCTGAAATGTGTTGTCCTCTTGTCCGATTTATGTCAATGGCCTATTTTTCTCTCTATGGTTTTGTACCTTAATGTTTTAAATACAAAATTGATTTAAAAAGCAAAACTGTCCCTCGGTGTCTGCCTGGATGATCATATTAGCATCTTGGATTCCTTAAATCTCAGTACACTCTGTTATGAAAATAAAATCCAGTTTCAGTGGTAGGGCTCTGTGACGCCTCCTCCTGCCCTCTTCCCATATTGGTCAATAGGGGTCCCAGATCAGGGTGACGCATGTCAGCGAACAACCATGCTATGGTTGATACCGTAAACAGCCAGTGCTTAGTCACATTTCTCTGCCAACTGATCTGCTACAAGATTGCCTAGGAAATTATCAGTACTTCTTAGTATGGAGGAACATGTGACACTGCCCCAATCTAATACTTAGGGATCAATTTTTTTTTTTTTAAAGTTGGACAGATGTCACAAGACTTCACTAATTCTGACCAATTTTGCTTAATACAGTGATCTCCTACAATTGTCTGCTCCATCTAGTGGCCATAATGTGTTATTTTCCTGACTGGGGTATTTCATAAATAGTTTAGTGTTTCGGTCGCCTTGCTATGCTTGTGCACTGTCAGGTGGGGGTGCACATCCCTTAGAAAAATCTGACTTGCTCAGAAACCCCAATTTCACACAATGTTCTGTCAAAAGATAAGGGCAGCAGCAAAACAAGGGGAGGGTAAGAACTGACTAGTTATAATCCCTCCTGTAGAGCAAACCTGTAACTTTGGAAAATA
Organism: Rana kukunoris; assembly: GCA_029574335.1. NCBI lineage: Eukaryota > Metazoa > Chordata > Amphibia > Anura > Ranidae > Rana > Rana kukunoris. The sequence goes on from CM056054.1 coordinate 186,714,011, forward strand.
TAGACGAAGTACCGGTTCACTTTTATTTTGTTTTATTATGCAAACTTCAAAATAAATTAATCATTCTGTGTAGATCAATTTCCATATATATTGAGCTTAGGCAGTTCCAATACTTCAACATGTCTTTAAAGAGATATGAAGTTGTACAATTCTTGTTATTAATCCTTTTAAATTAAAAATACTGTATAATGTACAATGTAATATTAACATAATCAAGTCTAGTCTTATGAAATGTATTTGTTAAGCTTCAATTATACTCTATGTTTTCTTTGGATTGAGAACTAAGAATTGATATGTTGCTTTCCGAGTGTTGGGTTATTAGAGAAAGTTGAGTGTAAAATTACACCTCCTTCTAGAAATTATCTGCAAACATCCACTACTATTAACCATTGCCGACAGAATGGCACTCCTGGGCAAAAGGACGTACCTGATGTAAACAAGCATCTCCCCGCTCTATCTAGTGACAATGACAGTGATCACAGCTTCCTGTAATCGAAAGCGGTGATGACTGTCTTGTCACACACAGCCCACCCCCCTACAGTAAGAAACACTCACTAGGGCACACTTAACCCCTACAGTGCCACCTAGTGGTTAATCCCTTCACTGCCATTGTCATTTTCAGAGTAATCAGTGCATTTTTATAGCACTGATCGCTGTAAAAATTACAATGGTCCCAAAAATGTGTCAAAATGTGTCAAAAAATGTGTCAAAAGTTTTGCAGTCATGATAAAAATTGCTGATCACCACCATTAGTAAAAAAATTGTTTTTATAAAAATGCCATAAAACTATCCCCTATTTTGTAGAAGCTATAACTTTTGTGCAAACCGATCAATAAACTCTTATTGCATTTTTTTTTACCAAAAATATGTAGAAGAATACGTATCGGCCTAAACTGAGGAAAACATTTTTTTTTATATCATTTTTGGGGGATATTTATTATAGCAAATAGTAAAAAATATAGATTTTTTTCCAAAATTGTCGCTATATTTTTGTTTATAGCGCAAAAAATAAAAATCGCAGTGGTGATCAAATACCACCAAAAGAAAGCTCTATTTGTGGGCAAAAAAGGACGTCAATTTTGTTTGGGAGCCACGTCGCACGACCGCGCAATTGTCTGTTAAAGCGACGCAGTGCCGAATTGTAAAAACCCCTTGGGTCATTTACCAGCATATTGGTCCGGTCCTTAAGTGGTTAATGTTTTTTTTTATTATATATTATCTCTATGTTAGGGAACCTGAAACAGGGATGTTTTTCATTTGTTGAAAAGCTCCCCATGTACTCTTTTGGGGGTATGCTCCTTCTTTTTTGAGTGCTTAATGTTTTTTATGCTATAGTTTTGATACAAGTGGGGTGTATATTCAGAAAGAAGTGGTTTGAGGCTATCTTGGACTTTCATTGTACCGTACAAAGGCTAGACATAACCAAGGTATATATATATATATATATATATATATATATATATATATATTGTGACAAAGTCGCAGAAATAGCGGTAATGTAATGCAGCAAAGTCGCTGATCTTAAGCAATAAATACGGCTTTATTGCACTCAAAAGAAATAATACAAAACAAAATGGCCTACTCCAATTCAGGAGGCTAACTAACAGTAGTGTCCCTCACTACACTGTACTGGAGGGGCTATTCCAGCCTCCAGTATAAAACAAACAGAATAAGTCCAAATAAACAAATCTATGACAGACCTTGTTCCTCCAATGCAGACAGTCTGCAACCTGTCCGTCCAGCTCAGCATACCTCTCACACTGAGCTCTCACTTCTCACTTCCCTACCAGGTGACTGTTAATTAATAGGGGGAAGAGAGGAGGTTTACCTGTTGGCCAGGCTTAACCCCTTCCAGGGCAGGGAAAGCTGACCTTTCCAGTCTCTCACTGGTGTACATAAAATCGTGTACCCTGTCACACATCCTCCCCCCCAGCTTAACATTTGGGTGGGAAGTGGCCACCTCTGCAAACCGATGTAGTTGTGTTCCTCACCATCCACATATTGGGACAAAACTGCACCCAGACCCACCTCTAAGGCATCGGTCTGGAGAAAGAACTCCTTTCTAAAGTCGGGAGCCACAAGCACAGGTTGGGCAGAAAGCGCAGCCCGCAGACCAGCAAAGGCCTCCTCAGCCTCGCTGTTCCACTTTACAGTGTCTGGACTTCTGGCTTTAATAAGGTCAGTGAGCGGGGCAGCCCTCGTAGCAAAGTGAGGAATAAACCTCCGATAGTAGCCTACAATCCCCAAGAAAGCTCTGACTTGTTTTTTCCTCAATGGTCTGGGCCAGCTCTGTATAGCTCCTATCTTGTTCATTTGTGGTTTAACAAGTCCTCTGCCAACCAGATAACCCAAGTATCTAGCCTCTGCTAGATCCAAGGCACATTTAGAGGGGTTAGCTGTCAGACCCGCTCTTCTAAAAATGTCCAACACTGCCTGTACTTTATCCAGATGGCTTTCCCAGTTCGGGCTATGAATGATCACATCATCCAAGTATGCGGCTGCATACTCAGTGTGGGGCCTGAGCAACTTATCCATTAGCCTTTGGAAAGTGGCTGGAGCTCCATGGAGGCAAAAAGGCATGATCCTGTACTGGAAGAGGCCATCAGGAGTGGCAAAGGCTGTCTTCTCTCGGGCACGCTTTGTCAATGGGATCTGCCAATAACCCTTTGTCAGATCCAACGTGGTGAAGAACCTATCTTTGGCTAATCGCTCTACTAGTTCATCCACCCTAGGCATGGGGTAGGCGTCAAACTTAGACACCTTGTTTAACTTCCTGAAGTCATTACAAAACCTGATGGACCCATCAGGTGTGGGCACTAGAACAATGGGGCTGGACCACTGGCTGTGAGACTCCTCTATCACTCCAAGCTCAAGCATTTTCCTGACTTCAGCCCTTACAGCTTCCCTCTTGGCCTCCGGAATGCGGTAAGACTTCACTCTTACGACAACCCCTGGTTCTGTAATAATGTCATGGGTAATCTCTCGGGTTTGTCCAGGGTTGGGGGAGAAGACATCATTATTCCTCTCAACCAAGCCTCTAGCTTCTTTTATTTGCTCAGGTGTCAGCTCTGGAGAGATTGTCACCGAAGGACTAGGTGCCTGTGGACCAGGTGTGGTGTCCTCCACTGCGGCCATGCAGTCCTCTCTAGTCCTCCATGGCTTAAGAAAGTCTATGTGGAACATGACCTCCTTCTACCGGCGTCCCGGCTGACTAACTTTATAATTTACTGGGCATACTTTTTCCAAGACCTTTATAGAGTCCCTGCCACTGTGCTAGAAGTTTGCTTTCTGCGGTGAGTACTAGAACCATTACTTTGTCCCCCCTTTCAAACTGTCTCACTAGGGCCCTCTGGTCATAGTAGGACTTCTGCCTACTCTGCGCCTGCTCCATATGCTGGGGAACAAGAGGGGTAATCTGAGCCATATGCACCCGCATATCTTCAACATACTGGAGGACATTGGTCCCAGTTACCCCCTGTTCTTCCCAGGTTTCCTTTAGGATATCCAGTATACCCCTGGGATGCCTACCATATAAAAGCTCAAACGGGGAGAAGCCCATAGAACTTTGGGGAATCTCTCGAACTGCAAACAACAGGTAAGGAAGTAACAAGTCCCAATCCTTCCCATCCCTGCTAACGACTTTTCTCAACATCCCCTTTAGGGTCCAGTTAAACCTTTCTACCAACCTATCTGTCTGGGGGTGATAAACTGACGTTCTCAGAGTCTGTACATTAAATAGTTGACATAGCTCTTTCATAATACGGGAGACAAACGGTGTCCCCTGATCCGTGAGCAATGTCCTGGGTATCCCCACCCGTGTAAACATCTGAACCAATTATTTTGCAATACTTTTAGCATTCTCAACTTCGGTCTGGGAGATGCCAGCTGGCATTCCGGGCAAGAAGCACAATACCTTTTAATCCCCTCATATACCCCAGGCCAGAAGAACCTCCTGAGCACCCGTTCTTGGGTTTTCTCCACCCCTAAGTGTTCCCCCAGAAGATGAGAGTGAGAGTAATCCAGGATTTTTCGGGTGTATGATGAAGGCACAACCAGTTGTTCAAGCTCTTGTCCCTCATCGGAGGTTACTCTGTAAAGGAGATCGTTTTTAAGGATAAAATAGGGATAGGCCTTTCCCGTTACTCCTTCCACTGGTACCCCATTAACCTCTACAACATTACTCCTGGCTTCCTGCAACAGGGGATCATCTGCCTGGTCACGGCCAAAGCCACTACCCGAAATATCCAGGATATCTGTATCCCCCTCATCGCTTTCACTGGTAGCCTCTGGGGCGGGTTCCGGTTGACCAACCTCTGCCTCATCTTCTGTCTGTCGTGGGGCCCTGCCTCTCCTGGACTGCTCCCCACGCTGATTCAACAGGACTTCCTTGACAGCCCTATTAAATCTTAGCTTGCTCTCCCTGCGTTCCCGTCTTGTTTTACCTCTTTTTGGATTAGAGATATACAAGTCAGGAAGAGCAAAGGGAAATACTTCATGGACCCCTGTATTTCTCTGCTCCACTTCAGGTTCCCCTTGTTCTCCCATCACAGGGGGCTGTAACAGAGTGTGGAAATTAGGGAAATTCCTTCCTATTATCAAAGGATATGGTAGACGAGGAACTACGACTGCTACGATCCTTACCAAACTGCCCTGTACTAACACTTCTATGTTGGCAGTAGGATACCGCACAGTACACCCATTGTTCTATGCTTCTGAATCCAACAAGGTTTTACCAATTTACTGGCTACCAAAGTCAGGGCACTGCCAGAGTCCACCAGGGCCACTGTCTCTTGTTTGTCCAGCAGGACAGGTACTCGGAATGTATGTCCCCCTTCTACCAGGCCTGCTAAACAAATGAGTCCGCAAAAGTCAGAGGAATCTTCCCCTAGTCCACACTGCATTGGCTCAGGAAGATTGGGGCATCTCGCCCTGACATGTCCTTTGGCGCCACACTCAAAACAAAACGGATACGAAGTCTGCTTCCACTCCACTCCTCCGGTCTCCTGGTCTCTGTATTTTCCCGATCGTCCTAGAGAGAGATCGATCCAAATATTTGGTAGACAGGTACCGCTCCACTTGTGCGACCATACTATCACAGTCCAGGGGATTTCCCTGAGTGACCCACTCCCGGAGGCCATTTGGAAGCTCTCTCACGTAACGGTCCAGTACAAGCGTTTCTATAATCTGTGCAGGGGTTTGAGTCTCTGGTTTGAGCCACTTCCGAGCCAGATGAATTAAATCGAACATCTGGGATTTTGGCGCTTTTCCTTCTTTGAACCTCCAGTTGTAGAGACGCTGGGCCCTCACTGTGGAAGTCACCCCTAAGCGAGCCAGGATCTCTCCTTTCAGTTTGGGATAGTCTGCAGCAGCCACCTCATCCAGATCAAAATAGGCTTTCTGTGCTTCTCCCAGGAGGAAGGGTGCAATGATTCCAGCCCACTGTTCTGGGGCCCAGCCTTCTTGGGTGGCGGTCCGTTCGAACGCCAGTAGATAAGTCTCCACATCATCATCCGGGGTCATTTTCTGCAGACAGCTGCTTGCACGTATTTGGCTTACCCACCTTGCTGGTGGGTTAGAAGACCCTTGGGTAGTCATCTGATCCAGGGTTACTTTGAGAACAGCATGGTCTGACTTTTGTGCTTCAGTCAAAGCTTCAATCTGCAAAGTCAGGAGCCTGTTGGTCTCCTGTTGTACTGCAGCTGCGACAGCTGCCTGTCTACTAATCTCTTGTTGCGCTGCAGCGGCTTGTCTATTAGTCTCTTGTTGCGCTGCAGCTACCTGTCTATTAGTTTCTTGTTGTGCTGCAGCTGAGGCCGCTACCTGTCTATTAGTCTCTTGCTGCACAGAGACAGCTTGTAACAGGGCTTTCACAATATCTTGCATTTTCTGGGTCCTGTACCTTTAAGGCCACTGTAACTGTAAATTGACCGGTACAACAGCGAACATCCCATTTCTGACACCACTTGTGACAAAGTCGCAGAAATAGCGGTAATGTAATGCAGCAAAGTCACTGATCTTAAGCAATAAATACAGCTTTATTGCACTCAAAAGAAATAATACAAAACAAAATGGCCTACTCCAATTTAGGAGGCTAACTAACAGTAGTGTCCCTCACTACACTGTACTGGAGGGGCTATTCCAGCCTCCAGTATAAAACAAACAGAATAACAGTCCAAATAAACAATTATCTGTGACAGACCTTGTTCCTCCAATGCAGACAGTCTCCAACCTGTCCGTCCAGCTCTCACACTGAGCTCTCACTTCTCACTTCCCTACCAGGTGACTGTTAATTAATAGGGGGAAGAGAGGAGGTTTACCTGTTGGCCAGGCTTATAATAAAATACATTTTTATTAAACAAATCTTTAAAATGTATAAAGCATCTAAAAGTTATACACTGGAAAAGATTTCTTGCACATTCAGCTCTACAGAATTACAGATGGGATGACCATCTGTATATTAGATGCTCAACATATTTCGCTGGGAACACCACCGCTTCTTCAGGAGATATAGTAAAAAAAATATTATATGAAATAAATGAACAAAAAATGGTGTTTTGGAAAACACATACTGCACAAATCCAGCAAGCCGTGCATGTAGAGAGACTCAAATACAGGGTCACAAACATATAACAAAAAGTGTTCAGTACCTGACATGTCTCTGTCCCTGCATTTAGTCTCCTGATTCCACCAAGTGAGCAGTATATGCAGATGGTTCTGTTATTACTGATGCAACCTGTTTAATATGGTACTGGATAATGCACACCTTTAGCCATATATTAAATGTCTGTCAGGGAACTCCTGTGAGACGCTTTGCACACAGACGTGCGCAAGCACATAACCGTTGCAATAGAATGGCACGCATGCGCGCAAATGTGCACCAGAGCTCGCAATTGTGGGCACGTATGCACACAGATACGAGCACGCGCACGCACGTACGAGCCTAATCTCGTTTGGCGCCAGACAGCCTATTTAAAGGGAGTCTGGGCTCTTGTGCTTTGCTGACTGATCTTCAGCTGTGTTCTTGAATCGTGCCCTGATCCTGTGTGTCTTCCCAGTATTTTGACCCGGCTTGCTCTTGACCTTGGCTCTGTGTTCTGTTACTGTACTGATGCCCATCCCTTACCCGGCTCCGTTCCTGACTCTGGCTCTGTCTATGATTTGGTACCTCAGACCTTGCTCCTGTCCATGTTCCTGGTTGCTGTTAACCCTCGGTTACCTGCCTGGCTGTTACCTGTTCCTGCACAGCTCACCCTAGTCTGCTTCAGGCCTCTGAACCCTACCAAGCTGTTCTCCCGGGACCTCCTGCTCCAGGCACTCGTGTCCCTCTTGTCCTTCGGCTTCCTCTGTCTCACCTTCAGCGTAGCCAGGACAGGAGATATAAGAGAGGCCGACCTCATCAAATCAGTCTCCCACCTGATCCCTGACATTATCAGTCAGCCAATAATGGAGTCTGAAAGGGAGGCCTCTCGGCCCAAGGACTTTTTGCAATCAATCTCTGCACTAACGCACATCGTGCAAAAGTTGCAAGCAGATCTAAGTCTCATGGAAAATCGGTTACCAACCAAGGCACAGACTTTGTCCCTTTTAGGTTCTTCTGCTGCTACAGATGTTGCTACTCAGACGGAGGCCTACATATCCAGTGGAACCTACCCTATCCCTGAACCCCGAGTGCCTATCCCCGAACGTTTTCTGGAGATCGCAGGAAATTTCGGAATTTTCGTAATGCAAGATGTCAGGGTGGAATTTGTTATCTCCCTCCTTCTGGATGAGCCCCAATCCTGGGCCTTTCAGCTTCGTGAGCAGCTTGATCCAGCCCTAGCCTCTATGGACTCTTTTTTCTCTGCCATGTCTCAGCTGTACGCTGACCCCTTTTGTAGGCAGACTGCCGAACAAGAACTCAGCAAACTACAACAGGGCCAGAGACCTGTGGAGGATTATGTAACAGACTTTCGCCTCTGGAGTACTGATACAGAGTGGAACCAATCAGCCCTTCATCACCAGTTTCGTCTTGGTTTATCTGATGTTATTAAGGATGAACTTTCCAGAGTGGAAGTACCCCCTGTTCTGGAGGACCTGATTAACCTTGTCATTTTGATTGACCGACGGTTACGGGAACGCCAGTCTGAGAAAACCCACAGAGAATTTCATCATCACAGATCCAAGAATGCCATTACCTGTCTCTCCAGTGACACAACTAACTCACCCGGGCTCCTTCTCGGAAAAGTTTTTTGAGGTCCCCTCTGTCCGCAGCCGAACGCCTTCGTCGCCAGCACTCTGACCTTTGCCTCTACTGTGGTGACGCCGGTCACTATCTGCACAGCTGTCCTGTACGGCCACACAAGTCCCCTATCAACTGGATCCACACGATGCATCCACCTGGACCTGACCGGGTTCTCCTAACCCTTCCTTTCCATCTACAGCTTGCTGAGAAAACCATTTCTGTCTCTGCAATCATAGACTCTGGTGCCTGCAGCTGCTTTGTGGACTCTAGTTTCGCAGCTCGGCACAATCCCCCTCTTTGTACCAAGAAGCAAGGGTTCATGGTACACCTTGCTGATGGCTCTGGTATCAAGTCTGGCCCAGTAACACAGGAAACGGTCCCCATCCTCTGCCTTTCTTCTACCAGTCATCAAGAGTTCCTACGTCTAGATGTCATCTCATCACCCTTGTTCCCCATCATCTTGGGTATGCCTTGGCTGAGGGCACATAATCCCAGCATTAATTGGCTCACAGGGGAGGTTCTGTTCTCTTCACCTTACTGCCTGGCACACTGTATTTCACACGAAGTACGCACCACTACACCCCTCCTGGCCATCCATTCTGATCCAGAAACCTCAAAACTTGTTCCTGCAGTCTATCACGAATTTCTGGATGTCTTCAACAAGAAGAATGCAGACTCTCTACCCCCTCACCGGACCTATGATTGCCCCATAGAACTGTTGCCCGGAGCTGAGATTCAGTTTGGCCGCATCTATCCTCTTTCTGAGCCCGAATTAGAAGCCCTTCGTCACTACATTGACGAAAATTTGGAGAAGGGCTTCATACCTGCCAGATGAGCCTGACGTGTAATGGGGAGGCTTCTCGTACAACCCCCGGCTAAAGGGCCACCGATGTTGACAGTGGCCACAAGAGCCTGGCGGTGTATGGGTGCCTGGTTCGTCTTGGGTCTTGTCGGTTCAGCAGGTGCAGCAGGAAACAGGAAGCTGGCTGGTGGGTGTACTGGCTGGGGAGTCACTGCGTAGTCAGACAAGCCGGGTTTGGTAACAGACGATCAGATATAGATATAGACTACAGGCAGAGAATGGTCAGTATACAGGCAAGTTCGGCAACGGGAAATCAAGCAGTTGTAGAGCTAAACGTTGGTCACAAGGCAGGCCGGAATCAGGATAACAGAGATCAATCGTAGTCAGCAAGCCGGGTCAAACACAGGAAACAGGAAACAGGTCAGATCACAGGAAGTCAGGTAAGAACTGCAGATCAGGCAGCAAAGACACTGTGCTGCTGAGGTGTTTAAATAGGGCAGCCTGTTGTCTATCACTGAAATCAGTCTGCACCATTAACTCTTAGGTGGCAGATCCATGACACCGACATTCCACATCTTCTGCAGGGGCAGGCATCTTCTTTGTCGAAAAGAAGGATCACACGCTCAGACCCTGTGTGGATTATCGAGATCTTAACAAGATAACGGTTAAGAATCGGTACCCACTTCCCCTGATTCCAGAACTTTTCCAAAGATTGCGAGGGGCACAAGTGTTTTCTAAACTAGATCTGAGGGGTGCATACAACTTAGTAAGAATTCGTAATGGGGACGAATGGAAAACTGCATTCCGAACACGCTTTGGATACCTTGTCATGCCATTTGGCCTCTGCAATGCCCCTGCCACATTCCAACATCTGGTGAATGACATCTTCCGGGACTACTTAGATTTGTTCATTATCATCTACCTAGACGATATTCTAATATTCTCCAGTTCTCTTGATCTTCACAGGTGTCATGTAAAGAAAGTACTTAAAAGACTGCGACAACACCATCTTTACGCTAAAGCCGAAAAATTTGACTTTGAAAGACCTTGTATCCAATTCTTGGGACTTGTTATTTCTGCAGAAGGCATCTCTATGGATCAGCAAAAGGTTGCTGCTGTGCTTGATTGGCCTGCTCCTGAGGACAAGAAAGCCATTCAACGTTTTGTAGGCTTTGCCAATTTTTTTTTTTCTTTTTTTTATACCACTTTAGCCTTTGATGGACAATTGAGACCAACTCAAGGGTTGATACTTCTTTCGTCTCCCTTTGTAGATTGCATCATTTGTGGTATGATTTTATGGTATTGCGTTCACCACCATTAATGCTTGGGTTTTTATTTTTCTTACATTTTATTTTTCCGGGAGTGGGGGGTCTCGCCGCCTCTTGGAAACGGCATTCCGCCCCCCTCCATACAGCCCCACGTCCCACCCCTCATGGCTCCCAGGACTCGACCAGCTTTATAAATAGTCTTGAGAAATCAGGTTTCAACAAACCTGCGTATTTTGTGGTTTGAAGACCAAAGTGTCTTAACTGGGGGGCTTCAGTCCCTCGACATAGCTCCATGTTTTTTTGTACTCTTTCCACTTTTCCCATTTTGCCTGAAAGACTATTTGTTTCTAATACGCTACTTTTCAGCTCTTCTAATCTGAACGTTTCCTCCACTGCATCAATCCACTCCCAAATCTGTGGGCTTTCAGATTCTTGCCATTTTTTTGGTATGAGTCTTTTGGCAGCGTTTAAAAGGTGAGGTAGTAAGGATTGCTTATATCTTTTAATACCCTCGTCGCTGCAGTGAAAAAGCACGCCCCAAGGATCTTTCTTCAACTCCTTCCCCGTAATCTCTTTTATTTGGCTACCGATATCGTCCCAATATTTTTGGATTTTCGGGCAAGTCCACCACAAGTGTCCTATGGTTCCCCGATCCAAACACCCTCGCCAGCACTCGGCGGTTTGGCCGGCTTTAAACTTGCTGGATTTCTCTGGGGTGATGTACCAGCCCGAAAGGCATTTGTAATTAGTCTCGGCTGTTCATGTGTCACTAGCTGATCCGTGCGTTAATTGGATAATTATTGAAAAGTGTTTTCCCCTCTTGGTGTACCCAATTCCCTTTCCCATTTCTCTAAAAAGGATGCTTCTTCCCGTGCTCCTATCTTTATAAGGATCCCATAAAGTTTTGATACCGTGCCCTTTAGGATTTTCTAGCTTGCATAACTTCTCCATAGGTGGCAATTCCGACACCGTCCGTAATGGACGGGGAAGGTGTTGCACAAAGTGTCGTAGCTGAAAATAGTGCCACTTGTCGAGATTCCAGAGGTCACTTCTGGCTTTTAGATCTTCATAGGTCCTTATCTCCCCATTGTTTATAATATCCCCCAAGTAAACTTTATCCTTTCTAATCCAATTTCCTCCTATCTTCTTAACCCCAGGTGCAAAATATGTGTTTTCCTTTAGATTCATCAGTGGGGAATTACATTTACTACCTAAAAGTGACTGTACTCTGTCCCACATTTTTAAAGTGTCTCGTGTCATATCATATATTTTGTGATCTAGTGCTCTATGTTGTGCAGGTATCCATATAATGTTACTTAGTTGAAGGTTTGCTTGTGCCTTTTCTATTTGTACCCATCTCTTCCCTGATCTATCCCTAGCCCATTCTATCACCCTAGAAAGAACAGCCGCCTTATAGTAGTTTTTAATGTCGGGGAATGCCAGACCCCCATGTTGCTTGCCCTGTTTAACCACTAGAGGTCCGCGCTATTGACAGAATACGTCAACAGCGAGGACCTGAGGCGCCGGGGTCACGTCTTTGGACGTGATGTATTTGTAATTCCCCGCGGGAAAAACAGTCCCGTCGCATCACGAGGATTCGATGCGTGTACCCGGCGGCCGCGATGTCCATCAGGAACATGCGATTGGTGGTGAGAGAGCAGGGACGTGGAGCTGTGTGTGTAAACACACAGCTCCACATCCTGTCAGAGGAGAGGAGACCGATGCTTTGTCCCTTGCAACGGCGGATCCAGGGGGGGGGGCAACGGGGCAATTGCCCCCCCCGAGGCAATCATGTCACATTGGCTTTAACCACTTTGCAACCGCCCTATGCCGAAAGTACGGCTCTAGGGCGGTTGCTGTATTCTAACTGGCCGTTAATTAACGGCCTGTCAGAATCGCGCTCCCGCGCGCCTCCTGAGGCGCGCACACGGGAACATCCGTGACCGCCGGGTCCAGAGGACCCGGCGCATCACGGATCACGGTAAATCGCCGCTGATAGCGGCGGTTTACCACGTGATCGCGCCGTCCAATGACGGCGCGATCAGATGTAAACAGACCGGCGTCATTTGATGACGCCGGTTCCTCCCTCCTCTCTCTGTACCGATCGGTACAGTGTGAGAGGAGAGGGGAGGGAGCGGATGGCAGCGCCAGTGCTGCGGGCTGGATCTGTGACAAATGCAGTCACAGATCCATCCATCCATCCCTCCCTGCTCAGCCATCCCTGCTGCATATACTCTGCAATACTCACCTGGGCATACTCTGCAATACTCAGGCATACTCTGGCAATACTCTGGGCATACTCTGCAATACTCAGGCATACTCTGGCAATACTCTGGGCATACTCAGGCATACTCTGGCAATACTCTGGGCAATACTCTGGGCAATACTCTGGGCATACTCTGGCAATACTCTGGGCAATACTCTGCAATACTCTGGGCATACTCTGGGCATACTCAGGCATACTCTGGCAATACTCTGGGCAATACTCTGGGCAATACTCTGGGCAATACTCTGGGCAATACTCTGGGCAATACTCTGGGCATACTCTGCAATACTCAGGCATACTCTGGGCAATACTCTGGGCATACTCTGGGCAATACTCTGGGCATACTCTGCAATACCCTGGGCATACTCTGCAATACCCTGGGCATACTCTGCATACTCCGCAATACTCTGGCAATACTCTGGGCATACTCTGCAATACTCTGGGCATACTCTGCAATACTCTGGGCATACTCTGCAATACTCTGGGCATACTCTGCAATACTCTGGGCATACTCCGCAATACTCTGGGCATACTCTGCAATACCCTGGGCATACTCTGCAATACCCTGGGCATACTCTGCAATACCCTGGGCATACTCTGCATACTCCGCAATACTCTGGCAATACTCTGGGCATACTCTGGCAATACTCTGGGCATACTCTGGGCATACTCTGCAATACTCTGGGCATACTCTGGGCATACTCTGGGCATACTCTGCAATACTCTGGGCAATACTCCGGGCATACTCTGGCAATACTCCGGGCATACTCTGGCAATACTCCGCATACTCTGGCAATCTGGCACTCTGGCAATACTCCGCAATACTCTGGGCATACTCCGCAATACTCTGGGCATACTTAGCAATACTCTGGGCATACAGCAGCCCCTGTCCCCGCGAGCTCGCATGCAGAAGCGAACGCATACGCAAGTCCCGCCCACATATAAAAACGGTGTTCAAACCACATGTGAGGTATCTTTATATCATGTTTTGGGGTTTTATGTATTTTTCTAGCAAATAAATGATGATTTTTACATGTAGGAGAGAAATGTCAGAATTGGCCTGGGTGCTCCCTGCATGTTGGGCCTCTGTATGTGGCCGCACTGTGTAAAAGTCTCACACATGGGGTATCGCCATACTCGGGAGGAATAGCAGAATGTGTTTTGGGGTGTTATTTGTGGTATGCATATGCTGTGTGTGAAAAATAACCTAATAATATGAAAATTTGATGAAAAAAAAATAAATCTTGATTTTGCAAAGAATTGTGGGAAAAAATTACAACTTTAAAAAACTCACCAGGCCTCTTTCTAAATACCTTGGAATGTCTTCTTTCCAAAAAGGGGTCATTTGGGGGGTATTTGTACTTTTCTGGCATGTTAGGGTCTCAAGAAATGAGAGAGGCTGTCAGTACTTCAGGTGTGATGAAATTGATCAATTTTCAGGATTTGGTACCATAGCTTGTAGACCCCATAACTTTCACCCAGACTAAATAATATCCAACATTTTTTATTTTTTTTACCAAAGATATGTAGCAGTATACATTTTAGGCCAAATTTATGAAGAAAAATTACTTTTTTGCAAAATTTTATAATAGAAATGAAGAAAAATTATTATTTTTTGCAAAATTTTGTTCTTTTTTCATTTATAGCAAAAAAAATAAAAACCGCAGAGGTGATGAAACACCACCAAAAGAAAGCTCTATTTGTGGGAAAAAAAGGACAAAAATTTCATTTGGTTATAGTGTTGTATGACTGAGTTATTGTCATTCAAAATGTGAGAGCACCGAAAGCTGAAAATTGGTCTGGTTATTAAGGGTGTTTAAGTGCCCAGTGGTCAAGTGGTTAAAAAAAAAAAAAAAAAAATTTTTTTTTTTTTTTTTTTTTTTTTTTTTAGGGGTCCGGAGGTCCCCAGGGGCCCGGAGGCCACCAGGGCCCCAGATGGCAAACCCCTCTTTTTTCATTTATTTTTTTATAAAAAAAAATATTTTTTTAACATATTTTTTTATTAGAAGTCCGGAGGTCCCCATGGTCCCAGAGGCCGCCAGGGCCCCGTATGGCAACCCCCCCTTTTTTTTTAGGGGTCTGGAGGTCCCCAGGGGCCCAAAGATCCCCAGGGCCCCAGATGACCACCCCCCTTTTTTTATTAAATGTATATATATATATATATATATATATATATATATATATATATAAATTATTATTATTATTATTATTGTTAGTATTATTATTAAAGGGCAAAGAGGTCCCCAGGGCCCCCGGAGGACAACCCTCCTTTTTTTTATAAATTTTTTATATTTTATTTATTTTTTTCTCTTTTTTTATATATAGATATATTTTTATTAAAGGGCTCAGAGGTCCCCAGGGCCCCATGTGTCAAACCCCCTTTTTTTAATAAATGTTTTTTTTTATATTTTTTTATATATTGTTTTATTTATGTTTTATAACTTTTTTTTATCATTTTTTTAAACTGCTTTGCGGTGCCTGCAGCTGCAGCTGCTGCTGCCGAGTCTGTCACTCTCTCTCTCTCTCTCTCATCACCAGGGCTGGTAGGCTGCCTGTCCTGAGGCTGCTTTGAGCTGTAGCTGACTGCAGCACTCCCCTCTCTCCTGCTGACATCGGGCATCTCTGGCTGTGTGTGTGAGCTGGATCTGTGTTCGGCTGTGCTGCCTGTGCTAGACCTGCTCGTGTGATAGTAGATGGAGATGGAACACTGATTGAATCAGTGTCAGGGATTCTAAATAGACCAGTACTGTGTGCCTACACAGAGGAGACCAACACTGTATGCAGTGAAATAAAAGGTGTTTATTTACAAGGTGAACAAAACAGGTGAAGACAAACAGTGCACAAATAACAACAAAGCATATATAAGTGAAGGGGAAATGCCGTAATCATAAACCAAAAGCCAAGCCGAGGTCATATACCAGGAGATCACAGAAGAAGCTGCAGACAGGGAATGGGCAGGAAGGGAATGTCCAGGAGAGGGATCAGGTCAGGTCGGATCAGATCAGAAGTCAAGAAAGGGGACAGCAAGCTCAGGGTCAGATATCAGGCTCAGGATCAGGTTAGTAGACAGATACCAGGGCGAGGAGTGATTACACACGCCGGGTATTATAGAGGCGTGCTGATTGCATTTAGGTCACACCTGAACGCAGGAAGGGCTGTGTGCTCCATACTGCCAATAACTCCCCGCTGGTGGAGGCCAGTACTGCAGCCCAAATAACAGGCAAAATCACCAGCGGGGGGACCTTTCCTGACAATCAGTGTTTTGTCTATCACACAAGCCTGTCTAGGGGGGGACCTTGCTAGAGCACACTGGCCTACCGAACACAGACCTTCAGCTCCTGTTTGTTCCATGACACACGTCGGGAGAGGAGATGCCTGCTGTGTGTGATCGAGGCAATGCCATGGTGAGTGCCGTGCACAGTGTGGCTGCATTCATAGACAAAAGCGGGGGTGCATTGATAGACAAAAGTGGGATTGCATTGATATGCAAAAGTGGGGATGCATTGATATGCAAAAGTGGGGTTGCATTGATATACAAAAGTGGGACTGCATTGATATACAAAGGTGGGGCTGCGTTCATATGCACAGTGAGGCTGCAATGATCTCTTGTACCATGTCTTCAGTCTCTGACCATCCCTTGTACCACGTCTGCAGTCTCTGGCCATCTCTTGTACCACGTCTGCAGTCTCTGACCATCCCTTGTACCACGTCTGCAGTCTCTGACCATCTCTTGTACCACGTCTGCAGTCTCTGACCATCCCTTGTACCACGTCTGCAGTCTCTGACCATCCCTTGTACCACGTCTGCAGTCTCTGACCATCTCTTGTACCACGTCTGCAGTCCCTGACAATCGTCTACAAACCATGGGATAGATTTATGGCATTCATATTTAAATATGTCTTACTAGTAATGGCGGGGATCATTGATTTTTTAGCAGTACTGCAACATTGCAGCGGACACATCGGACACCTAATTGAGTTCTGTAAGCAACACCTTATTTTCTGGCAGTGCCCCCCCCGAGACTAGACTCTGGATCCGCCCTTGGTCCCTTGTACATAGGGACACAGCATCAGTCACCTCCCCCAGTCACCCCCCTCCCCCCACACAGTTAGAACACACCCAGGCAATACATTTAATCCCTTCCTCACCCCCTAGTGTTAACCCCTTCAATGCCAGTCACATTTACACAGTAATTAGTGCATATTTATCGCACTGGTCGCTGTATAAATGTGAATGGCGCCAAAAATGTGTCAAAAGTGTCCGATGTGTCCGCTGCAATATCGCAGTCCCAATAAAAATCGCAGATCGTCGCCATTACTAGTAAAAACAAATATTAAAAAAAAAATCATAATTCTGTCCCCTATTTTGTAGGCGCTATAACTTTTGCGCAAAGCAGTCACTTATTGTGTTTTTTTTTTTTTTTTTTTAAATACGTAGAAGAATACGTATCGGCCTTAACTGAGAAAAAAAAATATTTAAAAAAATAAATAAAATTGGGATATTTATTATAGCAACAAGTAAAAAATATATATATATTTTTAAATTGTCGCTCTTTTTTTGTTTATAACGCAAAAAATAAAAACCATCAAATACCATCAAAAGAAAGCTCTATTTGTGGGGAAAAAAAGGACGCCAATTTTCTTTGGGAGCCACGTCACATGACCGCGCAATTGTCAGTTAAAGCGACGCAGTGCCGGAAGCTGAAATTTCGCCTGGGCACGAAGTGGGTTTATGTGCCCAGTAAGCAAGTGGTTAAGGAGGAAGAGAGAGATTCTGTGTTTTTTATTTTTCCAGACATAGTTAATTAGTAAAGAGTTGAGGATCTTGAGAAACTGCTGGGGTAGGGCAATTGGAATTATTGAAAATGTATATAATATTTTCGGTACGATTATCATCTTCAGCATGTTAATTCGCCCGATCCATGAGATGGGTTTATTTATTGTTCTTTTTAATTCATTTTTAATCTCATTTAATAAGGGCACGTAGTTTATTTTGTACAACTTCTGGGTCGTATTCGCTAATTTTATGCCGAGGTATTTTAGCTCTCTCTTCCAGGGGATGACACATATCTCTTTTACCTGTTTCACTTCATTTTTATTGAGATTTATGTTTAATATTTCAGATTTTGTTACGTTAATTTTAAAGTTGGAGATGCTACCATATTGTTGTATTAACGCTAAGAGCTTGGGTATTGATTTTACCGGTTTAGTGAGGAAGAACAAAACATCATCGGCGAAAGCTGCCAACTTGTGTTCTTCCTCATCTACTCTGACCCCACTGACTTCAGGAGCCTTACGGATCGTGGCGAGCAGTGGTTCCAATGCTAATATAAAGAGAAGGGGGGATAAGGGACACCCCTGTCTTGTCCCATTCTTCATTTCAAAGGGCTCAGAGTAGGTGCCGTTGATTTTGATTTTTGCGGAGGGGTGATGATACAGAGTTTTAACCCATCCCATTAGCCGCTCTCCTATTCCCATTGCTACAAGGGTCTGCATCATGAATCCCCAGTCCACCCTGTCGAAAGCTTTCTCAGCATCTACCGACAGGAATAGACCTGGGGACCCACTCTGCCTCATCCTCTCAAGTAGAAGAAGAGCTCTTATGCCATTGTCCTTACCCTCTCTATTTGGGACAAAACCAACCTGGTCAGGATGAATTAGCACGTGCATTACCTTTTTTAATCGCTCTGCTAAAATTTTTGCAAAGAGCTTGGTGTCAGTATTTAATAAAGAAATTGGTCTATATCCTGAGCAGGTTGAGCTATCTTTCCCTTCTTTTAGTATAATTACCACAGAGGCGGATAGAGCTTCCTTACTGATATCATACTCCGATCCTAGGCCGTTAAAATATCTACATAATATAGGTGTCAAAATGTGACTGAATCTCTTGTTATAAAATGCAGAGAAACCATCTGGGCCTGGGCTTTTGCCTCCTGCCGTATTTTTCAACGCGTGCTTATTTTTCTTCTTCCGTTATAGGTCTATCCAATATTGTTTTTTCAAGCTCCTCTATCTTGGGTAATCCCGCCTTCTTTAGAAATTCTCGAATCTTAGCCTCTTTCTCCCCCTCTTGCCACTTATCTTGGTTAAGCGAGTAGAGTTCTTCATAATAATTTTTAAAGGAATCGGCTATATCCTTAGTTGCATAAACCATCTCCCCATTTTTCCTTTTAATTTTCTCTATATAATTCCTAGTTTTCATTTTTTGGGCCATTTTAGCCAGGTGCCTACTAGGTTTATTACCCCATTAATACCTCTCTCGGGCAATATTCTTGAAGTTTTTCCTAGCTTCTTGTTCCATAATCTCTTTTAGTGCGTCTTTTTTAAGGGTTAAATTCGAATACGTCTCGTTCCGTCGCTGTTCCTTATGACTTTGTTCCAAGCTCTTTATTTCCTTAACCAAGGCATTGCGTTTCCCGTGGCTTTCCGCTTTTTTTCTTGCGCCCTTAGATATTAAAACCCCTCTGATATACGCTTTGTGTGTCTCCCAAAGAGTGGCACTTGTGATCTCTTCTGTGTCATTAACAAGAAAGAATTGTTTTAGTTCCTCTTCCACCTTACCTGCCCCAGTCTCGTCTCGGATCAAGCTATCATTAAGGTACCATGTCGACTGTTGTCTCTTTTGAGATGGTGTTTTGATTTTCATGGTGACTGGGGCATGGTCTGATAAAGTTATAATACCTATGTCTGCCTCGATCACCCAGTCTAGTAGCCTATGGTCCACCAGGATGTAATCGATCCGAGAGTAAGTTCCATGTGGGGGGGAGAAAAACGTGTAGTCATGTAAGCCTGGGTGAAGAACCCTCCATACGTCAACCAATTGACTATCATGCATCTTATGTTTTATTTTTAGAAGCTGCACATTAGTTGTCTCCCTCCCCTGGGACATGTTGTCTACTCTCGGATCCATACTGAAGTTTAAATCGCCCATCAGAATCGTGTATCCCTCCGTGAAATTTGCCAGTTTCCCCAATATCCTACCTAGGAATTTGATGGAGTGTCTATTTGAGGAATAAATGTTAGCTAGGGTAAAGGTTGTATTCTCTCATTTTCCTTTTAAGAATAGGAATCTACCTTCCGGGTATGTCAGTCTCGCCTCTAGGACAAACTGAGTACCGCGAGCAAAACCAATTGCCACTCCCCTGGAGCGTTTAGAGATAGAGTCGCTATAAAACCAAGTTGGGTACGTGGGTGAGTACAGCTTAATATTTGAGTCTAGGGATAGGTGAGATTCCTGTATAAAGACCACGTCAGCTCTGTTATGTTTGATCTCCTCTAGGATCTTAAATCTTTTCTGCTCAGAATTTATGCCTTTGACATTATATGACACAAACTTGATGTCTACCATGTCACCCTAGTCTTCATTTACACCTATATTCCTGATCGAGTCCCTGGAAGCCATGTTCCCTCCCCCCTCCCCATTTGCCCCTGCCATAACCCCCAACCCCCCCAACCCCCTCCCCCCATCCTAGGCCCAAACATCGCCTTTGAACCAAAGGGAGCACCTCACTCCCTCTTGCCCTCTGGTTCCTATGTGGTGAGGTGGCCACTACCCGACCCCAAGAACCCTCTCCTGTGACCCCCAAGAATTAGGGGGCCGATCTTATTAGGAGAAAGGCTCGCTAGGACCCTGCCGAGAACCCCCCATCTTTCTCCCTCCCTCCCCCCCACTCCCCTCTACCTCCCCCCCTCCTCCATCTAGAGACCAGGTGGGCTCATTCGACCCAACCAGGTAGGTCCACACTGTGCAGATTTAATTTACTGCAGAAGGCAGGCAACTCCTCTGGGAATGTCAGTTTTGCCGAGATCCCCTCATTCTGGCCAATAAGACACGCAGGAAACCCCCACTGGTATTTAATATTTTTCAGCCGCATCTGTTCCAGTAAGGGTTTTAGGTGCCTCCTCCTGGCAAGGGTTTCCCATGCCAGATCTGTGAAGATCTGGATCTCGGCCCCTCCATAACACAGAGGTTTCCTCTCAATCTTGTCCAGATTTCTGCCTTGTCTTCGTAGTATCTAAATCTAGCAATTATATCTCTTGGTCTTTCACCCTCTCTATCCTTGACTCGTCCGATACGATGGACCCGCTCTATTTTAAGGGGATCTTCCGTGCCCTTATCCAGCAGGGGGAGGAACAGATTATTCAACATTTTTCTCAGATCTTCACCCCTTTCTTCTTTGATAGAGCGGATTCGCAGGTTTTGCCTTCTATTTCGGTTCTCCTGGTTTTCTAATCTGTATTGCACGAGTCTCTGGTTCTGTTTCATTATGAGCTGTTGGTCTTTTAGTTGCTTAAGTTCTAAATCCTGCCTGTCCAGGCTGTGTCTCCACCTCCTCCACCCGCGACAAGATGTGACTTATGTCAGTTCTCAATGCACTAATTTAGTCTCTTATTGCTTTTTCCATTCTCCTTAGCATACCATCTAATTCGCTTTTCGTTGGTATATGTGTGTCTGTTCTTGACTCATCCATTTGACTTGGGTCCAAATCCCCTTCTATTGACGTGTCCGTGATTGAGGGGTTTGCCACTCCCGCACCCTTTTTGGTCGCCCCCGCTTTATCTGTTTTTTTTTTCCTTACTCAAACTTTTATTTTTCCCCTTCGGGGTCATGTATTGTCGAATAGTACTAGTGGTAGCATTGTCTTTGGGGGTTTTCAGGACAGAGCCCCTTGTTATCTTACTCATTGAGTATTTTTTCCGGGCTCTAATTCGCTTCCCCAGTTTTAAGAATGGTCAGTCCTTTTCCCTGTGGTTATCTGGGGTGCAAAGTTTTTATAGCCTTTGTGTTGCCGTTGTGACCCAAGAAAATGAAGGCGAGGCTAGTAGCCGGACAGAGGGGTACTTTCCCTTGTGAGTTTTCTAGGGATGCTGGGATATGGGACTAAACTATCTCTGAACTGGTATCACCTCCTCAAGGAGGACCACTGCACCAAGCTTTCCAAGATATCTGCGGCTGTGAGGGATCCGCGCAGGAGGTTAGGAAATAAAAACCAATCTCTCTGAGGTTTACTGCCCTTATAATAGTGCCTTTTGCTCTATAAAAGCAGGTATTTGGAGTTTGGTGGAGGCACGTGAGCCCCGTGGTTGCGGGAAGGCTCTTCGTGCATCAAAGTAATTGTTGTGGCATGGGGGGAGGGTGTCAAGATATTTTCTGCAGGCTAAAGGTCTGCCTGATAAGGCTAGTGAGTACATATATACAGGTGAGTGTTCCGTTTTTGGGGGGATTTTATGCAACTTCTCCGAGCGTTACCACCCAGGCTGGAGTTACCATTGATCCCAGCTCCCCAGATTTTCAACCCTGGTGACAGTTAGTAGTAGCAAAACCTACTCTAGCAAGCCTGGTATTATGCTGTGTTGTTACATGCAAGCAGTTCCGGTGATACAAGACCCCACACCTGCTCCTCCCCAGACAATTGCATATACAGGGAAATAAAGCAACAAAAGACAATGGGCCCTTTAGCCACCTCTTCAGTGGTGAATCAGTTGCAAGCCGCCCTATACTGAGTTTTGCTGGAGAAGCAACAATATGGGTACATAGTAGACGTTCTTACCCCTTCCTCCTCGCTTGACACTTCAGGGTTTCCGACATATGCTTCCCGCGATCAGCCTCCAAAATATTTTAAAGGCGTACCAAAAACGTTTTACCTGAGCTTGTAGGTAGGTATGGCGGGGCCGGTTTCACAGGGGGGAAGCTGCCACCATCCGTCGCCGGGTACCGGGCTTAACTCCACGCTCCTCGGGCTAGAGCCGATAGTGTCCGCTGGGGGGGAGGAGAGGGGTGCGGGGGGGGCCTCCGTTGTGCAGCTGTGGAAGCCGCTTGTGAGGGGGTGGATGGACGGCGGCTCAGCGGGTCAGCAGTCTAGCACACCGCATCGCTGCCGTTCCCGTATCCTCCACGAGTCCTCCGGCGTCCTCCATCCCTCGTCTCGCTGCCGGGTCCGTAGTGCGGGTAGCTCCTCCCTCGACGTGCGCGCTCATGTTCGACCTTGCCAATTTTTATAGAAAATGTATTAAAAACTTTTCCGGTATCATTGCTCCTGTCACCCAGTTGACTAAACAACATACTTCTTTCAAATGGACTTCCGAGGCACAGGATGCCTTTGAAAAGTTAAAGACCTTGTTCACTTCTGCCCCATTCTAAGACACCCTGACCCTGCTCTGGCCTACGTGCTCGAGGTAGACGCCTCTGAAACGGCAGTTGGGGCTATACTATCCCAAAGACAGGGGGCTAAAGCTTTACTCCATCCGATTGCCTTCTTCTCTAGGAAACTGAACTCTTCTGAAAAGAATTATGACGTGGGGGATCGTGAACTATTAGCCATCAAAGCCGCCCTAGAGGAATGGCGCTATCTGTTGGAAGGGGCTGCGCATCCTATCCTTATTTTTACAGATCATAAAAACTTGCAATATTTAAGAACTGCCAAACGCCTAAGACTCCGACAGGCCAGATGGGCACTATTCTTTTCATGATTCACTTTTCATCTTACTTTCCGCCCGGATCCAAGAACGGTAAACCCGATGTGCTCTTGCGCATGTTCTCTGAGTCGGCCCCACCTCCTGAACCTGACACTATTTTACCTGCCAAAAACGTTCTACTCCTGCAGGCAGATGTGATGTCCCAAATGAAGGAGGCAGTTGCTAATCAGAAGAGAGGGGCTCTTCTTCCATAAGGAGCAAATTTTTATTCCTAAGCAGTTTAGAGTTCACATCCTCAAGAAATGCCATGACCATCCACTTGCCGGACACTTTGGAATTCACAAGACCTCTGACCTAGTGTCCCGTTCCTTTTGGTGGCCTGATTTATTCAAAGATTGTAGAGATTATGTAAGGTCCTGCTCCGTATGTCTCAGAAACAAATCGGATCCTGCCAAGACCTGGGGGTTGTTAGAATCTCTTCCTGTACCTGAAAAACCTTGGAACATGATTTCCTTGGATTTTATTGTGGAACTCCCCCCATCTGAAGGATTCACCACCATCTTTGTTATAGTGGATCGTTTTTCAAAGATGGCCCATTTTGTACCTCTGAAAGGAACCCCCTCTGCCTCTGAAACCGCTTCTGTATTTATTAAGGAGATCGTGAGACTGCATGGCATTCCAGCAAGCATAACCTCAGATCGTGGGGTACAGTTCACCTCCAAATTTTGGAGGGCCCTATGTAAAGCCTTAGGGATTGAACTATGTCTTTCATCTGCTTATCACTCGCAGACCAATGGTCAGACTGAAAGGACTAATCAGTCCCTGGAGCAATACTTGAGATGTTTCTCATCCTTCTCTCAGGATGATTGGGTGTCCCTACTCCCCTTGGCAGAATTTGCGTATAATAATTCTGTTCATTCTGCTATCAAACAGTCACCCTTCTATATTAATTATGGGTATCACCCTTCCTTTTTTTGTAGACAAAAGAGACTCCATAGTGTATTACTGTGATGTAAATTTAATCAAAAAGAGAAGTATTGCACTTACAAATATGTGGAAATGATGCTCATTGTATGGATACAAGAGCACGGTATCTCGCGGCGTCTCCAACAGGCTTGCTGTGTCGGTGTATCTTCGTTTGGAGAGGCCACACCCTATGCGTTTAGTCACTACGGGACGTCGTCTGGGATTGGCTGCGAGATACCGTACCAGTTGTGTCCACTACTTGGGTGCCTTCACTGGTGAAAGGAAGTCTTTTCTATTTCTCCCAATAAGATTGATTCACCCTATGAATGAACCTTTAGGATCTATTACCACGCATTCATGTTCGACTTTGGGACTTTTTTCACTTTCATTATTTGCTTTTTCATTATTATCTTCACTTAATCACATTGTATTTTAGACACACATATTTTTTCACATACTCTTAGATACTGTAGTTGCAATTGTGATGTATTGGTTTGTGGTTTCTATCCTTTATTTATTTAGCATGTATGGATTTTGTATTATTTTTTAAACTACCGGTATGTTACATTTATTTTTTGTGGTTGGGAAGCATTTTTTATCCCTCTCATGTTTTTACAATATGTAGGGGCTACTTAGTTATTTAATTATCAGTTGTATAATTGACACTTATTTGGTCAATTTGTATTTATTCAATTGATTTGTTTCTTTAAAATATAACATCTGTGACATACAGTATATCAGTTGATTCATAACAGATGTTGACGCAGATCCTGAAAAAGTGATGTGAATGCAAAATGCGAAGATTATAATACAATTATTAAGTCAACACAGTCTCATCTCTTTTTATTTAAACCTGTTTGCAATGGCTCTGCTGTACATTACCATCGCCCTAGGCCAGTTGGGGAATTACAGTGAAGGTACTGGAAAATGCTTAATATCTATAAATTTAAAATACAGTATAAGCAAATGCTTATCATGCAGTCAGCGCTGAAATATGTCTCAAAACTTACACATGTTTGTGCTTCATGTACTTTAAATTTGCAGAATCTAATTTCAGTAAAAATCTAATTGTATTATTTATACAAAATATGTTAGACATTAAACAAGCTAAAGCTGCAATTTTTTGAATTTTTTCTTCTATTTCAATACTTACTATAAAAATGGACACTAATTAGCCATTACATTTTACCCCCCACCTAATATTGAGTAGGTTCCCCTTTTGCCACCAAAGCAGCCCAACCCACTGAGGCATGGGCTTAAATAGACAAAGCATCACACCGCCCCCACTGGCTTGTCTTCTTCTCATAGGGTGCTTGTTCTCCAGATAAGACACACACATGAAGTCCACATGATGTAAAAGAAAAAACGTGATTCAGACCAGGAAACTTCTTCAATTGCACCGTTGTCCAATACTGATGCTCACTTGACTATTGTAGGCGCTTTTGGCTGTGGACATGGGCATTCTGACCAATCTGCAGCCGCAATCTGTAGCCACACAGCCCCATATGCAACAAATTGTCATGCACTGTGGACACCTTTCTGTTGGGACCAGCATTAACTTTTTCAGTTGTTTGTTCTACAGTAGCTTTTTTATTAGATCGGACTACACTGCCTAGACTTTGCTCCTAGGGTGACCACGTGTCCCAGATTGCCTGGGACAGTCCCACATTTTGCAGGTCTGTCCCAAACACATTTATTCCAGGACAACACAGTGTCCCGGAATGAAACTGACATAGCCACCCCTGGGCCAATCTGATGCCCCAAAAAAAGGTTGCCACTTCACCGCCTTACTCACTGACAGTAATTGTCCTGGCCG
This sequence comes from Rana kukunoris, assembly GCA_029574335.1. Lineage (NCBI taxonomy): Eukaryota > Metazoa > Chordata > Amphibia > Anura > Ranidae > Rana > Rana kukunoris. The sequence goes on from CM056054.1 coordinate 186,739,765, forward strand.
GGAAAGCCTAGGATGCATTAAGGTGAAAAAACTGGAAAGTTTACAACCCCTTTAACTTCTAAACCCCAACACTATGCAGTAAACTTCTAACCCTTGGTCCTAGCCTTATCCGTGTCTATATGGTCAGAATTAGGCTGGCCGTCACACCTAATCTAACTAAACCTATAATTTACTCAAACCCTAAAATTAGCACCCACCCTAACACATAATCCTTAAAGACAAGCTCCAGTTCGCTACAGAAAACAATTTAGTCCAGCTGTGTATTTATTTAAAATATTGATATGTTTTTACATAGAACTAAGTAATGACCCTAATGAGTGTAGTGCTTCCTCTTCCTTATTCAATCAGTTGGCTGGAGATATTGACCAAGCTGTTTTGGAAAAAATAGTGTGGTCACAGACATGGCTAGGCTGTATGGATCACAAAACTGGTTAAACAAACATGATAAATCTTTTGGCAGGCAAGACAGTTTAATTCTTGTATTTTAACTAATGCCTTCTAATTGTGTATTTAGCTGTTTTGCTGGGAGTTAGCTTTATTTTATTTTTTTTACAATTATTTCATTTATACCACGTACATTGCTATTATCATTGTTTTTATTATCATTTGAATTACAGTTGCTAATTTTATTTTTTTAAATAATATACATTTTTTAAAAGATATGTCTATTCTTAGTGACATTCACATCAGACAGGCTATCAGGCCTGGTTTTACAGTTCCATTAAGATTTTGTTTTTCTTTGTTGCATGCTGAATCCAGGAGCACAGAAGACCATTGCGTTGATATGTATAATGTAGCCCATCTTATGTCAACCAGAGACTGAGATTTTCAAGGAAATCAGACAGTGAATTAAGCATTCCCAGTCTGCCTGTTCACAAACATAGAGCTCCCTTCGGCTGTCACCTCCCTACAGAGCTGCAGAAAAAAATGCTTTGTATCTTCTGGCTCTAGACAAGGTATGTTGGAATATATTTATATGGATTCCTGTGGTATTCTTAAACAAAGTCTCGTATGAGTATAACAGGAAATTATACAGCCAAAATTCTTTAAAAAAAAAATGATTTTTCACATAGGTTAAATATATTATTACAAATATTTAAATTTACATGATAGCTTGAAAGTAGGTTGAATGTAAGAATATTTTTTTTTATTGATAATCAGATCTGATTTGTAACATTTTTCATGGTATGTCTGTAGATATTCGTTTGTTACCATTATATTTACACATTTTGCACAGGTTTTCAGTTTGTCCCTGATTTCACCACATCACAATGTAAACTCATAAATATGTATTGCTGTACCCAGAATCCTTTGCACAACCTTTTCATTCAGTACAATGCTTTTACTTCGAAGAAAATATTCTCTGCCCTCTTCATTTTTTTTTTTGTTACACTGTTCTTAGTGTTGATTTAAAGGAATTGTTCGAAAGATGTCAAGGTTGTATTTTTAGTTCTCTGTATAGCATTTTGCATGTAGTATAATTAATGTTGTGTTGATAACAGACAATTTGCACATCAGATTTCACCAACTCTAATTCTAATTGACACACGCAATGATATAATTTTTAACAACCCGTTCTTCTGTATGACAATTTTTTTTCAGTTTTAACCATGAATTGAAACAAATAATAATTATGTGTAGAAAATAAATTTTAAATTCTAATGCCTTCAGTACATTGGTGGTCATCTTGAAATTTCATCCAATTTATTACCCCCTAGACAAAATGAAACAAGAGCAAATTGCTCAAAATTATGCTGCCAGAATAAGTACCACATCCTATACATACCTAAACTGTGAAAAATTCCCAAAAACGGGGAAAGAAAGCAACTTTACTGGTACCAAGGGACGACACATTTAGTTTAAAAAATACAAGTAGCTGTATTTACAAAATATATAAAAAAACACAATATTAAACTTGGGGGGTAAAAAAAAAGGAGTAATACAAAATGTTTACACATATCTTCATAGCAAGTTTAGATAGGGTGACGAGTTTCGCAAAATTTCTTCCTTAGGACCCTTTACATGCTTTAAGGAAGAGTAACTTGGTTGGAGAAACATATATTAGATATAACATGCCCCCTGGAGACAGGGAAGATAACAGCCGGCGGTGATCCACAGGCCCAATGATGTTTAGCTAGTATAAGCATTAGAAAGCGGTATAAAGACAGTTATGTCAATTCATAAGGTGACTTACCTATCACATTATCAATGTGTGGGGGTATTCCAAAAGCACCTCTAATGAGGGGTGTGATTCAATTCTGGAATTACTGGATAACCATCAATGCAATAATTAGGCCACTAATATCTGAAACACTATATATGTCAGCCTATAAGAGGGAAAGGAACCCAGACTAACTAATAAGATCGAAGAGTTTATGTCGCAAGATAATGGGTGTCACACCAATATCCCCATATGCAAAACTAATTTCACAGACTGAGGCTGGGTTCACACTACGATTTTCCCGTCCGTCAGCCGCATACGATTTCAGTTTTGAAACGTACGGGCCCGTACGGGAAAACGCATACATAGACAATGCATTGCAAATCGTATGCACTCAGATGCATCCGGGTGCGTACGATTTGCTGGCAAAACGTTTTTTAACAGTACACAAAACCGTGTTCGACCACGGTTTTGAGTCAGTTTTTGAAACCGTATGGCAAACGCATACGTTTTTTTTTAACATTAAAGTCAATGGAAAATGCACATATGTGCGGTTCCATACGTACAAACCGTATGCGTTTTTCGTCTGCGCATGCGCATTTTCAAAACAAGAAAATCTTTTTTTATTAAATGACACTAATTCCAAAAACGTATGCGTTTTTTTTAATCAAAACCGGATGGAACCGTACGCACTTTTTGAAACCGTATACGTTTTATAAACGCATACGTTAACGTACGGTTCAATCCGTTTCAGCCGCATACGTTTTTTCATATAAATCGTATGCGGCTGACGGATGGGAAAATCATAGTGTGAACCCAGCCTTAGTCCTACATTACATATAAAGCACAATATACATCTGACTTAATTCTGAAAAAAATATATAGTACAATGTACTTGTGTATAATACACAAAGTAATTTTTTGAAATGCATCGACCTATGTGTTTATGTGTACACGGTGTGATGGTTTGACTCTGTCCTTCCTGAAAGATGGCTGGTTTTCGCCATATTTTGGATGGACAGACACATTAACGACACAGCTGTGTGTTCAGCTCTTTAGTGCTGGCCTGGCTGTGGCTCAGGGCCCCCACCCGCAGACAGGAAGTCTGGTCCTGGGAACCAGGTGTGAGCTCCCAAAACCCTCTGAGAGGAGTCAGAGGCGCTGCATAGGTGCAGCTACTGCATGAGGCAGGCTTGTGCGATTGAGCAGCAAGACGCTGGTCAGGAGTAAGTTGGCTGTGTGCTTACCGTTAGGAAACGGGTAGTTCTGAGGAGCAGAACATGGGCCTAAGTTGGAGGTCTGAAACAGCCGGAGGACAATATACAGGAATGGTGGAACCCCCTGCGAGGGCTGCTATTTGTATTTTGTGAGCTTGTAAATAAAATTGGGCTACCAGGCCCTTAAAAACGCTGTTCTGGCTTGGTGTACTCACGGGAAACTGCATCTATCACTGGAGTCTAATAACCCCCATCTTACAACGGTCTGATATGTTTTTGCAACATAATATATTATACTGCTTCTATGTCATGTGTTTTATATACTGTATGCTTTTGATAGATGATATACTATTGTTGGGTGATATATTATTGCTCTGATATATCATATATTGTTGCTTTGTAAGGAAAACTCTGCATAAGCACTGGTTCCTTCAGTGAGAGCCACGTGCCAAAATGATCAGTAGATCCAGAGATACGGCCATATGAATTTATATGTAAATCTTGGCTTTTCTTTTGAAGGGTAACTCCACTTTCATGGGGGAAAAAAAATAGCAAATATAATACAGTGTGTACAATTGCGTCACAAGTCATATTGTAATTGAATATTATTAAAAATTACCTTTCCTTTTCAATATGCAGCTCTGTAATTTCCTGTCAAATGCAATGCAATATGGCTACCTGGAGGTGTTCTGTACACAGAATGTGTACATTCAGAATGTGTACAGAACGCCCTGAAGAAACATACTTTCCTGCTTGTGTGATAGGCTCACTGATTTTCCCAGAAGTCTGCAAAAGATACAAGTCAGATATCAGGCATCCCCTGCAACAAAAATGATTTTTTTTGTCAGATACTCCCAATAGGAAACAACATCTAAAGGGTTGCTGACTCTGCAATTTTCCTCATTGGGGCCCTGCAGGTGAAGCAGGTGACTGATAATTATGAAACCACTCCCATTAGATTCACTTTTTCACATGGACACAGACAAACACACAGGAATTTCTTCGGAATAACAAAAAGTAGGAATCTGCAACAAAGTAAAATCCTTGTAATGTACATAGATCACCCAAGGGAAATGTTTTTTTTTCCTCAACAAAAGTAGAGTAAGGCCCGGATTCACAAAGCACTTACGCCGACGTATCTCCAGATAAGCCGTGTAAGTACAAATATGCGCTGTCGTATCTGTGCGCCGTACCCATAAACTTAGATACTCCTAAAAACTGACTCCATCCCACCGACGTAACTTTCCTACGCCGGCGTAGAGTGGGCGCATATTTACGCTGGACGCAGGTGGCTTTCCTATTGATTTTCTATTAATATATGCAAATGAGGGAGATACGCCGATTCACAAACGTACTTGCACCCAGCGCATGATTCAATCGGTTTGCGTAAGTTTTACGTTCGGCGTAAAGTTATTCCCCATAGATGAGGCGCAACCCATGCAAAGGTATGGACCAGGGAACACAAGCCTACGTATATTGCAATCAAACTTGTATTGTAAAAAAAAAAAAGGAGAGATCGTTGTTTTTTCAGTGTGTCCCCATCAGTGTCTGATAAGACTCTGAAAAAAAAAAAAAAACTGGTGGGGACACTCTGATAAAACACTGATGGGGACACTCTGATAAAACACTGATAAGTGTGTCCCATCAGTGTCTTATCAGTGTGTCCCCATCAGTGTGTCCCCATCATTGTCCAGTGTCCCATCAGTGTGTCCCCATCATTGTCCAGTGTCCCATCAGTGTCCTCATTATCTGTGTATGTCCACACTGTACTGTATTGCCTGCCTTAGCAATTATTAGAACAGAGTTCTGCTCTCTGTCATCTCCGACTCCCGCCGTAAAATACAGTGCAATACAAACAGCAGGCAGGTAGCCGGGAGGTGCCGATCCAATGATGTCACTGGCTTCTAGGACATGGCAGTTCCAGCAGCTAATTGTAGCGCCAATCGTAGCGCAGAGCATCACGGCATGGGCAGGAGTTTTGGCAGCCGCTCTGCTACAAGCGAAAGACTAGCGAGTGGTAACACACGAGTGGGAGGGATGTGAGTTACGGGCCAGAATACGGAGACCCCTGCTCTAGAGGAGTGACACACTGGAGACAAGTAAGTGGCAGCATGACTCAAGTATCAGCCAGAGGGGGGCATTTTCAGCCCCAAAAAAAGGGCTGAAAAACTTTGGTTATACTCGAGTATATACGGTATATGAAACACTAAATGAAAGAAACTAAACACACACAAAAAACACTCACATAATAAAGAAAAAAAAGAGTGGATTTTCTTACAATGCTCAGCTTTTGTTTAGGTTTATACTTAAAGTAGAACAATGGCCTCTCATAAAAAAAATTTGCCCTTCAGCACTTAATTATAAGTGCATTTATACTTACAGTTTTCTCTTGCGCCCCTGCTAAATCCCGCACTTGAAAATACAAACAGAGGGTGCACCAGCCTAGCGCATTGTGATAATGCATAGGATACATTAAGGTGAAAAAACATGAGGGTTTACAACCCCTTTAAGAGTTCCCTTCACTGGTACTAATGAGCCAAGCCCTACCCCTGAAAAACAACCCCACACCATAATCCCCCCTCCACCAAATGATTTGGACCAGTGCACAAAGCAAGGTCCATAAAGACATGGATGAGCGAGTTTGGGGTGGAGGAAGTTGACTGGCCTGCACAAAGTCATGACCTCAACCAGAGAGAACACCTTTGGGAGGAATTAAGCTTCTCACTGATATTTACCAGCTCTCTGCTGAGGGAGCTCTGAGGACCAATGGTGTTTGATCGCTCGGTTCTCAGTCTTAGGCCTCGTACACACGATCGAATCTGTCTGCTAAAAACGGTCTAGCAGACCGTTTCCAGCAGACAGATTTGATCGTGTGTACGAGGCCTAAGACTGAGAACCGAGCGGACGGATTTGGCCGACGGATTTGGCCACCCGACAGATTTCAAAGCATGCTTTGAAATCTGTCGGCTGGGAACCCGTCCGCCTGACATGTCTGCTGGTTAGTACGCTAACCAGCAGACATGTCTTCTCGCACACGCGCCGAATGGTTTCGACGCATGCGCGGAAGTGTTTTACTTCCTGGTGCGGTGACGTGGCGGCGTCAACGTCACCGCCACGTCACCGACACGTCAGCGCGCTGTCTGCTGGCGGGGATTTTGGTTTGCTCGTGTGTACACACGAGCAAACCAAAATCCCAGCAGACAGATTTGTTCAAATCTGTCGGACAGACAGATTTGGACAAATCTGTCTGCTCGTGTGTACGAGGCCTAAGAGATGGCAGGGGGACAGTTGCAGCATTGGACCGATGCTGCATCCACATAGGTAAGTATGATTCCCCCCAAAAATTCCCATACTCCTCTTTAAAAAGATCACTAAAGGAATTTTTTATTTTTTTTGCTAAATAGCCTCCTTTACCTTGCTGCAGTCCTGGTTTCATGTCGTTATTGTTCGTTTTTGCTTTGAAGTTGCTGTAATTCTGCTCTGATCTCCACACTTCCTGCTTGTCTGGTTCCTTATGAAAAATCTCATGGCAGCTTTTCACTGTGGTCCAAGCTGTCATTACTGTGTGTCTAAAACTCCTCAGAACCAATCAGATTAATTTTAAAAACAAAACACTGCCCTGGATTTGTTTGTTTTTGTTTTGTGTGTCTCTCTACTTCACAGAAACATGAAACCAGTTTAAAAGTGAAACTAAACTGCAGGCACGTTATATGATTTTTATCTATTTTTAATCATTTTTAAAAGGAATCAGTTAACTTTTATGGGCCAGATTCACGTATTCCAGAGCATCTTTGCTCTGGAGTAACGCTTCTGATTTGCGTTGCGCTGCCGAATTTTTAGGAGCAAGTGCTGTCATTCACGAAGCACTTGCTCCTAAAGTTGCGGCAGCGCATCGCAAATGAGCCGGCGGAATTCAAATGTCGCGGGTACGGGGCGTGTAGTATGCTAACTACGCGCGATCCCGCCGCCGACGTACTGCGCATGCGTCGAGTGTCAAAACATCCCCGTGCGCATGCTCCAAAATCTGTGAATGAACGTCAATGACGTCACATTCCCATTCATGACCGTTTTACGCAAGCGACGTTTTTTTTTTTTTTCCCGACGCGATGACGACGCCTATACCTAACATAGGATACTCCAACCCCATGTAGGTATATCTATGCGCCGCGTATCCCGTCCGGAAACGTCGTAACGTCACTGCGTCGCGCCGGATTTCGATCGTGAATTGCCGATTTCCGCTCATTAACATATTTTTTGAGCGTAAATCGGCGGGAACGCCCCCGGCGCCATTTTTAAGTTGAAGTAACGATGCGATGGCGAAACTCAGTTACGCTCATCGCATCGGAACTTCAACCCGGCGTTTCTTGTTTTCTGGTTACAGAAAACAGAAACGCCGGCTCAAAGCCACTGTTACGCTGGCGGATCACTCGATCCGCCAGCGTAACCTTTCATGAATCTGGCCCTATGTCTCTATATCCTGTAAACAGTCATTTCAGCAAAAAAAAATGTTTCCTTTAGTGACCCTTTAAAACAGCATAAGATTATAAGGTGAAGAGCTGGCAATTCGTCCTCCCAATAAAAGTACTTTATTGATAAAGGATACAGTGTGCAAGTTACAACAGCTTACGCGTTTCGTTAAACGTATTCATAGCCACCAGGCTATGAAAACAGGAAGCAACTGAGGAAATGTAAAAATTCTTTAAAACAAGTAAATAGAATATACTTTCCTGCCTATTTACTAATGCTAGCATAGTTCCTGTTAATTGAGAGAGTTTAGTTCCACTTTATATCTGAGCACACGCTGATAAGTGTTAAGCATTGTATACATTTTTATTAACCACTTCATTACTTGGCACTTAAACCCCCTTCCTGCCCAGACCAATTTTCAGCTTTCAGCGCTGACGCATTTTGAATGACAATTACGTGGTCATACAACACTGTACCCAAATTATATTTATTTTCCACAAATAGAGCTTTCTTTTGGTGGTATTTGATCATCTCTGCGTTTTTTATTTTTTGCGCTATAAACAAAAAAATACAGAACATTTTGAAAAAAAACACAATATTTTTTACTTTTTGTTATAATATCCCAATTTTTATTTATTTTTTAATATTTGTTTTCCTCATTTTAGGCTGATACGTATTCTTCCACATATTTTTGTTAAAAAAAAATCGCAATAAGCGTATATTGATTGGTTTGTGCAAAAGTTATAGCGCCTACAAAATAGGGGATAGATTTATGATTTATTTTAAATTTTTTACTGGTAATGGTGGCGATCTGCGATTTAAAATTTTTTTTTTTACAGGCCTGCGATATTGCGGCGGACATATCGGACACTTTTGACACAATTTTGAGACCATTCACATTTATACAGCGATCAGTGCTATAAAAATGCATTGATTACTGTCAGGGCCGTCTTTAATGTTGACTGGGCCCTGGGCAAAAACATTTTTGGGCCCCCCGAAAGCCCCCATTCGAAATCAGTTCACTGCAGCAGATCAGGCAGCAATTGGTTGTCAGAGGCTACAGCACAAATGAGCTTGTAATGGGCTGAGGAACTTGTAATGGGCTAAGGGGCGCACTGTGTGCGCGGAGTGCAGGGCTGAGGGGTGCGCTGTGTGTGCGGAGTGCAGGGCTGAGGGGTGCGCGGAGTGCAGGGCTGAGGGGTGCACTGTGTGTGTGCGGAGTGCAGGGCTGAGGGGTGCGCTGTGTGTGCGTGGAATGCAGGGCTGAGGGGTGAGCAGAGTGCAGGGCTGAGGGGTGCACTGTTTGTGTGCAGAGTGCAGGGCTGAGGGGTGCGCTGTGTATGCGGAGTGCAGGGCTGAGGGGTGTGCTGTGTGTGCAGAGTGCAGGGCTGAGGGTTGCGTGGAGTGCAGGGCAGAGGGGTGCACTGTGTATGCGAAGTGCAGGCTGAGGGGTGCGCTGTGTGTGCGGAGTGCAGAGGTGCATGGAGTGCAGGGCTGAGGGGTGACTGTGTATGGGGTGCACTGTGTACACCTCCCCCCCCCACAGTGGAGTGGAGCTGGTACTCTGGTACTCACAGTGTGTCCGTGCAGGCTGCCAGTCAGGAGGAGCTTCTCTCTTTGTAGATACCCCGCCCCTCCCTCCTCTGCTTTCCTAGAGCGTTTGGCTCTTGTGAGGATTCCCCGCCCCTCCCTCTTCTGCTCTCCTATAGTGTTCGGTGCTCGTGTAACTTCCCCCGCCCCCCTCCTCTGCTCTCTCATAGAGATCGATGTACATAGGAGCGAGGGGTTTGAGTGGCTGCAGGGAGCGAAACACTTTCACTTGTAAATACAGAGGCAGCGCTGAAGGTGGCTGAACTTCGGCTGGAACAAAACACTAGCAGGCACTGCGGGATTGACAGGTCAGCTGTTTTGGGCCCCCAACAATGACTGGGCCCTGGGCAGCTGCCCCTTTTTGCCCTGCGTTACAGACGGCCATGATTACTGTGTAAATGTGACTGGCAGTGAAGGGGTTAATACTAGGGGGTGTTCTAAACGTGTGGAGGGGGACTGACTGGGGGAGGTGACCGATGCTGTGTCCCTATGTACAAGGACACAGCATCGGTCTCCTCTCTCCCTGACAGGACGTGGAGCTCTGTGTTCACAGACAGAGCTCCACGTCCCTGTTGTCACCGCCGATCGCGGGTACCTGGCGGACATCGCGGCCACCAGGCACGCACATCGCCTTCTCAGCGATGCGCCGTGCACGTTTTTCCCCGCTGCGCGCCCCCATCAGCGTTCGCGGGGAATGCACATAAAAGGACGTCCAGGGACGTCCACCCGGCAGTTGAGAGCTGCGCTGTGGACGTCTTTCGTCTACAGCGCGGGTCTTAAGTGGTTAAATAATCCCTAAATTGCTGAGCAATAACATTATACCAAGTAAATAAAATAAGCTTACAAACAAAGAAAAAGTGTAGCGCTAAAAGGAGGAAAGACTACTAATTAGATAGTCCTTTAAACAAATAAAATGTCCATAATGTGAAAAAAAGTTCATATCAACAATCCAAAACTTTTATTCACCACAAGTAGTGACTCAATAAATAACGAGGTGAGTGTTAGAGGATCCGCCACCGGTGTAGTAAAACTTATTGAGGCTTACCAGAAAGTAAGGATCTGAATAAGCATATACTCATCAGATCAGAATTGCTTCAAACGATATCCAAGAATGTGTTTATGGATGTTGTATACTCAATAGAACTCCTGGGATATCTTCATATGTGATACGATAAATCCACGGAGATTGGTTGCAGATGTGTGGACTTAAGTGAAATTATTACCATGTGTGGTAACAATTAAAATAGCCAAAGGAAAAAATATAAAGTGCACATAGCGTGATTCTGTATTACCAAATCAATCAATTTTAATAAAAAAAAATTTGCACTTACATTTAAGTAGGATACAACAAGCGCTTAGTAATAAAGTAGAGCAGTGGGGTCAGTGGGGTCTCCCGACGCGTTTCGTTCCCTTAGAACGTCATCTGGGGCACAGATGACGTTCTAAGGGAACGAAACGTGTCGGGAGACCCCACTGACCCCACTGCTCTACTTTATTACTAAGCGCTTGTTGAAGGTGAATAAAAGTTTTGGATTGTTGATATGAACTTTTTTTCACATTATGGACATTTTATTTGTTTAAAGGACTATCTAATTAGTAGTCTTTCCTCCTTTTAGCGCTACACTTTTTCTTTGTTTGTATGTTTCCAAAATTGATCTATTTTGTAGTATTGGCTGCTTACATTTGTGACGTTTGAACAGCGCAGTGATTTATATACTGTTGTATATACAATTTTTTCTAATAAAATAAGCTTAAACTGTATTTTAAATTATTTACCTCTTAAATCCTTACTCAGCGTTCTGTCTATGGGAGGATTCATAAACCTTCTATTAGTCATACTATGAGAAATAAAGAAAATTTTCTACAGGCTCTATCGAGTACCAAGATATGCAGCATGAGTGCATTATTATGTATTTTTACATCTAAAATTTAGGCCAAGAGTGTTATTCAGACCTGTTACCATGGCAGTGTTAGAGACTTCTGCAAAATTTCCTATCATCTTTACAGTTCTTCTGTCTGTTATGAAATAGAAATCAACAGAAATCATTTTATTGCATAGGGCCAAGTGAAAGACCAGGTTAGAGCAGCCTGGAATACAGATGGGCAAGCATAGGCATGCGGAAAGAATAATCAGCTTGTGCAATACTGTATATAAATGATGTTAAAGGTGTTTAACCCCTTGGCATCAAAAGATGTAAATATCCCCGACTGAGAGATGTACATTTTCCTAACAGGGAGTCTATGTACATCTAGTTCAGAAAAGGCCGCCGGCACTCTCGTGCTCCTCTCTGAAGTGACTGGGTTGTCAGTTTTAATCACTAAAGAGAGGGTAGGAATTAGGAATACTGGTTTCCTGCCATTGATTGCTGTCAGTTGACTTTGATCATCTGATTAGTGTTTATATTTCATTAATATAAAAAGTTCTGTCTCTCTTGATGCCTGTGGGGAGGGAAGTAGACCGCCAACTTCGGTATGCTTTAGTATTTTGTAGTGGGATGAGAAATACACTATATTACCAAAAGTATTGGTGAACCTGCCTTTACATGCACATGAACTTTAATGGCATCTCAGACAGTCCTAAAGTGGTTGTAAACCCTATTACACCACTTTAACCTACAGGTAAGTCTATAATAAGGCTTACCTGTAGGTACCATGAATATCGCCTAAACTTGCACCGTTTAGGAGATATTCACTGTATCTGTATGTGCCGACGTCATCGGCTTGATCGTGCCTTTTCTTCAGGAGCTGTGCCGGGGCTGCCATCTCCCACACACAAGCACGAGAGAGACGTCATCGCGGCTCCGGCCAATCACAGCATCAGAGCCCGCGAACACGGAAAGACATTAATATACAGTATAAGTCCGTTGTAATTGTTTCTCTTTAATGCAAAAAAGGATCTCAATTCGGAAAAAAAAAGGTAATAGGGATTGTAGAAGTCTGTAATTCATTGCACTGCCAACCCTCTCCTCCAATTCCTACACTGGCTCCCAATCACCCAGCCAATTAAATTAAAAATACTAACTACAACATACAAAGCCATTTACCACTCTGTCCTGAGCTACATCACCAATCTGGTTTCCAAATATCACCCAAACCGTCCTCTCCGCTCATACCAAGACCTCCTACTCTCAAGCTCTCTCATCTCCTCCTCCCATGCTCATCTCTAGGATTTCTGTAGAGCCTCTTCCATCCTCTGGAACTCGCTACCTCAACTAGTCCAGCTATCCTCAACTCTTGCTACCTTCAGGCAATCCCTGAAAACTCATCTCTTTAGGGAAGCATATCATGTCTCCCACTGATCTTTTACCACTTCAGCTCATTCCCCACAGTTACAAACTTTTGTACCAACTCCCCCACCCTATTAGATTGTAAACTCTTCTGAGCAGGGCCCTCTTAATCCTATTTTATTTGATTGTATTATAACTGTACTGTCTCCCTTTTATATTGTAAAGTGCTGCGTAAACTGCTGGTACTATATAAATCCTGTATAATAATAATTGAGGAATCTTATAGCTCAGAGAGCTCAGCAGAAGCAGTCCCTGTAAATAATGTACATAACTATCTAGTTATAAGCAACCAGTACCTGGCGTTCTGAATTATCTGCAAATGGAAAGAAAACAATACTGTCAGTGACCTCCTGTTACTTTTCTAGTTGTGTGGTTTTCTCTGGCTTTAATATTTTCACTGAGTCACTGATTTAGAACCAGCATGCATTTAGTGTAGTTGGAGGAAAGTCAGACCCCTTATCTGTATATGTTTTTAGTTAGTCCAAGCACTTATAGAATCACCCATTAACCTAGGCACCTAATCCCAAACAAAAGCTTTAAAATTGTAGAGGAAAAAAGAAAAGGGGTTTTATTACGATGCAATTGATGATGCAGTAATGGTGAGAAAGAGTGTATCTTAAAAAATTACAAAATGATTTTATTAAATACAAAATATATTAAAATGTATGATCAAATCAGAGTCATAAGTTGTAGTGGTCATCAAATTACAAAGTTGCAGTTTAACCACTTCAGACCCGGACCAAAATGCAGGTAAAGGACCTTGCCCCTTTTTGCGATTCGGCACTGTGTCGTTTTAACTGACAATTGCGCGGTCGTGCGACGTGGCTCCCACACAAAATTGGCGTCCTTTTTCCCCACAAATAGAGCTTTCTTTTGGTGGTATTTGATCACCTCTGCGGTTTTTATTTTTTTTGCTATAAACAAAAATAGAGCGACAATTTTAAAAAAAATGCAATATTTTTTACTTTTTGCTATAATATATATCCCCCCCCCCCCCCAAAAAAAATATATAAAAAAAACATTTTTTTCCTCAGTTTAGGCCGATACGTATTCTTCTACCTATTTTTGGTTAAAAAAAATCGCAATAAGCGTTTATCGGTTGGTTTTCGCAAAATTTATAGCGTTTACAAAATAAGGGATAGTTTTATTGCATTTTTATTTTTTATTTTTTACTACTAATAGCGGCGATCAGCGATTTTTTTTTTTGTGACTGCGACATTATGGCAGACACTTCGGACAATTTGACACATTTTTGGGACAATTGTCATTTTCACAGCAAAAAATGCATTTAAATTGCATTGTTTACTGTGGAAATGACAGTTGCAGTTTGGGAGTTAACCACAGGGGGCGCTGTGACTTTGAGTGTTCCCTGTGTGTGTTTATAACTGTAGGGGGGTGTAGCTGTAGGTGTGACGTCATCGATCGCGTCCCCCTATAACAGGGATGACGCGATCGATGCTGCGGCCACAGTGAAGCACGGGGAAGCCGTGTTTACACACGGCTCTCCCCGTTCTTCAGCTCCAGGGACGGATCGCCGCACTGCAGTGGCGATCGGGTCCGCGAGTCCCGCGGTCCCGGTCCTGGAGCTTCGGACCGGGTCACGGGGCGCGCGCCCGTGACCTACAGCTGGGTACTAAAACCAACGTATATATACGTTGATGTGCCCAGCTGTGCCATTCTGCCGACGTAAATGTGCAGTAGGCGGTCCTTAAGTGGTTAAAGCATACAGAAATCGCATATTCCCGACATGTTTCGCGATTTTCACTTCTTCAGGGGTAAGCAATATTCATTCAAATGTTTATAACTAAGTGAAAAAGAACATTGCAGTTAGCCAAATACAGTCATCAATAGGCAATACATAAGATATAATACATACATATAGGCTACAAAAATACAAGAGGGATGGTCAGAGGGCGCCCCAGAAGAGAGGGGAAACCGGACAGTTTGTATGCTTATCCACAAAAACTCACAGGACCAGACCCTCAAGGACTCACAGGGACATGGAATGTGATGTACTTTCCCCTGAAGAAGTGAAAATCCCGAAACATGTCGGGAATATGCGATTTCTGTATGCTTTAAACTGCAACTTTGTAATTTGATGACCACTACAACTTATGACTCTGATTGGATCATACATTTTAATATATTTTGTATTTAATAAAATAATTTTGTAATTTTTTACACTCTTTCTCATCATTATTGCATCATCAGTTGCACCGTAATATGTCCCCTTTCTTTTTTCCTCTACAATTTCCTTATCTGCATATGTTTTTCAGGTCAAATTTGGACAAATTTTAATTTTTTCGGAAATTCTGATGTATCCGAATTACAATGACAGAAAATTCAAATGGATCTGAAATAACGGAAAAAAATGTTGGACAAAATTTAAATTCAAATAGATTAAAATCATTATTAAATACATTTTGAATAATTTTCAAATTCTAATATTTTTCAAATTCAAATAGTTTTCAATTTGTTTTCCAATATCCAAAGAGCATAAAATAAAATAGAAAATAAGGAATAGAATAGAGAAAAATATAATAGAATAAAAAGGATATAACAGAAAATAAAAGAATATAATATAATAGAGTAAAACAGAACAGCATGTAATAGAAAATAAAAGAACAGAACAGAAAATAAATGAATAGAAAAAATAGAAACTAATAGAATAGAATAAAACAGAAAGAATATAACCATTATCTGAAATTCGAATTTCAAATAGAATAAATTTAAATTCATAAGAAAAGTATAGAAAAAATTGCATAGAAAAGAATAATAAAAAAAAACAATAGAAAAAATTGAATAGAATGACTATAACCATTTCCCAGAATTCAAATCAATTGGAATTTGCATAGAATAGATTAGAATAGATAATACCAGAATAGTATAGAAAAAAACAACAGAATAGTATAGCATAGAAAGAACATAACCATCTTCCAAAATTTGAATTTTGAATAGAATACATTTGAATAGAAAATAATAAAATAGAAAAGAAAGGAATAGAGTATAAAATAATAGAACAGAAAACAAAAGAATAGAACAGAAAACAAAAGAATTGAATATCAAATTAATAGAATAGAATATAAAAATAATAAAATAGAATGAAATAGAAAGAATATAAACATCATCCAAAATTTGAATGCAATTCGATTGGAATTGGATTACGATTTGAATAGATTACATTTTGGAAAATTCAAGTTGATCGGAATTCGGAAAAACCAAATAGTTTTGAATGCGAATAAACAAAATGAATTCCGAAAACAAACTAAATGAATATCACTAAATAAATGTATGTCAACAACAAATCAAAACGAAACAAATTTATTTGTTCTGAACAGGTCTACATAAGGCCTAATGAACACGGATGGTTTGGCCCATGTGTGTCAAATGCTGGTGTTTTTGGGAGCTTCATATGCGTTCATGCCCAGAGCAAACATATAAGTGGTGATCTTTTATCCATCAATATACCAAAGGAGGTAAAACAAGTAGTGCAGCGCTCAAAGCAGTGTAGCCATTTCGCAAAAGGAGGGCAGAAATACCAAAGGAGGTATCATCCCTAAATAAATAATCCAAAACCAAAAAGCACAAAAATGGGACTTTTTATATACCTCCAATAGTAAGTAATAACATCAATCTTTATTTTATACAGAAGTTAAGACCCTGACTGTTACACACAATATATAAAAACATTTTATTTATTGTACACAAGATCAACAGATAATAACATTAACCTATCTCCAAAACATCCCGGTTGGAAAGCTGTAATGGCTGGCAAGAAAGGGTCAACATGTTTTGCAGGAACCCCTACTTCCTCAGGACCTCTGATATTTCTTTAGTTTTCTCATATTATAACAAAATACGATTAAAAACTAAAAATTAACAAACGATGGCCAAAACACCTTAATCTTGCTTTGGAGACATACAGTACATCCCTGAACCCATATGGCCCTAAAATGCTTGGTACAGCACGCATCCACTGCGTATTTCAGCCTGTCACTGGCTTTGACAGGCTACTGGCAGCTGCATCTTTTAAACAGTTTCATTCTGTTTGATGAGTGCAAAAAATTACCTTTTGATCCTGCCAGAGAACTTGTGTGTTGATAACATCCTGTGTTTTCTGCCCATAATCATTCAGCATTGTTTTCATCTCGCTCTTTAGAAAACACCTTCCCTCTGTGTTATGAAGCAGAGGAGAGGGAGAGGTGTTCTGTAGACCCCTACTAGGTGACAATGCTGGTCCACTATCAAAACAGTACATTGAATGAGCATTGTTAGCCTCGCATAGGAAGTGTGCTACTGGAAGAAACATCACTATTGAAATCAAAGACAAAAATGGCTGGTGTCATAACTGATCACATGTGCAGCACCAAGGCAGTTGAAGATTAAACATAGGCCAAGATGGCAGCTTCCTTGGCTGAAAATGATAGAAGGGTTTACTTCCACTTTTAAACTGTAATATATAAAATTTTAGGTCTTGGATTTATATGCACTTTAACCTCTCTCTAGGGGACAATATCAGGATATTTGAAGATATTCTTTGTCAATATCCCCCACCATGCACCCCATAATTAACAAGTACTATGTCTATGGTGTCAGACTGACACTATTAAATCCACACATCTCTAGAGAAGTTAAATATTTCTCATTTGAAAGAATCAGTAATTTTTTAAAGAGATGAGTTAAAAGCAGCACAAATTTTCAGCGGTGACAGCATAATCACACAGAGCAAGAACAGGTCACGCTTCCAATTGCTGGTGTCAAAATTAATAGATTCATAAAGCTATTTGACAAGGTTAATTTCTTCAGAATTAGGTGTTTAACCCTTACTACTCCCACCATATCTCCCTATGATCCTGAGATTAAGATCCACAAATAATGACACGGGGGTGATTTGCTAAAGGAATCTGATTTTTCATTGAGACATGTGAACCTGTGTTTGGCTTGAATGACCAATCATGTTCGGAGTAATTTAACAAAAATGTTCATATGTAAATCTAAGGAATTTGATCACCATTTTAATGTCTCACATTAAAGCCCATTTCCACATTTTGCAAATGAATAATATATGCACCTACATTGATATAATTTTTTTTTACATAGAAGCCTTCAAAGCATTGCAACTGCAATCAGGATACTGCAGACTTTTGTTACAGCGCAGGTCCATATCTGTACAGACCTTTAGTAAGGTTGGGGGGGGGGGTAAAAACAGGCTGCTGAGCTGTCCTTTCAAAGCCTAAAAATACAGCCAAAGGGGGTGTAACGGTCACCACCGCTTACGACCTTCCATCCATCCACGACAAGCTTATCTGACACACTCCGACAATATTGCATACACGATCCATATCAATTCCCATAAACAAGACGAGACTCAAGCTCTGCACTTGCTTCAAAGATATGACAATTTATTGGTATTTTCTCAGCTTCTTATACAGTTTCAAGCATAATACAGTTAGTCACAGGACAATGTAGTCTCCACCCCCCTTCACACCATGGGGGGCTTCAATCACACTCTAAAAGGCATTCAGGTAAGCTAACCATGTAGACTTGTCGGCACCGCATCTTCAATAGTGTTGAATAAGTTATCTAGAGAGCTTTATCACACAATGGCAGAGTCTTGTGAGAGTGGGTGCAATCAACACCTTCAACGGAATGTCTTTACAGTGAATAGCCAACACCTTAAGATATTTCAATAGCCTATTATACAAAGGTATGACTCACTCTGGTCTTGTAGACCTGAATTAACACCTTTCAAAAGCATGTGTGCCCAGATTGAATAGCCAACAGCTTTTGATATTTGAAGACATCCTGCAAACATGAATTATTATTAATGTCCCATCTTCTGTAATGAATAAATTATGATTCTTTGTCACCCTATGGCCCTAGTGGACATAAGGTGACCCTAGACATAGGAATATCTCAGTCTGTCACGGGCCATTCCGTTACATCTCTCCCCTTTCGGTGGGAGACGGACACAGGTGGTAACCCCAAACGGGTTGACTCCGAAGTCCGTCAGTAGTTCCAGTCCTCCAATGCTGGTATCCATACTGTAGCCCAAATAAATGGCTCCAAACTGAGCATTACTCACCCCGCCAACCTCTGCCTCTCTCAGAGAACACGCCTGCCGCTGGGGAGAAGGCAGGGTGGCTGGGCTCAGTCCATCATGCTGTTGGGGGTCTGGGCCAACTGCCCCCCCTTCCTGGGGTATACCAGTGGAGACTGAACTCCCATCCACTGGTGCTTGGTGAAAACCCCCCGGTGCTTGCAAAGCAAAGCCGACATCCTCCTGTCCCAGTCCTGTACCATTTTCTGGGGTTGTGCCAGTGGAGACTGAAGTCCCATCCACTACCCCAGGAACCCCCTCTTCTGTTAGTGAAGAGCAGAGGCCTGGGGCACTCTGCTCTGTTGCCAGCTCTTTCGCTGGGTTGCTGTGAGTGGAGACCACAGTCCCATTCACTACCACAGGGACCCCCTCTTCTGTTAGTGAGGAGCAGAGGCCTGGGGCACTCTGCTCTGTTGCCAGCTCTTCCGCTGGGTTGCTGTGAGTGGAGACCACAGTCCCATCCACTACCACAGGGTCCCCCTCTTCTACTAGTTGGGAGCAGAGGCCTGGAGCACCCTGCTCTGTTGCCAGTGATTAAGCTGGGGGTAAAAGCTTTACCACCTCAGCTTGTTGCTGGAGGGAGGGGCCAACCGCCCCGGCTCTCTGGAACTCCACACTATCCGCTTCGGCTTTAGGGATGGCAATCTCCATTTTTTCCACTGCCGATTCATCAGTCAGGATTTCACAGTTATCTTGCTTCAAAGATATGACAATTTATTGGTATTTTCTCAGCTTCTTATACAGTTTCAAGCATAATACAGTTAGTCACAGGACAATGTAGTCTCCACCCCCCTTCACACCATGGGGGGCTTCAATCACACTCTAAAAGGCATTCAGGTAAGCTAACCATGTAGACTTGTCGGCACCGCATCTTCAATAGTTTTCAATTAACCTTGAATAATACACAGACATCTAGTTGAATAAGTTATCTAGACAGCTTTATCACACAATGGCAGAGTCTTGTGAGAGTGGGTGCAATCAACCCCTTCAACGGAATGTCTTTACAGTGAATAGCCAACACCTTAAGATATTTCAATAGCTTATTATACAAAGGTATGACTCACTCTGGTCTTGTAGACCTGAATTAACACCTTTCAAAAGCATGTGTGCCCAGATTGAATAGCCAACAGCTTTTGATATTTGAAGACATCCTGCAAACATGAATTATTATTAATGTCCCATCTTCTGTAATGAATGAATTATGATTCTTTGTCACCCTATGGCCCTACTGGACATAAGGTGACCCTAGACATAGGAATATCTCAGTCTGTCACGGGCCATTCCGTTACAGGGGGCTATTTACATGCCAAGGCAATTATCCCTTAACTTACGGAATGAATTGAATTTCTGTTGACTTTCATCATCCAGTTATGTGAAAGCAAAAATACAGTTTTTTGTTTATTGTTCTTGCACAGGATTGAGTATTCTTTGCAAAGTGAATTTTGTCGATATTCAAAAAGTTAAGGGAAATTTCTCTTGCAAAGTAAACAGCCTATTAGCCTCTAGTAAATCAATCCCATGATGGTAAATCTAACAGAGCTACCTCTCCTATTATTATTTTTTTTTTTAACAGAGCTACAGTATGTATATTCCCGAGGCAACTGTGCGTCAATAAATAGCAGGAACATTAAGTGTCCCTAGATATTAATTTAAAGGGAACCTGAGGTCAAATTTACTTTGAAAAACCCGACTGTCATGCAACAGCAGGCTTCTCCAAGTGCCTGGGTGTTACTCTGATTTTCCTATTGAGTGCCTCAAGAACACTAATGCCGCGCACACACAATCACTTTTTGTGATGTAAAAAAACGTTGTTTTATCTCACAAAAAAAAACAACGTTTTTCAAACTTCATTTTAAAAAACGATGTTGCCTACACACCATCGTTTTCTGAAAATGCTCTTGCAAAGCTTGGTTACGTACACCACGTTCGACAGCACTCTGTTCCATTGAAGCTCCCGTCTCATAACTTGCTTCTGAGCATGAGCGGATTTAAAAACGTTGTTTTAAACGTCGTTTTGCCCACACGCGATCATTTTTTGTGAACGTACATTTGCGCTGCGTATCCGAGATACGCTACGCAGCCGCATTTTACCAGGCTCTACGATGAATCCTGGTAGATTTTGTCCCTTACGGTACGGCGGCGTAGTGTATTTCTCGCCGCGTAATCGAAATACGCGATTAGGGGGCGTGAAGCATTTAAATTAGGCGCGTCCCCGCGGCGATCGAACTGCGCATGCTCCGTTCAGAAATTTCCCGCCGTGCATTGCGCAAAATAACGTCGATACGTCATTCGTTGTTTGAGTAGCGTCATTTACGGACATTACTATTTCCGGACGTTTTACGTCAAAAATAAAAAAAGACGTCGGAAAACGTTGATATTCGACGGCCATACTTAACATGGGCTGTCTAATATTAGACCAGCAAAAATCTGGTATAGCATAACGCAGCAAAAAGATGACTAAAGATGCCGTAAGAGATTACGATAGACGTTCGCAATTTCGTGGATAGTCAGCAAAAGCTCATTTGCATACCCCGATGCGGAAAACGACGTGTACTCCACCCAGCGGCCGCAATTTTATTGCAGCGTAGATCCGAAGGTGTACGAACACGTAAACCAGTCGGATTGAAGCCCGCAGCCGTAATTTCATGGTTTGAGGTTTCAGAGTAGTGAAAAAACGCGCGTAATTTGAAAGTACTCCAGTCTAACGCGAAATAGACAGGCGTAATCGCTCTATGAATCTGGCCCAATATTCTGAAAAACGACATAAAAAATTGAAGCATGTTCAAAAAAAAATGTTGTCGTGTTTCAGAAGACATAAAACAAAGTTTTGCCCACACACGATCATTTTAAATGACGGTTTTTAAAACGTCGTTTTATTTCATCACAAGAAACAACCGTGTGTATGCGGAATAAATCTAGAGGAGCTCTTGAATGCAAATGTTGATCAGTTCTACAAGTCGATAACCAGCCCCTTCCACTTTTCAAAATGTCACATTTGGACCACAACTATGATGGCCAATTAAAAGTGATACTAATGCCGCGTACAGACGATAAGTTTTTCCAACTTCATCATTAAAAACGATGTTGCCCACACACCATCGTTTTAAAAAAATGATGAGCAAAGCGCAGTGACGTACAACACGTACGACGGCACTCTAAAGGGGAAGTTCCATTCAAGCTCCCGTCTCATAACATGCTTCTGAGCATGCGCGGGTTTAAAACAACGTTTTTAACAAAGTTTTAGCCCACAAGATCATTTTTTACAACCCAAAAAACAATTTTTTTTAAAACGACGGTAAAAAATGCAGCATGATCGATTTTTTTTGTCGTTTTTTCAGAAGATGAAAAACAATGTGAAGCCCACACACGATCATTTTAAATGACGTTTTTAAAAACGTATTTTTTTTTCATGCCAAAAAATTATCGTCTGTATGCGGCAAAAAGGTATTTCATGTTAGACATACTTGCTCTGTGCCAGTGGCGGCTTATCCATATGGGGCGCCCCCCTAATCCATGCGTCTGGCACCTAATCTACATGCAGGGCACTGAACGCATGGATTCCAATGTTTTTTTTCTTTCTCTAAGCATGTGATTAGAGTCGGAGGCTTAATATTCGCTATTGTCTTCCTGATTCTCCTCCCAGCCAATCAGGAAGTGGAAAAAAAGAATATATGGACAGCCGCACTCCAGTAAGTCTTAAAAAAGACGTGCCCTTTATTGGGTAAAAGAAAAAGCACTACAAAAAAACAGCATACAGTGGGACGTGTCAGCTGTTTATATCGCACTGTATGCTGTTTTTTGTAGTGCTTTTTCTTTTACCCAATAAAGGGCACGTCTTTTTTAAGACTTACTGGAGTGCGGCTGTCCACATATTCCTTTTTTCTATGCTCCGTGCATTGCCAGCACCCATTGGTTCTTGAGTTGACACTGATTGCCTTAGGTGTGCTCACCTGGAGCGGCAGTCTCTCCTACCTGTCAATCAGGAAGTGGGTCCTGAGACCTAAATGGTCAAGAGGAGAAGCGACCTAGATGGGGTAAAAATGAGGCGGGCGGACACGGACGACTGAGCGTTGTGGTTGGTCTAACCAACTGGGGGTGGGGGTGGTTTGTTTGTGCCCCCCCCACCAAAATGGAGCACCAGCCGACACAAATAATAATTTTTACAAAGTCTGCTGCCTTAGTTTTTATGATGGCAATTTGCATATACTCAGTCAGTCAGGTTGAAAAAAGACATAAATCCATCCAGTTCAACCATAAAAAATTTATAAAATAAAAAATATCATACAATCCCATATACCCAATTCTATACCCACAGTTGATCCAAGGGAAGCCCCAGCAGAGCATGCTCCAATTTGCTACAGCAGGGGAAAAAATCCTTCCTGATCCCCCGAGAGGCAATCAGATTTACCCTGGATCAACTTTACCTATAAATGTTAGTACCCAGTTATATTATGTACATTACGGAAAGTATCCAGGCCTTTCTTAAAGCAAACTACTGAGCTGGCCAGAACCACCTCTGTAGGGAGTCAATTCCACATTTCCACAGCTCTTACTGTGAAGAAACCTTTCTGTATTTGGAGAAGAAATCTCTTTTCCTCTAGATGTAAAGAGCGCCCCCCCCCTCCCGTCCTCTGTGTTGACTGTAAAGTGAATAACTCAACACCAAGTTCACTATGTGGACCCCTTATATCTTTGTACATGTTGATCATATCCCCCCTTAATCTCCTCTTTTCAAGAGTGAATAAATTCAGTTCCTCTAATCTTTCCTCATAGCTGAGTCTCTTATGAGGTTGGTTGCCCTTCTCTGCACTTTCTCCAGTTCCCCGACTCATTTTTTTTTTACGTTTGACAACTGAAAAAAAAATTATCAGTCTATAATTTTAATGGTGCGAGAATAAGAACAACAAACAAACATTCGCATTTCAAAAAAGTTGAAATAAGTATTTAGACCCCTTAGCAAAACATGAGTACTAGGTGGGAAAACCTTTGTTGGCAATCACAGAGGTCAGAAGTTTTTTGTAATTGGCCACCAGGTTTGCACACATCTCTGGAGGGATTTTGTACCACTCCTCCTTGCAGATCCTCTCCAAGTCATTAAGGTTTCGAGGGTGACATTTGCTAACTTGAACCTTCAGCTCCCTCCACATATTCTCTATGGGATTACGGTCTGGAGACTGGCTAGGCCTTTCCAGGACCTTATTGTGCTTCTTCTTGAGTCACTGCTTTGTTGCCTTGTTTGTGTGTTTTGGGTCATTGTCATGCTTAAAAACATATCCACTACCCATTTTCAATGCCCTGTCTGAGGGAAGCAGGTTCTCACCGAAGACTTGATGATACATGGCCTGGTCCATCGTCTCTTTGATGCAGCAAAGTTGTCCTGTCCCCTTAGCAGAAAAAACATCCTAAAACATAATGTTTCCACGGTTCACCTCCATGTCTGACAGTGGGGCTGGTGTTCTTGGGGTCATAAGCAGCATTCCTCCTCCTCTAAACACAGCGAGTTGATGCCAAAGAGCTTGATTTTGGTCTCTTCTGACCACAGCACTTTCACCCAGTTCTCCTCTGAATCATTCAAATGTTCATTAGCAAACTTCAGACAGGCCTGTAGATGTGCTTTATTGAGCTGGGAACCTTGCACGCGCTGCAGGATTTTAGTCCTTCACAGCATAGTGTGTTACCAATTGTTTTCTTGGCGACTATGGTCCCAGCTGCCTTGAGATCATTGACAAGATTCTTCCGTGTAGTTCTGGGCTGATTCCTCACTGTTCTCATCATCATTGAAACCACTAGTGGCTGGTGGTCCAACCGGTGGCATGCACGCGGTCAGCCTCTTAATCGGCTGCAATGCAGAGCACTAAGAGATCACGCTGGACTGCCATATCCCAAGTCCGAGACCTTCCTGTACATCCCTGCCCGGCCAATATGATTGCTTCTCCTTACGGCCAATTGTGCGCCTCCCGTTTTCTGATTGGCCGGGAGGAGAAGCAGGAAGACAATAGCGAATATTAATTAATTATTGTTACACAACTTTTTTAAGCCAATTAGAGCCTCAGGCTCTAATCATGTGATTAAAAAAAAAACAATGGAATTTATGCATCCGGAGCGAGGGAGATTGACAGTTATTTTTTGTTTCTTCCATTTGCAAATAATCACACCAACTGTTGTCACACTCTCACCCAGCTACTTGGTGATGGTCTTGTAGCCCCTTTCCAACCTTGTGTAGGTCTACAATCTTGTCCCTGACATCCTTGGACAGCTCTTTGGTCTTGGCCATGGTGGAGAGATTGGAATCTAAATAATTGCTTCTGTGGACAGGTGTCTTTTATACAGGTAACAAGCTCCCTTTAACAGAGTTCTCCTAATCCCAGCTTGTTACCTGTATAGAAGACTGGGAGAGCTGGGAGACAGAACTCTTGCTGAATGATAGGGAATCAAATACTTATTTCGCTCTTTAAAATGCAAAGCAATTTACAACTTTTTTAAAATATTTTTGTTGTTATTATGTCTCTCGCTGTTAAAATAGACTGATCATTTCGTTGTCAGTGGGCAAATGTACAAAATCAGCAGGGGATCAAATACCTTTTTCCCTCACTGTAGCTACATAGGTTGAAAAAAGCCACAAAATCCATAAAACACAAAGCATATACAGAAATCTATACCCATAGTTGATCCAGAGGCAACAAAACCCATTAAAGCGGAGTTTCACCCTAAAGTGGAACTTACGCTCATCTGAATCCTACCCCTTTCGGGGGGAAGAAGAGGCAGATGTGGATATTGACGTCACGGCTGGGGCTCCCTCCTCTGGCTGCCGGGCCAGTAGGAGGGAGTGTAAGTCAAGGGAAAAGTTGCACTACTAAAATTACAAAAAAACTAAATAAATAGACTAATAAGCAGCCTGCATAAACAACAGAGCAATATTGTATACACAAGTGAATATGCGCAAGGGGTGAAAAACACACAGGTACCTCAGCAGTATAAATAATAATGAGCTTAAGATTGATAAAAATGAATAATTAGTAAAAAACACAATGTACAGGAAATTTTGTACAGTATGAGAGGGTAGCTTAAAATAAAGTCCAAGGCTCAGGGGCATGTAAATAATAGAGAGTCCGAGAATGAGTGAGAAATTGTTTGTTGTGGAGATCACATATACATGCTCAGGGCTGCCATCATGGGAGAACAGAAACCGTGTTCCAAGTACTGTCAGGAAAAAACAAGGGGAGAGGCGCCTCTAAGAGTAGATGTTTAGGTAATTTAATAAGTTAATATATACAGGCAACTCACGTTTAGTGAAGTAAAAACAAGCATTGTATACAAATTCTTGGGAGGGAGAAGTCCTCAGGTCGGTCACTGGTGTTCTGATGCGCTGCACTGTCTCTAGTAGTCCTTTTCCAACCGCAGTAAGATGTTGGGGCCGGCGGCGGTGGTAGAGCTGTAGGGTCAGGCTAGAACTTTGAATTCTGCGGCAATCTGAACACGGTGACGTCACTGGTATGCGACGCGTTTCAGAGCAGGCGCACTGCGATGACGCGGTAGTCGCGCTCCTTTATCAAGCTGACTTGTGTAGGGAATGGAGCTGGATTTAAGTAAGGAGAAGGGGCGGTGGTGGGGGATGTCCTAGGGGCGTGAACGGGGGCGGGGCTGGCACGGGATTTGGTATATGCTGAGAACTGGGAACGGAGGGAGGTGGGCGTGCTGCACGAGGAAAGGGGAGGTTAAAACTCAGTGAGAAGGCAAGGTTTAGAATAAGTGACAAGGGTATAATGACATAGATTATCGAAGGTCAGAGCGGAGGGGGCGGGGGACTGGAAGAAATGTACGCAAGAAGCTGCGGGAGAGCCGCACAATATCAAGGCTCAGAGGGAGATGTAAAACTGGGCAGTAAAAATAGATGGGATAGTTTTGGCATGGTTTTTTTAGGTGGGGGGGGGGGGAAATAATTTTCTTTATCTGGAATTTAAAAATATATGTGTATATATCTGAAGGGCTCGCGCACAGGCAAATATATACGGGGAATGCACAAAACACACACATATGTATACATATATGTGAAATGTGCATAAATGGACGTATAATAGGGGCGGGGGGGGGGGGGGGGGGGAGAGAAATTGTGCTGGTGAATAATAATTTGGACCTGAAGGGTATATATAATATAATAAAATCTAAACATACACATCAGTAGGGGGGGGACCGGACAAAACAGGGGGTAGTGTGGGAATGTAAGTTTTATTTTAAAGATGTAGGGACAAAAAACAATAGGGCAATACTGATGGCAGCAATAAATGATTAAAATTAGGCAAATAAGAAATATTATAAGCATATTAAAATAACACAATGACAGAAAAAAGGGGCAAAAACAGGGGCAAAAAAACAGCAACAACAAAAAAACAAACAAAAAACAGTAGCAAAGACACAATTCGTAAGAGAGTTTTTTTCTCGAAGAGATCATACGGGGGGTATCAAGCCCTGGAGTGGGGAAAAGGATGGGGGGGGGAAAGGGAAGCAAGGTGGGGGGGGAAGGGGGGGGATTTTTGGAAGAGAAAGGAGAGAAAGGGGGGGGGGGAGTAGAAATGGAAGGGGACGGGAGAGAAAAGAAGAGGGGGAGGGTGGGGAAAGCAGGAGGGTGGGGGAGGGGTATGGAAAAGACCAGGGGATAGGGGGCTATACTTACTAGGGGACCCGCCACCCATGGAGACATGGAAAAGGAGTTTCCTGTAGAAAGTATGTATTGGGAAAATGATTTGGTTATTGGATGTATTGGGCAGGAATAAGAAATATATATATGCATTATCGACATAAAATGCATAATATAATATTAAATTATTGTTAAAAAATAATAATATAAAAAATAATAATAATAATTATAATTAATGATTTGTAAATAAAAATAATACATATAATCCATATATATATTTTTATGGGTTGGTGTTTAAAGTATGGATCGTAAAAGGATGGTGTAAAGGGGCGGGGTTGATTAAAGAATAGTTTGAATTTCTATACTTTCATTGATGCCCCCGGGTGAGAGTGCATCTAGGGTGTATATCCAGAAAGTTTCTCTGGCACAGAGCTTTTTAAATCTTTTTGCTGGTTGCAGGGTTTTGTCTATTTGCTCTATGACCCATACATAAAGTCCTGTGGTCGATTTTTTGTGTACTGTGGTGAAGTGTCTCGGGACACTGTGTGGGTCTGTTCCTCGCAGCAAACACAATGACGATAAAAAAGATGGGCTAATCATAGCCCTGAACAAATTCTACAATAGATCCTCCACTCAACACCGAGTCATAGTCGAAAGACCCCCGACTCCACCATCAATGGAAGTTCACTTTCCAATTATGAACACAACCAATTGCCAAATATCATCGGTAACCATGGAATCCCCGACTATGGAACCTCTGAACTTTGATGTTCCCACATCATCAACCAATAATCCTAACTCCACGTCCACCTTAGTTGGAAATCCTTCCACTTCCTCTTTTTTAGCACCCAGTCCTCCTCCAACCTCCATCTCCCGAAAAAGAAAGCTCACAGGAGAGGATGTAGAGGAGGACAAAGAAAACAACTATTCAAGAACACAGAAATCCCAAAAACGATAAAAATATTCAACCTCTCTTCGCACAACCAATCTCCTGCCGATACCTCACTTCCTAGTCGCGGACTAAATTTCGCCCCCATAAATAAACCAAATCCATTTCTCCTCTTCAAAGATCTTAACCATTACATACGGAATCTTACTCTTAAAAGATACTTCCATATCAAACAGGAAAAAGATGACAACACCACCATTACTCCTGCTACCAGCTCCTTATCGTCACCCCGGCCATTTTTTTCAGACAACACTCTTTCTGACTCACCTGAACCCAAAACCCACTCTTTCACAGAGGAACCCTATGACGATGATGAAGACACCCTAAGACTATACACTCAGCATTCAGCCACATCGCCTCCGATAATTCACTCCACCCTCAAACCCAAATCAATTTTTTTCCCGACCCAATCGAAAGGCCCTTATATCGAAAGTTTTTACAAAGTAGTCTATGCTGACCTACTAAAACTCTGCAACTCCACCTCCTCCTCAAAACGGAAAAATAATCTACTACCATCAGAAATCAAATCACTCGACAAACTGCTACATATGGATAATATAATAATAAAATCCGCTGATAAGGGAGGAGGCATCGTACTCCTGGATAAGACAGACTACCTTCAAGAAGCCTATAGACTACTCTCTGACTCTACCACTTACCACAAACTAAAAAAGGATCCCACCACAGATTTTGCTCACGAAGCCGATATCCTAATACGTAAAGCACTCCAGGATGGCATTATAACCAAAACAGTAAAGTATTTTCTGCGTAAAACATTTTACCAAATACCATACTTTTACTTCCTGCCAAAGATCCATAAAAATTCAGAACACCCACCAGGAAGACCCATTGTTGCAGCCATGGACAGCGTGACTACAGGGTTTAGTTTATACATAGATCAATTCCTACAACCAATCGTAATTGAACTCCAGTCATACATCCGTGACGGTACCCACCTCTTAGAGCTTCTATCCCCCTACAAGTGGGAACCCACATACACTTGGCTTTCATTAGATGTTTGTTCCTTGTACACCTCAATTCCACACAACTTTGGCATCATGGCACTTGAACAATTTCTGTTACATGAACCATTAATCAATCCCCGCCAAGCCGAATTCATTACAGAAGCAACTAGGTTTTGCCTGACCCATAACTACTTCACCTTTAATGGAGATTTCTATCAACAGTCCCAAGGAACAGCTATGGGAGCCAATTTTGCCCCCTCATATGCCAATCTGGCCATGGGGTATTGGGAAACTCACCATATACACACCAACAACCCATTTGCAGAAAACATTGTCTTCTTTGGAAGATATATTGATGACATTATTATCATTTGGGATGGTGCCTCTGACATCATCCCTCAGTTTCTAGAACACTGCAACAGTAACACATATGGGTTATCCTTCACATCAGCTTCCCACCCCTCCAACATGGCCTTTCTAGACCTTGAGCTTGGATATGACAAAAACACCATCATCGCCAAAAATTACATTAAACCAACGTCCGGAAACTCATATCTACATTACCAAAGCTGCCACTTTCCAAAATGGATAAAAAACATCCCCAAGGGCCAATTCTGCCGCCTAAGACAGAACTGCACCCGGGACTGTGACTATATAGAACTCAGTGCTAACCTAAAAACCAAATTCCTGGAAAAACACTATCCAGATAACCTTATAAATGAAGCATACGAATTTTATCTGCATGGGAAACCACCAAAACATGACAAACCTGCACATGACTGTTCCACCCGCTTCACCACCACGTTTCATTGTAAACATAAACAAATGGAGAAAATACTCTCAAAACACTGGAACATATTGCAACAAGACCCCCACCTCAAGACCGGACTTCCATCCCACCCCAGAGTTACCTACAGGAGGGCTCCCAACCTCAAAAATAAAATTGCTCCGAGCAAACTTAAAGACACTTTCACATCACCTGCCGCACCAATCCTCATACCAATCACAGGTATGTTTCAATGCCGTAAGCCCCGCTGCAAAACGTGCAAATTCGTCCAACATGGCCAAAAAACCTTCACCACAAAAGGAAAAACCTACGAGCTCAAGGAATTTTTTAATTGTTCATCGGATTTTGTGGTTTATGGACTTATTTGCCCCTGTGGCCTTTTGTATGTGGGCCGCACCATACGCCCACTAAGACAAAGATTCGGCGAACACAGGAGATACATCGAAGGAGGAACAGACTTCACCACAGTACACAAAAAATCGACCACAGGACTTTATGTATGGGTCATAGAGCAAATAGTCAAAACCCTGCAACCAGCAGAAAGATTTAAAAAGCTCTGTGCCAGAGAAACTTTCTGGATATACACCCTAGATGCACTCTCACCCGGGGGCATCAATGAAAGTATAGAAATTCAAACTATTCTTTAATCAACCCCGCCCCTTTACACCATCCTTTTTACGATCCATACTTTAAACACCAACCCATAAAAATATATATATGGATTATATGGATTATTTTTATTTACAAATCATTAATTATAATTATTATTATTATTTTTTATATTATTATTTTTTAACAATAATTTAATATTATATTATGCATTTTATGTCGATAATGCATATATATTTCTTATTCCTGCCCAATACATCCAATAACCAAATCATTTTCCCAATACATACTTTCTACAGGAAACTCCTTTTCCATGTCTCCATGGGTGGCGGGTCCCCTAGTAAGTATAGCCCCCTATCCCCTGGTCTTTTCCATACCCCTCCCCCACCCTCCTGCTTTCCCCACCCTCCCCCTCTTCTTTTCTCTCCCCTCCCCTTCCATTTCTACTCCCCCCCCTTTCTCTCCTTTCTCTTCCAAAAATCCCCCCCCTTTCCCCCCCCACCTTGCTTCCCTCTCCCCCCCTCCCCCCTTTTCCCCACTCCCGGGCTTGATACCCCCCGTATGATCTCTTAGAGAAAAAAACTCTCTTACGAATTGTGTCTTTGCTACTGTTTTTTGTTTGTTTTTTTGTTGTTGCTGTTTTTTGCCCCTGTTTTTGCCCCTTTTTTCTGTCATTGTGTTATTTTAATATGCTTATAATATTTCTTATTTGCCTAATTTTAATCATTTATTGCTGCTATCAGTATTGCCCTATTGTTTTTTGTCCCTACATCTTTAAAATAAAACTTACATTCCCACACTACCCCCTGTTTTGTCCCCCCCCCCCTACTGATGTGTATGTTTAGATTTTATTATATTATATATACCCTTCAGGTCCAAATTATTATTCACCAGCACAATTTCTCCCCCCCCCCCTGCCCCTATTATACATCCATTTATGCACATTTCACATATATGTATACATATGTGTGTGTTATGTGCATTCCCCGTATATATTTGCCTGTGCGCGAGCCCTTCAGATATATACACATATATTTTTAAATTCCAGATAAAGAAAATTATTTCCCCCCCCCCCACCTAAAAAAAACCATGCCAAAACTATCCCATCTATTTTTACTGCCCAGTTTTACATCTCCCTCTGAGCCTTGATATTGTGCGGCTCTCCCGCAGCTTCTTGCGTACATTTCTTCCAGTCCCCCGCCCCCTCCGCCCTGACCTTCGATAATGTCATTATACCCTTGTCACTTATTCTAAACCTTGCCTTCTCACTGAGTTTTAACCTCCCCTTTCCTCGTGCAGCACGCCCACCTCCCTTCGTTCCCAGTTCTCAGCATATACCAAATCCCGTGCCAGCCCCGCCCCCGTTCACGCCCCTAGGACATCCCCCACCACCGCCCCTTCTCCTTACTTAAATCCAGCTCCATTCCCTACACAAGTCAGCTTGATAAAGGAGCGCGACTGCCGCGTCATCGCAGTGCGCCTGCTCTGAAACGCGTCGCATACCAGTGACGTCACCGTGTTCAGATTGCCGCAGAATTCAAAGTTCTAGCCTGACCCTACAGCTCTACCACCGCCGCCGGCCCCAACATCTTACTGCGGTTGGAAAAGGACTACTAGAGACAGTGCAGCGCATCAGAACACCAGTGACCGACCTGAGGACTTCTCCCTCCCAAGAATTTGTATACAATGCTTGTTTTTACTTCACTAAACGTGAGTTGCCTGTATATATTAACTTATTAAATTACCTAAACATCTACTCTTAGAGGCGCCTCTCCCCTTGTTTTTTCCAGAGCAATATTGTATACAAAGAAAAAAAGAAAAAATGTGGCGCTGAAAGGAGACACTATAATCCACTCTAATGTGGAGGTGTATCTCATATATATAAGTACATTAAAAAAGGTGAAAAACCATATAGTGGTATATGTAGTAATAAACCAGCAAATAAGTCCAGAATCACCACAGTGATATTTGAAAACAAAGTGTCATAAATAGTCCAGTGATACAGCTATGGTGAACATGTGAGATGAGATATATCACATCAAGGCTCAAATGGAAAATCCAGGGCAGTCAAAGAGAATGGATACTTTTACCGGATTTGGTGGACACACTGACCGATGGTAACGAGAAACGAGATCCTCAGCCTTGTACTGTCCATGGAAGAAACATCCAGAGGCATATAGGGAAATCCCGAGTTTCTTGATCCCAAACGTCCAAGGTAACAAAGAGGCATCTCATGGGATTGGAATCATATGGAAGGACATGTAAAAAATGAAGGGAGGCTCCACATAGTGCAGTTAAACCCAGATAAGGGATAAAACGGCTTTATTTGTAAAATCAAGGTATAAAAAATACCATAAAAACATGAAAAAATTGTTACAAGAGCATCAGGGTACAAGCCAGAATGAAAAAGCTGGTACAAGTGATCACATAGAGCAAAGCGTGGTGGATAGATATGTGGTTGCAGGCTATGTACCCAGTAGGAGGGAGGGGCCTCACGCATGGGAAGTAGGGTTCCCGGAATGAAGCTGAAAGGCTACACTGCCAGGTACCCTTACCTGGAATGGCGGCGGCAGCACTCGACAGCTGATGGAAACATCAGCTGCGGATGCCGACATTGCTGGAGTCCAGGACAGGTAAGTGTCCTATTATTATTTTGCGGTAGAAGGGGTGGTGGGGCTGTTGTTAGAGATTTTCCGGTGTTTTCATGGGAGAGTGAGTGGGGGCTGAGCAAACGGGTGGGGGGAGGGGGGTGGGTTAATTCCGGGTTCTTTAATGGTTTTCTTTTTTGTACTGTACAGATTTTGTACTTAGGCCTTGTTGGCCGGTTACTGACCCAGTGTTGTGGGTCGGCTGTCCTTTTTTGTTTTTCTTTTGTGTTTTTGTTTCATTTGTATGTTGTCAAAATTAATAAAAAGAAATTGGCAAAGTGTCCTATTATTAAAAGCCAGCAGCTGCAGTATCTGTAGCTGCTGGTTTTACTTTTTGTTTATGGACGGAACATCGGAACATCGGGCGGAACATCGCTTTAAATCATCATCCATTTTGCTTCAGTAGGGGAAGAATACTTAAGTTAGTGGCATTTATTAATACATTTAATTAGTCGTAAAAAAATACGTAATTGCATTAATTGCTGTTGTATTAAAGCTGCCTGCAGTTCAGCAAATTGCAACACATCTGCCAATATATTTCTGGATTTTAAAAGCCTCAGCAGATTTGTAAAAACTCCATCCAGACATGGAGGGTCCTGAAAGAATTGAAACCTGGGACTCCAGTTCTGAAAGACAACAGTTTATCCCGATGCAATTTCTGTGCGCTAATCAATTCAATATATTGGAACAAAAAAAAAGAAAATATTTTTTTTTTCTATTTAGTCAATTTTTCTGTGAGGATGACAATTCTAACAAAAATGTTGCATTCCCTGTTGCCTATTAAACTGGGCAGTAAAATTACCATCAATGCTTTGCTGTGTCTTTAAAGTCATCTCCGAAACCCTCCAGTGGATTACGGGTTAACAATTCATAAATCTGACATCCACCTTTGAGAAAAAAAAATGTAATCTCCACATGTGCATTGCTAGCAATGACTGGCTTCTCTCCTGTAGCAAAATGGGGGAAGAAAAAGACAAAAATATTAAACACATAGATCAAATTGCAATAAGATTGGAGTATTGAGCTGTTTATTGTTTATAGGCAGAAAATGTATTTCTGTGAGACGGTGAATCGGTTTCTTCTGCCGCTGAATCTCCAGGTGAAATCTTTAGCAGAGTGGAAAATGAATCATAAGGTAGACATTTGGGTTAAGCTCTTGGGCTGTATTTTTCCTACAGAATGAATCACCGGCTGGTCCCATACATGATAAAGCAGACACAATGAGCTATTTAAAGGTCCTAACTGATATTTTGGTATTATTTATTGATAATTATGTGGTTGCAGTCACATCAATTGGTAATAGAGCAGTAGAAAAAAATTGGCAGTAAAAGGGTTATATTGTAGCTATTAAAGGACAGGGAAGACGGCATAGGAGCTCATGCATATTGGGAGGAAAGATTCACATTTTCTTATACTGTATTTCCATGAATTTTACTAACTCTGGATGAGTTATGCAGTAGGCAAATGTGTTATAATCAAGACCCAATTAAAGAACACCTGTCGGCAATCAAAAGCTAGTTGGCTGGATAGAGGAAACAATACAAACAAGTGTGTCAGCACAGCTACTTGAGCACGCTCAGAACCCTCGTACACGCGATATGATTGTTGGCAGGGGATCGTCTGTTGAAAGACGGTTGTCCTAAAATCTGACCGTTAGTACGCTCCTTTTGAAAATTGTTGTCCAACTTTTGGCCAACAAATGTTAGATTTTCGGAGGACAGCGGTTTGTCGTCGGATTTTCTGATGGTCAGTACCCAAATTTGAAAGTACAAACACGAATATAGCAGAAGGGGCTCAAAAAGTGGCGCTCAAGAGCTGAAATTCCTCTTAGTACGTCACTACGTTCGTGTTTGTGGCACGACAATTGTCTACCGTTAGCATGCAAGACAAGATCATGGCACACGCCCTTTTGACAAAAATCAGACGCTCGGTTGGCCAACAATCGTATCGTGTGTGTGAGGCTTAAAGCTCCATACACACTATTAGATTTTCTGCAGATTTACCAAAACCACGTAGTGCAAGGGCCTGCCTGATTTCATACAAATTGAAACTCTAATGCCCTGTACACACAATCGGTTTGTCTGATGAGACCGTTGTCATCGGACAAACCGATCGTGTGTGGGCCCCATAATTTTTTTTCCCATCGGTGAAAAAAAATAGAACCTGTTTTATGGTTAAAAAACCGATAGAAAAAAAGTGATCGTCTGTGGGGAAATCCATCGGTCAAAAATCCACGCATGCTCAGAATCAAGTCAACGCATGCTCGAAAGCATTGAACTTAATTTTTCTCTGCACGACGTTGTGTTTTAGGTCACAGCGTTGGACACGATTGGATGTTTAACTTATGGTGTTTAGGCAAGACTGATGAAAGTCAGCTTCATCGGATATCTGATGAAAAAATCCATCGGTCCGTTTTCATTGGATGAACCGATTGTGTGTACATGGCATTAGGCTACTTTCACACTGGAGCATTGCGGGCATTGGCAATAAAGCACCGCAATTTTTATTAGTTTTTGCAGCGCTTTTCGGCCTCTAGCAGGGTGCTTTTAACCACCGATAGCGGCTGATTAAGGGGTTAAAATCGAGGCAAAGCGCCGCTGTAGCGGCGCTTTTCAGGCGATGCCCCATTGATTTCAATGGGCAGGGGCGCTTATGGAACGGTGTATTCACAGCGCCTCAAAGACGTGGCCAGCAGGACATTTTTGAGCATCCTGCCAGCGCAGAGTGAAAGTGAAAGGAGCCTGCAAAGTGCCTCAGTGTTTGACCTCATATTATATGGTTTTGGTAAATCTGAAGACAAAAATCTGCATAAAATCTAATAGTGTGTATGGGGCTTTAAGGCTGGGTTCACACCATTGTGAATTGGATGCAGGTTGAATTCACAATAGCAAGAGACCAGACCGCAGAGACCACCATTATCGTAAACTGGACTGCCGCCTTAAGACGAGGATATTTGGATTATGGCACCTAGCTGCTACCATAACAGAGATATCACTCTTCAAAGTGCCGACGTATATAGTCGTGCGGCGGTCCGGAAGTGGTTAAGCTAAAAAACCTTGAGGGATTACAACCCCTTTAAGCCTTGCATAGTTTTCAGGCTACTTTCTTGTCCTGTGCATGCTTTCTTTCCTCCACTGATGCACCTGACCGCTACTTTAGCGTGAGCAATGCTTCTCATAGCGCTGTATGTGCATGCATGTAACTCAGCTTGGATGTGAGCAAGAACATGTGGCTACATTTGTTCTCCATGCCCCCCATTGGGTTTGTGAATGTGGCCACCCTTTCCTGGAACCCTAGGAGAGGAAGAGTAGCAGAAAAACTTTCATTTGAGAGATAAAACAAAGAAAGACAGGGATAGAAGGTACGTTCTACTTATAATTAAGCATATTGCATTTATTTTATTTTATTTAAAAAATGTGAGTTAAGTGTGACTTTAAAGTGGTTGTAAAGGTACAATTTTTTCCCCCTAAATAGCTTCCTTTACCTTAGTGCAGTCCTCCTTACTTACCTTATCCTTCCATTTTGCTTTTAAATGTCCTTATTTCTTCTGAGAATTCCTCACTTCCTGTTCTTCTGTCTTTAACCCCACACAGTAATGCAAGGCTCTCTCCCTGGTGTCGTGCTCGTCCCCTCCCTTGGACTACAGGAGAGTCAGGACGCTCTCTACGTTGCAGATAGAGAAAGGAGCTCTGTGTCAGTGGGTGTCCTGACTCTCCGGTAGTCCAAGGGAGGGGGCAAGCACGACACTCCACTCCGGGGAGAAAGCATTGCATTACTGTGTGGAGTTTGTGGTGGAAATTTGAAGATGTATTTATTATGTATTGTCATAATTGGCACCCAGTCTTGACACTTCCCCAGCCAGCTCTAAATAGGGCTGACTGTGGCAGTCCTGAGGCTGGTTGACTCTCATCTTGAGGTTGGAGTGTGATGATTGCGGCATGGGCGTATGCCCACCAGCGAGGGGCCCCTCTGTGCATTTAGCACAGACGATCGTTGAGGGGGATGCATTCATTTCGCAAGCACGCTAGTGGCTATGGACAGATGTACGCTCTTATCTGGGTCATGTCTGATCAGCAGGATTTGGGATTCATGGGGTACATCTGTAAATAGCCTCAATAAGGGTATAATCTTTATATGCATTATTCTATGGAATGGCGCAGATTAAAGGTTCTATCAGGGTATATTTTGAGGGCTTGTGAGCGTTTCTGGGGTCAGGGGGGGGCACATGCACACCCTGACCGGACACACCCATAAGACATTGTTTGTATTTCTATTCATTGTATTCATTGTATTATAGTCTATTCAATTTGACTTCCTGTCAGAAGGAATGTTCTGTTCTGTGTATAGGAGACATCTGGTAATGTCGCCTCCCATGTGGGGAGGCGACTTACTGGTGATGGCTTCCTGTTTTGTGTAAATAAAAGCGCCATGCTGAGCCCTGGGAGGGGAGATGATTTGCAAGGATGGTAACATGAGGACAGCTGTTGTAATGTCTCTTGATTGGTATGGATGGGTAGAGAATGATGGTGAGTAAATCTGTTAGCTTAAACATGGCATAATTTCATTTAAGATGGCGAATGTGCGTTACAGCACATGGCAAGATGGCGGTGTGCTTTGCACACCCCAGATTGCCATTACAGATGGCGACCATTGAAAGGGACTATTCAGGTTTTTTCCTATGGCATCAGATGGGGGAGATGGGATACATTCTGATGCATCGGGAAAAACATGCTTTAAAAGAAAAAATTTGACATCTTTTTGAAATGATGCTTGAGTTTGATTGTGTGTGTGTGTGCACATGTGGAATCCTGATTGTATGTCTGAATTTGATAGATGTATGATTGTGTGTGTGATCCTGATTGTATGACTGTTGTGTGATAGAGTTGTGTATGACTGTGTGTTTGTGTGTGACCGTGTGTGTGATTGCGTGCATTTGTGAAAAGCGATTGGATGCATGTGTGATTGCCTGAGTTTGTGAAATCGAGTGGATTTTGATCGTGTGTATGCCTGAATGCTGTTTGAGAGTAACAATGGAGGTAAGCTGGCTCCTCTGGCCATGCGGCTTGGGGGGGGGAAGGGCGATTTGTTTGTTTGTAACAGTTTGTAAGGAAGTGACTTGATTAACCAGATTTAAACTGCTATAGAAGACAGCCTTTTGTGTAACATCGCTCCTCTAGCCATGCGGCTTGCGGGGGAAAGGCGAACAGTGTTTTGATTTCTGTGTCAACTGACTTTGCAACTTTCAGAACATAGTTAGATGTAACATTTTTATGATGTATATGGAAACTGTATATTGTAGATGTTTCCCCAGTATAGGTGGGGTTATTCAGCCTGTGATATGGGCGGCTGAAGCCTTTTTGAATTTTGTGCATTAATGTGGTAGAGCTGATTGAATTGTTTGGCTGATGAAACATGTGTTTCTTGACTGCACAATTTTTAGAGCAAAGTCATGTGTAATATGTTCATGATCTTTATGAGGAATAGAAATTGATAAATTATGCATTTTTAAGTGGCCAGACAATAGCAGCTGCTGTTAGCATGAAAAAAAAAAAGTTTTTATTTCGGAAGGTTTTAAATGTAAGCTCACTGTATGTATTTTTTTAATGGCTTGTTTACATGAGCTTTGAGAAAAGAGTTTTTGTTTTATGTTTTATATAACCAACATTTTATTTGAATGTGCTGTTTTTGGCAAAAGGTCAGCTTTGAAGCAGCCTAAAATGCGCTCATTATGAGGGGTTCACATCATAAAAAGGTCAGATTTGAAGGAACCTAAAGTGTGTGCCTTTTAGGTTGGTTGTTTTTAGAAAATGTTTTTTATTGTTTGTTTTTGATGATCAATGTTTTGTCTTTGTGGAAGAAAGGTTCTAGGCAAGTTTTTAAAAAAAACTGCATATGGCGGCCATTTTGGTCATCAGTGGCCATTTTGGGGGCGTAGTCTGTTTGCACTATGGGTCACCCCAGGGGGGAGGTGCAGCCACCTCTCCTTTGGGTGTGGTATTTCTCTGGCTATTTTGCTGGTGGATTTTAGCAGCCTTTGGGGCAGATTTCGATGTTTAGTGCGAATTGATTAGCGCGCTCTTTTCTGTGTTAGGATCGGGTGGAGAACATTTTTGTTTTCCTTTATGTGTGTAGTATGGTATGTCCTGTGGTAAACAGGTGATTTGGAAGCGCAGTTAAATTGTTTTTCTGCAAGCGTAAATGGCGCCATTGTTGCTTGGTTTGTTGTCGGCCATTTTGTGACTCAGTGTAAAGCGCTATATTTTGAGTAGCGTTTGCGGACGCTAGGGCCAGTATATACAGGATCTGACTAACCTGTTGGCTGACTTTGCAGTGTAAAAGTGGAAACTTTTTGTGTAACATTTCATTTTTGAATGTTACTGGCGCTGACTGCATTTTTGTGCATAGCGATGTGCGTTTGTTTAAATGTTTGGGAGTTGTTCATTGTTTTTGAATAATGGTTGGGTCAGGGGGGGATCAACTCCCATTCTGCAGATGGGAGGAGATGGTTTTATTTTCCCTGAACCAAAGGTGTTTTGTTTTTAAGAGAAAAAAACGCAGGAGATTTGAGTTTTGGCTTTGTTTACTACTTTATAATACTTCCAGGGGATATATATGTGGTCCATGGAGTTTTTTGATGTGTTGAGACGAGGCAGTGAAGACAGACTTCCCCTCTCTCTCCATCTTTCTGTCATTATGTAAATAAATCAGATTTGGGTTTTAAAGAGCTGAGCATACAACAGGAAGTCCTTTCTCAGCATTTATATATAAGCAGGAAGTCAGTGGGAGGAGTTTTGAAGTCTTCTGAAACATGAGCAATGAGATTTGTGTCCTGAAGGGACAACAGAAATATTTTGGCATTTGAAAGAGTGTTTTAAAGTTTAATTTCAGTTGTTTTTGTGAAGTTTTATACTGTAAATACAGTTTTGGGTATGAGAGGAAACAGAGGGGCGTCACCATTATTGTTGTATCATGTAGACGCAGGTAGAAAGAAGCCATAATATTATTTTGAAAAGTGGAGGATTTCATGGTGCTTTGTATGTTGTCTGACGACCACATTTTAGGAGGCTTTATATCGTGATACAGGTCAGGCTGTGTATAATATTCAGAAATCTTGTGAGCGATTATATTAGCATAAATGTGTAGGAGTAGTACGCTAATGCCCCGGTCAAGCCATGTATCGGAAATCTGGGGATCGGTTTTGATTTTAAAGGCGCAAGTCAGAACCGCTCCGAAAACAAAGCGCGGTGTGTTCTGGACGCAGAGCTCACTTAAAAAAAGCGATTCGAATCGTCATGGGATGTGCCGCCCATGCAGTGCATCAGTCAGACAGCTGCACCGCACATGAGGTCCGGATTAGGGGCTCCGGACATGAGACCCCTAAAGAATGTCGTAGGTGGTCAGAGGGTACAGTAAGGTGTACTCCTTTGGAAGGTACTCTGAATGGAGGTATGAGACCTCAGAATAAAAGATACCTTGGATGTAGATCGGATGTGGTTTCAGAAATCTGTAATGAGTGTGGATAGAGGTGTGGTACGCGCCTCAGGAGAACTTTGTATAGCTGGTCTATGCAAGTTTCTCGCGCTGTTCTCGTATTTTTCCATTGTATTTTCTTGTATTGCGGAAAGAGTGAAGGCAGATTTCCGGCTGGTTTTTGTTTTTTAATTTTTGTTTTGAAAGCTATGAATATCTCCCCACATTTGTATTTGAATGTTTGTATGTAGTAACGTAAATGTTTTATTCAAACTTACCGCGGCGATCTTCTGATGCGTCGCGGCTTTTGTATTTTTGTAGGAACGGGAAAAGTAAGGGTTACAAAGGGTTTTTGTTTGACTCGGTTTTGGGAAGAATGTCACTGACAATGTACAGGAATGTCATTTTTGTTTGCCATTCTCTGCAGGATAAATATGAAGGATGGAGTAATGATTTCTGCTTATAAGTATTTTTCAGGTCCAAAGAGTTTCCGGAAGTGTTTGTACATAGAGAGCAGGTGTATGTAGATAGCTGTACACATGGATAATTACGGGTCTAAGGAGGTGAAAGTATCATAGGCTATTTCATTGTTTCTTTTTATCATTTCTTCCTCCAGTCTGTATTGAGGAAGAAAAGGGGGGAGGAAGTGGTAGATAAAATGTAAAGGTGACAGTTCTCCGAACTAATAACACAAATCTTTCTAATTTTAATCAAGTTTTGTGCCAAGATTGTCTTTCTTTGATAGAATTTGAATCGGCAAGCAGCAGTCTGGTGAAGTAGGTTCCCATTTTAGTTGCTAAGAACCTATCAATGGTTCCGGGTATTACAGGCGACGGTAAGCGATTACAGGAGATGGTAAGCGATTACAGGCGACGGTGAGCCACGCACAGGTTAAGCAGCGACCACAGTTACGAGGTCTGGGTTGTTGTCATTGAAGGCCAACCAAAACCAGGGTCGTACTCCCTCAACTGTCACTCTCATTCTTGGGTGATGGGGTGGGTACGATCCCTGTAATGTGAAC
Organism: Rana kukunoris; assembly: GCA_029574335.1. Lineage (NCBI taxonomy): Eukaryota > Metazoa > Chordata > Amphibia > Anura > Ranidae > Rana > Rana kukunoris. Next base: position 186,781,671 of record CM056054.1, read on the forward strand.
TTCACAGGGTTCAGGAGTCTCTCCTGGACCCCGACACGGTAATTGGTTTTCATTTTTCCCCAACCAGGTGACTGGTTCATTTGTAAAGAAGCTTGATGGACGAGACCACGCCAGCCACTGCAAGAAGCGGCTCAACTACATCAAAGAAATGAGGAGTATCTTTGTTTATTTTGTATTTGTTTGTTTAGTAAATTTTAGCACGGGTAACGATGGAAAGCATCCCAAGTTATTATTTAAAGTGTATTCCATGACTAATTAAGAAGACGAACGGGACCGATTGCTGGGTCTGTTCTGAGTCTCCGTTGAGCTTTAGTCCCCAGCGATGACAGTGGTACATGCTAATTATGAGGATTATTGACAAACGAGTGAAGACTCCAAACAGACACTTGTCAATGGAATTTATTAATATGTTTTTAGAGGGTAAAATTGATTATTGTTTTTATGGCTCCGCCTCTTGTCGGTCGGGTATCAGGACTGGGTAGTCCACAAGTGTGTAACTTTAGTTTGGTGTTTATGCAGATCTACAGCTTATAAGGTAATTCCCCCAATGCAAGAGGTTCATGTGGTAGTGAAGCTATCCCTGTCCTATGTCGCGGCCGATTGTGAGGATCTGATGGCGCGAGAGAAATTGGGAATGGCGGGGACAGCTAGAAGGGAATTGTTCACCAACCCGGACTAGGTCTGGGCACGGTCTCCTGCATGAACAAGGTGGGGGGGCTTGAGCTTATGATACGTTTGAACAATTCACACCTATTGAGGATGGAATGTTTCATGTAACTGTTGAAGCTACAAGGAAGTTCTCACAGCCCAAGGGGGGGTTTCTGGGAATTTACAAGTAAATATTGTTATATCTGGTTCGGGGGATACTGGGAATAGGAGTTCAGGCCCATATGGATAAGGTTTAGGTCCCTACAAGGCAAAGCCAGAGCTGTAACTGAGTGAAGGTTGGGAGTCCTTTGAAGGGTCTGGGAATCTGAGGGGATTTAATTCTTATTTTTCAGCGGATCGTGGTTGATTGAAATGGGAATACATGTACTCATGTCGTTTTTATTTCTATTCTTTCTATGTCGTGATGAGCGCTCCTGTTGCCTGATTGGACGCGTGACCAGAGCCGGAGCAGATGACCACGTACCAGATGAGACGCCCCGGAGCAGATGACCCTCGTACCAGATGAGACGCCCCCGGAGCCGGACTAACGGACAAGACACAGAGGATCCCTACCCAATCTGCGATTACCACAGCTCACCAAGTTGTGTCCTCCTTATGTCATTTCTCCTGAAGAACAGAGTCTACATGTCAAGCCGTGTTTTCCTTTTTATGGACTGTAAGGACTGATTAGTTTCTAGGTGTAAGAAGACTATCAAGATTTGAAGGACAAGTGGGAGCAATATGACAAAAAGGGAGGACTGTGGTGGAAATTTGAAGATGTATTTATTATGTATTGTCATAATTGGCACCCAGTCTTGACACTTCCCCAGCCAGCTCTAAATAGGGCTGACTGTGGCAGTCCTGAGGCTGGTTGACTCTCATCTTGAGGTTGGAGTGTGATGATTGCGGCATGGGCGTATGCCCACCAGCGAGGGGCCCCTCTGTGCATTTAGCACAGACGATCGTTGAGGGGGATGCATTCATTTCGCAAGCACGCTAGTGGCTATGGACAGATGTACGCTCTTATCTGGGTCATGTCTGATCAGCAGGATTTGGGATTCATGGGGTACATCTGTAAATAGCCTCAATAAGGGTATAATCTTTATATGCATTATTCTATGGAATGGCGCAGATTAAAGGTTCTATCAGGGTATATTTTGAGGGCTTGTGAGCGTTTCTGGGGTCAGGGGGGGGCACATGCACACCCTGACCGGACACACCCATAAGACATTGTTTGTATTTCTATTCATTGTATTCATTGTATTATAGTCTATTCAATTTGACTTCCTGTCAGAAGGAATGTTCTGTTCTGTGTATAGGAGACATCTGGTAATGTCGCCTCCCATGTGGGGAGGCGACTTACTGGTGATGGCTTCCTGTTTTGTGTAAATAAAAGCGCCATGCTGAGCCCTGGGAGGGGAGATGATTTGCAAGGATGGTAACATGAGGACAGCTGTTGTAATGTCTCTTGATTGGTATGGATGGGTAGAGAATGATGGTGAGTAAATCTGTTAGCTTAAACATGGCATAATTTCATTTAAGATGGCGAATGTGCGTTACAGCACATGGCAAGATGGCGGTGTGCTTTGCACACCCCAGATTGCCATTACAAGTTACAGACAGAACAGGAAGTGAGGATTTCTCAGAAGAAATAAGGACTTTTAAAAGCAAAATCGAAGGATGAGGTAAGTGAAGGAGGACTGCACTAAGGTAAAGGAAGCTATTTAGGGAAAAACAATTGTACCTTTACAACCCTTTAACCCATGGCACAGCTTGTATGATTGTTGTGGTGCATTGCTATTCATGCTCAATGTCACGCCAAGACATCTGTCCCATGGCTCACCCCAAAAATAAAAAATAATGAAGCAGGTATGATTTTGGGCAAAAAGCATGCATTAGCATGCATGCAAAATTGCACAAATTAGTACTTATGGGCCCTAAAAGGTGTGTGCAGACTCCATTGGATGCTGGCTTCATTGTCCTGTAGCATGCTTACTAATTCTGTTGCTAACCAGGAAACTTTAAACGTAAATTGTTTTAAAAAAAATTACATTTTACAGCTTTTCAGCTAGGGAAACTGTATCTTGAGGAATAAGATGGAAACAGAGGTTATGTCAACACCTGCTTAGTGTAACAGAATAGTTCTTTCTATTCCATCTGCTAATATTTGTCTTCTGTGAGAAATAAAGCAGATGCTGTATCAGTTGTGGGATAAGCTTGTGTTAAATGGAAGCTGCTGAGAGAAACACGATGCACAAATTCATAGGCTGCCATTAATGACCTTCTTCTGGATATTTTATGACTGGCTGTCATACTGTTCCAATGGCTTCAATCGTTTCCGAGTCACTGACCTGAAACATGTATTCAGATAAGGATGTTCAGTTTCACTTGCTTCATGCTTGTTGTAGGTCAGTGACTCAGAAAGGATTGAAACCAAAGGATCTGCATGACATCCAACTGGCAATTTTGGAAGGACGTTAACAATAGCATCCAACATATTTCACATGGGCTTCTTTGAACAAATTCAGACAATCGTTCAGCCAGAAATGAAGACAGACACAGTTCTTGTTTTATCCAGCTGTGTTTACTAGTGCATAACATCCAAGTGAAAGATATAACACCAACACGTCAGCAAAAAATAATAAAAAATCAAGGCCCGGATTCACGTAGATTGGCACATCTTTATGTCGGCGTAGCGCTTCTCATTTACGCTACACCGGCGCAACTCAGAGAGGCAAGCATGGTATTCAGAAAGCAAATGCTCCCAACGATGTCTCGGCGTAACGTAAATTCGTAGGAGTAAGCCGGCGTAATTCAAAGTAGTAAGGAAGTTGGCGTGATCCATTTAAATGAAGCGTGACCCCATGCAAATGAAGGGACGAACGAAGGGCACATGCGCATAACTACACCCGGCGTAACCCCTGAGATACACCGGCCCACTGCCTACGCCCAGAGCATAAATACGCCCAGACATGCGCCCGTCGAGCGCAAAAGTACACCCGTTTGTTTGTGGTGTAGGTACTTTTGCTTTGAGCCATGTCTGCTCCAGCGCCTGGGAAGGAGAGGAGGAAGAAGAATTTTTCCGCACAGAAGAGGGAGATTGTGATCTCGGCCATGTCCAGGTATGATGTGTACCTCCATGGGGCAGAGAGTGGCACAACCTCTGATTTGGATGTACCATATTTATCGGGGTATTGCGCGCTCCGGCGTATAGCGCGCACCCCTAAAGTGGACCTGCATTCCTGTGGAAAAAAGATTTTTGTACTTACAGTTTTGGTGTCTTGCGCAGCGTCCATCAGCGACCTCGTCGGGTCCGGTGTCCGTCTGCGGCTTCGGGTGTCCTCTTCGTCGGGTCCGGCATCCTTCTGCGGCCTCCTATCAGATTGATCCCCACTTTCCCGCGCCGAGTTTGAATACTGCACCTGCATATACCGAGCGCAGTACACTCGTGTATAGTCGGGCAGGCTCGGCTACTCTCGCGCTCACGTCCTGTACGTCCAGGACGTGAGTGCGAGAGGAGCCGAGCCTGCCCGACTATACACGAGTGTACTGCGCTCGGTATATGCAGGCGCAGTATTCAAACTCGGCGCGGGAAAGCAGGTATCGGCGTATATCGCGCACCCGCGATTTTGCACTGATTTTCAGGGCAAAAAAGTGCGCGGTATACGCCAATAAATACGGTACATACCCTCAAATTAAACTTGAGAGTGTGCACTTTCAGCCTATATCCATTATATAACTATAGCTTGAATGCATTTCGGTAAATACCTAAAAAAAATTGTGCCTGTGTCTAAATATATATGGACCTAACTGTAAATAGTCCTCATGGTTGCACTGTTTAAAGTGGACTGCTCTGTGTATGATAAAGGCATTTAAGATAGTGGAAAACTCTCCTCCACTTGACAGCTTCCTAAAGTAACTTGGTTGCCAACTGCTGACGACTGCTGTCAAATTGTGAGGATTGTGGAAGGCTGGAGTAAATCTCTTAGAACAGTTGGAAAACATAATTATGTATCTCCAAATACTGGGAAGTGTTCTTGCTGCTACCTCATAGCAGAGCATTGAAATAAATAAATCTAGCGCTATGTATATAAACCTATTCATAAACTAAAAGTGCATATATCTAATAATCATAAATCATGACATTAGTGATAAATAGTCCATAAATAAATAAAGATTCTTTGTATGGCCAGTGTTTCAACACTATTTCACCACTGGGATTGTTCGTCATTAAAAGGAGTGCACACCACCACCAATAAAAATGCGCGCTCACCTCCCAGGTGAGTTAAAACTCATGAATAGATCTCCCCACGAGTTCACACGATCTCCTCCTTTAACCAGTTCCCTACCGAGCCATAATAATATGACGTCGGCAGGAACTGTCTGTCCTTCAGAGTGGACGTCATATGACATCCTGTGCATCATGGCTGCTAGGGGGCGCGCACCACCGGTGTCACGCACGCGCCACCGGTGTCACGCACGCGCCAAAGCTTGCGAACCGGTGCGCATGCCCGGCGGTCGCAGATGTTCATCTGGCACCCGCGATTGCCGGCAAACACGGCAGGAGTGTGGATCTGTGTGTGTAAACACACAGATCCACCTCCTGTCAGAGGTGAGGAGACCGATGTGTGTTCCCAGAACAGAGGAACACAGATCGGTCTCCTCCCCTTGTGAGTCCCCCTGCCCCTACAGTTAGAAATCACTCCCAGGGAACATATTAACCCCTTCAGCACCCCCTAGTGTTAACCCCTTCCCTGCCAGTCACATTTACACAGTATTCAGTGCAGTTTTATAGCACTAATCGCTGTATAAATGTGAATGGTCCCAAAAACGTGTCAAAAGTGTCCGATATGTTCGGTCACAATAATAAACGCAGATCGCCGCCATTACTAGTAAAAAAAAATGCCATAAATCTATCCCCTATTTTGTAGACGCTATAACTTTTGCGCAAACCAATCAATATACGCTTCTTGTGATTTTTTTTTTTTACCAAAAATATGTAGAAGAAAACGTATCAGTCTAAACTGATGAAAAAAATGTTTTTTTTTTTTTTTTTTAATGTTGATATTTATTAAATCAAAAAGTAAAAAATATGGTGTTTTTTTTAAATTGTTGATCTTCTTTTGTTTATAGCGCAAAAAATAAAAACCGCAGAGATAATCAAATACCACCAAACGAAAGCTCTACTTGTGGGGAGGAAAACATAAAGATTTCATTTGGGTACAGTGTTGCATGACTGCGCAATTGTCATTCAAAGTGCAACAGCGCTGAAAACTAAAAATTGGTCTGGGCAGGAAGGGGGTGAAAATGCCCTGTATGGAAGTGGTTTACAATTAATGGCAGGTAATCAAGCTGGCTCCTTTCTTATTGGCAACTCTGCACATCTGCATCCAGGGAAACAAACCACCTTTTAGCTTTGCTCAAGATTCCAGGGATTCAGGGCATGTAAATAAAGAGACCATAGGGTTCTCTGTATACAAAATGTATTAAGAGCCCCCAAAAACAAGTTACACTTACAGGATAAAAACGTTAAAACCACATATAAAAGCTAATTAGTAGCACGGTACTTACTATATTTTGGCGCTGATTAATTTCATCCTATAAATCATAGCAGAGCATGAAGACTCCTATGACTATTTATTCATGAGTACTGCTGGCTGCTGGACAATCCTGCTTTTTAAGCTGTAAACACACGCGAACGACTGTAGCTGATAATGATCGTTATTGGTTGGTAAATACCTACCTCTCTTTGTTTCCGTTCCCTGGTAACTGCTGCCTTGGCTGATAAAACATCGCTGACAATCTTTATTTATTGATAACGGCCACTGTCTGCTGATAATTATTGCTATTTTTTGACAATTAAGGCTACTTACCGATAATTGCTGCAGTGAACTATTTCTACCCTTGATAATCTTTATAATGCTATAATTCTATAATGTGCTGACGATTGCTGCAGAATACTATCACTACCTGTGGATAATCACTGCGATTTGCTGATAAATTGACGCTGGCTGAGGATTGCCCTACTGGTAGATAACTGTCGCTGCATCCTGATAACTGCTGCTTTTGCTGATAGCCGATGCTGATAACTGCATTTACCTGCTGATAGCGATAGTTCTCTACTGATGATCGGACCTATCTCATGACGGCTGATAATTCGCTGAGACTAGATAATTTATGATACCCATTGAAGGTTGCTATCTTACTCTAAGGACTGTTGCTACTCACTGATAATATCCCTGCTATCAGTTGACGTTATTGATAGCTGGGGCCATCAGGGGTAAATTTCCCTTTTTTCCCCCTAGGAAGTATTTAGGGAAACATTGTCTTTATGACAATATGAGAGGAAAGCCAACTAAAGCGGGGAAAGGGGCTTCACCTGCGTTGAGCCCAGGGGGTATTCAGCGGAAATAAGTATGATAGAGAACGGACATGGCACTTCTAGGCAGGCAGCACGCATGTGCATGGAAAAGCAAACAGAGGAAGACACTAAAACAGGAAAGATTAATGTAACACCTGTAACACAGCCAAAAAATGCAGGGAGTAATCCCCAATGGAGCTCTAAGGTACAAAATGGAGGACAGAAGAAGAAGATAGGAGAGGTGGAAGTACATACTGAGGAGAATTTAAGGTCAAAGGCAGTCCACGCAAGTCTACCTCAAATTAAAGAGATGATGGCCGAGATGCTGGATAGAGTGGAAGTACACTGAAGACAGACATAGCGGCAGTTAAACCAGATATTGGACAGGTCTTGAGACGAGTCGAAGAATTAGAGGAAGAATTGATAAATATGATCAAAGGCTGGAGGATATGAACGAACAGATGAAATTCCCGCAGAAAACAAATAGATGGCTATCCTACCCTTTTGTGCAAGGAGCTGACTCTCCACTTCCTCATTAACATTGGGTGGTCTATAACAAACTAAACTTTGAACTTTGAACTACGCACATCTGTATGCAGTTCCACCCATAATGCTTCAGACTCATCACACTCTCCATCCACCAGGTCCTCTTTCGCACTCGCTTTGAGATCACTTTTCACATAGAGACAGACCCCTCCACCTTTCCTTTTTACCCTGTATTTCCGAAAGAGTGCATAGTCAGGAATATTAATAGCCTAGTCATGTGAGGAATGAAGCCAAGTTTCAGCAATACCGATTACATTATAGCTCTTCTGATGCACCAGAGCTTCCAACTCACATATTTTTCTTGGCAGACTTCTGACATTGGTGAACGTCACAGTTAGGTTCCATTATGCCAAGGAGAAGTCTAAAATCATGGAAGGCATACGATCGTCAGCAGGACTCTTAAATGATGGAATCGAATTGCAAATGTTCTCAGATCTATCAGCAGAGACTTTAGCAAGAGGACGACTCCTTAAACCACTGGCAGAACAAATGCGGGCACTGAATGTAATTTATCAGTGGGGATTTCCAGTGGGCCTTAAGGGGAAAAAAAGATGGATGCAGTGCAGTATTAAGTTTAAGACCTAGGGGATTTTTGTAGTAAACTGGATCTTTCGCCCCCTTCTCTACCGGGCTGGGAGCAGAATAATGGGTTAACAATGATTATAGGTAGCATGCACTGGATCCATAGTTGGGGGGGGGGGGGGGGGTAAGCGCAGAGTACTTTTTTTTCTCCTCTCTTCCTTCTCTCTGGATTTGTTGCGGTCTGCCAGGTGCTCCCTAGGATGAACCATGGCCACAATAAATGTTATTACTTATAATGTAAGGGGGATGAATACCCCAAGCAAAAGGTATAAACTAAACAAAGAGCACCTTTTTTTGGGGACCGAATGTGGTCTGTTTCCAAGAGACGCATATCGCTCATGCTTTAGGGTGTAGACTGGCTTCACATTAGTTTCCCATGTGGTTCTATGGAAACTCACCATCTAGCCACTTGATGGGGGGTGGCCATAGGTTTTAATAAGACTACGGTTTTTACAGTAAGAGAGCAACTGGCAGACCCTGAGGGGAGATTTCTCCTTGTAAAAGGGACCTTGTTTAATATGGAATGTACATTAGTAAACATATACTCCCCAAATAAGGAACCAGACTTATTTCTAAAAAAAGTTTTAGAAAAACTTGAAGTATTTACAGAAGGTAAACTCATAATGGCGGGGGACCTAAACTTGAGCATAAATCCATAGATACAACAGGGGGGTCCTTTCGCTATACAGCTAAAATACAGAAGGCCGTAAAAAGATTACTATTGCAACATAGTAAGGGTGGAGCTAAAGAGCTGAAAAAACACGTAGTTTCATGTTTGTTGGCCGACAATTGTGTGCGGTTTGCATGCAAGACAAATTCCTGGCAACGCCCTTCGGACAAAAGTCCTACGCTTTGCCTGCGGAAAATCCGATCGTGTGTATGAGGCTTTTTAGTGAAACTTTTGAGAGGGAGGGGGAGGAACAAAAAGAGAAAAGGTTGCTAAAATGGGTCAAGGTCTTTTTTTTTTTAAATAAATTGAGCAGGACCTAATTTTTGTGCAATGAACATAAATAGGATGCCTAATGCAATGCATCTATGAAAATGCATGCTTTGCAGCATGCAGGACACATTTTTCGTGGGTTGACAGCCCGTTAAAAATAGATGGGCTCCCTAATGCATAATAATTTGTGTCTTTTATATCTGCCTGGAAATCATCTTTCACGTGTAAACCTAAAAACACAATGGAAAAGACTTCACTTCCCCTTTACATATCTGAAAAAAATGGACCTACAGTCTATGCATAAATAATAATGGATTTGGATATGAGAAAACATCTAGCTTTGCTGACTTAAATTAAAAATACACATCCAGGAGATTAAACAGCAAAAAGCTAATAGAGAGACAAGTCTTATTTGTTATAGTCAGTGTGGAGCTCCTTTTCCTCCTTCCTGTGCACTGTCCTCCGAGACTTCACCTCCTCCAGTCAGATCAGAGAGCTGTAATAGCTACCCTGGGGAAATCTCTTGTTCCTTGGGGTGATGGGATTTCAGGCCTGCACACAGACATCACAGTCTATAGATCAGAATGTTTACCTGGGAATTTGGCTTTGCTGTAATGTGTTTAAATAGGGAAAGTATTCAATGCGACATGTCCCACGCTGAGACACAGAGAGCAATTATGTCTTTATAATAATATTTTGAAAATAAGAGTGACATAATAGGAGGAATTGTTATTTTTTAAATGGTTCTTGGACATTATGTACCTTTTATTAATCATCAACCTTCCATCACATTTTTGCAAAAAGATACAATAGAAATGTAATGCAGAGTGATGATGATGATGAAGTCCAATAGCAATCAAAATTCTGATTCCTAAAACACATCAGTATAGCTCCAAACTGTCCCTGATTTCGAGGGACTGTCCCTGGTTTGGAACCAAGTCTGTCACTTTTTCCTCCTCATTTTGGTCTAATCTATATAGTTGTATATAAAGACCCCTTTCACACTGAGCCCCCCCCATAGCGTCGCGGTAAAACTCCGCTATTTTTTCCACTGGCGCTATGGGCGGATTTGTGGCGCATTTCGGCCACTATCGGGGTGGTTTTACCCCCGCAAGCGGCCGAGAAAGGGTTAAAACCACTGAAGCAGCACATTGCGGGTGGTATAGCCGTGCTGTCTCTTGATTTCAATGGGCAGCAGCGGTGGAGGAGCGGTAAACACACCGCTCCAAAGATGCGGCTAGCAGGACTTTTTTTTACCGTCCTGCTAGCACAACGCTCCAGTGTGAAAGCCCTCAGGCTTTCACAGTGGAGTGAATGTGACAAGTGTTTTAGGGCGGATTGCAGGCGCTATTTTTAACGCTATAGCATCTGCAATAAGCTCCAATGTGAAAGGGGTCAAAATGCACTTTTTATCTTTCAAAAAGTGTTTCCCAGTGCTAAACCTTCCATCCAACTTCTAAATTGCTGCATTTGTAAATTCCAGAAGCCAGTATGAGGCTGGGTTCACACTGGTACGACACGACAGTCGTCCTACTTTGGATCCGAATTTGCCCTGTAACTTGAAGTCCGACTTCAATGAACAGGGAACCCACTTCTATCCCCGACAACACCAGGCACTGTGTCTGGTACGAATCTTGAGGGGGAACTCCACACCAAATGGAAAAAAAAATGGCATGGGTTCCCCCTCGAAGAGCATACCAAGCCCTTCTGGCAGGGCCGATCCTAGGCAGGGTGCACAGGGTGCTTTGCACCCAGGCGCCTTCAGAGGTGGGGGCGTCAAAGTGCCAGAGTTCTCCCCTCCCTCCTTGTTTGTGTCCGTCCAGAACTAGTGTTCTGAGCATAGGTGTGTGTCCGTCCAGAACTGATGTGTGAGCATAGGGCAGTTGTCCAGCCTGGCAGTGCTCGGGGGAGGGGTGCCCCTCTTCCTGACCTTCCAGAGGGTTCTAGTTTTCAGTGGCTGCTGTGCAGGAATTAATTCCTCACACTGGGAGTCTTGGATCCAGCACTGTCTCCACCAACTCCAGTTGGAATGACTCCTCCTTAAATCTCTATCTCGGGCTGCACAGAGATAGAACCGAGGTGAGTCACAGTGTTCAGTGTGCTGTGTGCAGGAGGATGTCATCCCCAGCATCCCTTTACATGTTCTCTGGGCTGCCCCTGCTCTAGATGTTTTATGGCATGATAGATTGCATAGGATACACAGCCCCTGCCCATTCCTGCACCCTTTCACGCTGACAGTGCTGGGGTATTAGCGGTAAATAGTGAGGAGTTAGTAAAATGACCACGCCCGTGTGGGGCGCCAGAAATATTTCTGCACCCAGGCGCATGTGACCCTAGGATCGGCCCTGGCTGTGTGCACTGCACCCAGGTGCCGCAGAGTTGGGGGCGCTGAAGCACCACAGTGCTCCCCTCCCTCCTCCTCTCCTTGGCCTTGTCTGTGTCACGCACACAGTGGCATTGCAAGGGGAGAGCAAGTTTTTTCCACTGGGGGCCAGGGGCTCATAAGCAGCAGCACACAGCAGCTGGGAGCTTTCTCTGTCGCCCAGCACGCACAGCATAGGAGAGCATAGAGAGGAATGAGCGGAGGGGGGATCCGCCCATCGCACACCTAGATACTGATGATCGAGAGCTGAGCTCCCTCGGAGGCTGTGCCCAGCCCCATTGCCATAGAAACAATTATAATGGGGAGGGGTTAGTAAGATGACCATGCTCCATGTGTGGGGGCCAGAAATATTTCTGCACCCAGGCGTCTGTGACTCGAGGATCGGCCCTGCCTTCTGGTATATACTTTAAGGGAAACCCCCTACGCCGGAACCCATGACGTTTTTTTTTAATTTGCCGTGGATTTCCCCCTCAAGATTCATACCAGACATGGTGCCTGGTGTTGTTGGGGATAGAAGTCGGATCCCTGTTCATTGAAGTCGGAAAGGATGTCAGACTTCAAGTTGCAGGGCAAAGTCGGATCCAAAGTAGGACAACTGTCGTGTCGTACCAGTGTGAACCCAGCCTAAGGGAATAGTAGTGGTAAAAAAGCAGTTGTGATTTTAACCAATAATTTTTGTGTCCTATACCTACATACTTTTGCTAATAGGTGTCCCTCGTTCCCATCGCAAAAAGTTTGGAGGTATGCATCAGAGGTGCTCTAGGCTTGTTATTGGTTACTATAATGTACACTTCATCCCTAATCCTTGTATGTAACCGTGCCAGCTGGTGTTTTTTTTGGGGGGGAGGCGGCAAACAACCAACCCCCCGGTCGGCCAGTGGCACCCCCAGCTCCTGCTTGGGTCACTCGCAACACCCCCACAGAGGTCTTGTGGTCGGTCATCGAGCACTTACCCCATATAGGTTCCTGGCGGTCAGGGCTGCGACAGGCAGGCATCTAGCCTTTCGATTTATGTCCCTGATTCAGCTAGGGACTTTGCAGCTCTTTTGGCAACTCTGCACATGCTCAGTTTTCAGTGGGTTTCTATGCTGAGCATTTCCTCCCTATCACATCTCAACAGCCCATGTGACTATAAAGTCACACATGAGGATGTATACAGTGATAAATGAAAGCCCACTTTACCCCTCCTCCTCCTTACCTACTAATCAGCTAAACACAATGGGGGCAGGATATTCCATCTGGATTCATGGAGGCTTCACCTCCCTTTTTTTTAGAGGGGCGTGACCCAGCCTGTGACTAGCAGAAATCTGCCCACACATTGTTATTGCCAAAAAACAATAAAGATTTGATTTCAAATATATATTACATACCCATTTAAAACAGTTTATTGATATTATTTATTTTTACTCTGTATTCCAAAGGCAGTTTTTTTAATTGTGAACATGTAACCAGCAGAAAGGGACTAGAAGTTCCTCCTCCTTATGTTACCCTGCAGGCCAGCTTCACGGCCGGGCACCCACTGTGCATGCGCGAGCGGCACTGCGAATGCGCGAGCGGCGCGGCCCGTCGCTGATTGGACAAGCGATCGCATGGGACCTGTCAGTGTCCCATGCGATCGCCTACAGGGAGGGGCTGCTGTAGGCGATTAAGCTTAATCGCCTAACCTGCCTCCTGAAGCTCCCACTCCCCCCCCAAAAAAATTACATGCCAAATGTGGCATGTAAGGGGGAGGGGAGTAGGTTGAGCGGAAGTTCCAATTATGGGTAGAACTCCGCTTTAAGCACATAAGCTCCGTTTTGTGTTGAAATCTAAAACTCCAGTGGGTGTAACAAGATTAGTCTTTTTTTTTGCCGATACAAAAAATGATCCAATCCGTGAGTTTTTTGGTCCGTTGCACCCCTAGCCGAAAGTGTACCGAGCTGTGAATGTGCAGATCAGTGTATATTCTAAAGAAAACTGTAGCAGGCATGTAAGTTTATAGTCACAGCATAGTCTCCTCTTCAACAAACTTCCTGCAGAATTACAATTCTTTGTATCTTTGGTTTTGCATTAAAAACTAAGTTAAACCCAACACACAGAACTGAAGAGTGTGACCAGCCCCATAAAGTATACATTACACCAAAGGTATTCGGGTGTAAGTCAGGTGTGGGGAATAGTCATCTGTTGGTGTCTGTTATCCCCTACAGGAGGGACACCCAGCTCTGCCCCCTCTCCTCCCTTCACCTGCCCCGTCTCTGTTCCCCCCTCCCTCTCCTCCAACCACCTATCTCTGTCCACCATCCACCTAACTCTGCCCCTCGCCTCCCTTCACCTGCCTCCCATGTCTCTGTTCCCCCCTGCCTCTCCTCCAACCACTCTGTCCCCACCTCTCTCCTCCATTCACCTAACTCTGTCCCCACCTCTCTCCTCCATCCACCTAATTCTCTCCCGCCTCTCTCCTCCATCCACCTAACTGTCCCCACCTCTCTCCTCCATCCATCTAACTGTCCCCCACTTCTCTCCTCCATCCACCTAACTCTGTCCCCACCTCTCTCCTCCATCCACCTAACTCTGTCCCCCACCTCTCTCCTCCATCCACCTAACTCTGTCCCCCACCTCTCTCCTCCATTCACCTAACTCTGTCCCCACCTCTCTCCACCTAACTCGCTCCTCCATCCACCTAACTGTCCCCACCTCTCTCCTCCATCCACTTAACTCTGTCCCCACCTCTCTCCTCCATCCACCTAACTGTCCCCACTTCTCTCCTCCATCCACCTAACTCTGTCCCCACCTCTCTCCTCCACCCACCTAACTCTGTCTCCACCTCTCTCCTCTATTCACCTAACTCTGTCCCACCTCCATCCACCTAACTCTGTCCCCCACCTCTCTCCTCCATCTACATAATTGTCCCCACTTCTCTCCTCCATCCACCTAACTCTGTCCCCACCTCTCTCCTCCATCCACCTAACTGTCCCCACCTCTCTCCTCCATCCACCTAACTCTGTCCCCACCTCTCTCCTCCATCCACATAATTGTCCCCACTTCTCTCCTCCATCCACCTAACTCTGTTTCCCACCTCACTTCTCCATCCACCTAACTGTCCCCCACCTCTCTCCTCCATCCACCTAACTCTGTCCCCACCTCTCTTCTCCATCCACCTAACTCTGTCCCCACCTCTCTCCTCCTTCCACCGAACTCTGTCCCCACCTCTCTCCTCCATCCACCTAACTTTGTCCCCACCTCTCTCCTCCATCCACCGAACTCTGTCCCCACCTTTCTCCTCCATCCACCTAACTCTGTCCCCACCTCTCTCCTCCATCCACCTAACTGTCCCCACTTCTCTCCTCCATCCACCTAACTCTGTCCCCCACCTCTCTCCTCCATCCACCGAACTCTGTCCCCGCCTCTCTCCTCTATCCACCGAACTCTGTCCCCACCTCTCTACCTCCATCCACCGAACTCTGTCCCCACCTCCCTCCTCCATCCACCTAACTCTGTCCCCACCTCTCTCCTCCATTCACCTAACTCTGTCCCCCACCTCTCTCCCCCATTCACCTAACTCTGTCCCCACCTCTCTCCTCCATCCACCTAACTCTGTCCCCCCTCTCTCCTCCACCAGTCCCACCACCACCTAACTGTCCCCACCTCTCCTCCTCCACCCATCTAACTGTCCCCCACCTCTCTCCTCCATCCACCTAACTCTGTCCCCACCTCTCTCCTCCATCCCTAACTCACCTCTCTCCACCTAACTCTGTCCCCCACCTCTCTCCTCCATCCACCTAACTCTGTCCCCACCTCTCTCCTCCATCCACCTAACTCTGTCCCCACCTCTCTCCTCCATCCACCTAACTCTGTCCCCCCTACCTCTCTCCCTCCATCCACCTAACTCTGTCCCCACCTCTCTCCTCCATCTACATAATCTGTCCCCACCTATCCACCTAATCTCTCCTCCATCCACCTAACTGTCCCCACCTCTCTCCTCCATCCACCTAACTCTGTCCCCACCTCTCTCCTCCATCCACCTAACTCTGTCCCCACCTCTCTCCTCCATCCACCTAACTCTGTCCCCACCTCTCTCCTCCATCCACCTAACTCTGCCCCTCGCCTCCCTTCACCTGCCTCCCATGTCTCTGTTCCCCCCTGCCTCTCCTCCAACCACTCTGTCCCCACCTCTCTCCTCCATTCACCTAAACTCTGTCCCCACCTCTCTCCTCCATCCACCTAATTCTCTCCCGCCTCTCTCCTCCATCCACCTAACTGTCCCCACCTCTCTCCTCCATCCTTAACTGTCCCC